>OX638362.1:45714324-46031159 GCA_951812935.1 Hermaeophaga mercurialis
AACCTGAGGCACGTATTCGATGAGCATGTGTCACCTGACATGAGTTTTGATCGCTTTAAAAAACTCTGTTCTGAATGTTGGAGTGATCAATATGGTTCTATTGTTGTTGTAAAAGATTTTGCTCTCACAATGGAAGGTATCGTAAAGGATTCGACTTGTATATAAAAATGTAATTCCATGTGGTGTATGATTAATATGCAGCAAGATGTTAAACCAGCAGGATGTTCGTAAACGTAAAGTTCTACAACTCTCACGTGATATACGTCGAAAATATCTGGCTCTCAAGTTGGGTAGATCTGAGCAGGATCGGACATTAAATACATTATTTAAACCTCTAATAAAACCTCTAAAAGAAATTGTTACAACGTCTCATGAATCTGCGCAAGTTTTAAAAAATATAAAGAAAGAAGAATCCAAAGAGGAAGAACCCGAAGTAGAAGAACCATTAAAAACAGAATATACAAGCCATCCCACTAATTTTATTCCGATGGAAGATGTAGCTCAGACTGGGGGTGATGATGATGATGATGATGATGAGAGTGTATATTCCAACGCTTCAGAGCCGGCCTCAGAACATATTTCGGATGAGGTCTTCAGAGAGTATCTGGAGCAATATCCCGAAATATCACATAAGTATATGCTTGATTACTGGAATAAGAGTCCAAATATAGACCTAGTTTACGGTCCAGTTTACGATTCGACTCACTCTAAATGGCTTCTCGGAGGGAAAAATATCGATTTTGATCGAAATACTGGAGCTATTATAACAGAGGAGGGTTATGTTAAAGGGACACCTGGTCTCTACCAACTGATATTTTATGATGAGCCTGAAGATTATACCGATGATGATAAATTGGCATACAAGACGATTTTAAATTTAACTAACGCTCACAGAAACACAGCTGGACGTCTAAAAGGTACATCGAGATCAAAATATCTAGATATTATTAAACCTATGTTTCCTCCTCCACCGAGAAAGCCATCGAAATCGACTAGCAGTATATCGAGATCTGGAGTTGGACTTGCAATGGTCTACAATGAGAACCCTATTGATTACGTGTACTGGGACGATGTCAATGAACTTGTGGAACGGCTTAAACTGTTAGTAGCTTCCAAACACGCTGGAAATACATCACACAACAACGAAATAGTTGCAATCATCAATGAGCTAAGAGAAGCCAACGTTATATACTAATGTAACACATCGTTTTAATGTTATTTGCAAGATGAGTCTCGACAAATTCGGACGTCGGTCGACGACGATGTCAAATAGACCTCCTCAATCTCTGCTCCGTAATACGTTATTAAAGTTTCCACAAACGGCTGAAGGTAACGTCGATATTGGCAATGTGAGGATAAGCAATGTGTTACCACCTTCAGCTAGTTCTGATGCTGCCAGTAAAGAATACGTTGACTCTCAGTTAAATATAAGAGTTGATAATTTGTTTAACCAATATAAAAACGCACTTGTAGCTTTACAAACTAAAACTGGGGAAATTGATGCGTTCGTAACTAAGGATCCTCCTGTATATGCTGGGGATATTGCAACAAAAAAATATGTAGATACCAGCATTGTAACTGCTAAACAGCATCTACGGGGTGATATAAAAAACGCTCAAACTAGCGTTGAAAATCAATTGGCGAATACTGTGAAAGTTTTAGATAAAAAACTAATGGGAACTAATTTAAAAATAGATATACCTAAAGAAATTGCTAGTGTGATAGGCACCCAGTTTGCTGAAATCGAGCGAAAAATAACTGTTGATGAAGGTATTGTGAAAGATTTGGATAAAGCTCACCAAGAAACGGCCGAGTTAACATATAATTTGAAAAAACAAATGACTGCTAATGAAGAAGTTTTGAGAGATTTAATTAAAGCTAACCACGAAACCGCCGAGTTAACAAAGAATTTGGAAAGAGAACTAAACCAATTTCGTAATACTGCTACAGTATCATCACATATTTGAACTGGGGCTGGATATAAAAAATTGAAGCGAAATACTCCTTAAATACTTCAACACACTTACACTCGCTTTAGAGCTCTTTAAGATGTCGAAAGAAAAAATTCAAGTTGTTAATGAACTCCATGCTCCAGCACGTAGGAATTATCCGCGACGTAGAACAATCATTAAGGGTCTCGATAATTTATGGCAAATGGACTTGGCTGAAATGCGACCCTATGCACACCAAAATAAAGGTTACAAAATGATTATGGTTGTTATTGATTGTTTCTCAAAGTACGTGTGGACGATGCCTCTAAAGACAAAGACTGGAGTTGAAATTACCAAAGCTTTCTCCAACATATTAAAACACAGCCGACGGCATCCTAAAAATCTTCAAACCGATCAAGGTACAGAGTTTTTCAATACAAATTTCCAAAAATTAATGACGCAATGCAACATTAATCATTACAATACGTTTAGCGTTAAAAAGGCTGCGATAGCTGAGAGATGTATTAGAACTTTAAAGACAAAACTATACAAGTACTTTAGTTTGCAAGGCACCTACCGATGGATCGACATTTTACCGAAAATTGTGGAAGAGTACAATAACACGAAACATTCGAAAATACGATGTAAGCCTTCGGAGGTCAACAAGTCAAACGAGAAGGAAATTTCTCGAAAATTTTACTCACATTTGAAGATTGCTGGACCACGTAAACTTAACGTTGGCGACATTGTGCGCTTAAGCAAAGCCAAGCATATTTTTCAAAAGGGATACACTCCTAATTGGAGTACCGAGCTCTTTAAAATTACTAAAGTCAAAATAACCAATCCCGTGACTTATCTGCTTGAAGACATGTTGGGTACACCAATCAACGGGGCCTTCTACGAGGAGGAATTGCAAAAGACGAAAGCACCCGATGTCTACCTCGTAGAAAAGGTGCTTAGAAGAAAGGGGAAGAAGGTGTACGTGAAATGGCTAGGTCTTGATAACAAGCATAACAGTTGGATTGAAAACACTGATTTTGTATAGAATCTTATGGAAAATACGAACAAATTTAGCAATTCAAGGGGCCTTTTTTGAATAACCTTCAAATTTATCATTTCCCTCATAGTGGGGGTATATAAATACAAGTGTGTGAACCTACATTTTATTCAGTCGTGTGCACCTGTGTAATTTAAATCAACATGAGTAGTCAAGATAGTGGTTATAGTTCTTGTGAAATTGTTTTCGAAAGTGACTCAGCATCGTCGTCGTCGTCGTCACCGTCGCCGTCGCCAACACCTTCTTCACCTTGTGCAGTGTCGCTTAATGATTATGCTATCGACCAAGCTTTAATTTCATACGAGTATGCTGCTAAATTGGAGCGATACCATCTGCTGGAAACGAACTTTTCCCTGAGAAGTTATACACTTTTGTGTGGAATAAGTCCAACGAGAACCTTTAATCCCGCAATAACGCTAACACCTTTACTTCGACCTGGAAGAATTTCGTTTGGTACATTTGAGTGGACTACTTTTATTGAATTGCTGCGTCAGAGATACGATGACTTTTTTCACGAGAATCTATCATCACCTCCTGACGAATACGATCCTGTAGTTTTCCCTTGTGGAGACTTTTGTAAAGTCACTCAATTAGTGTATGACGATACCAAGTTTCTACTTGTAAACAAACACGGAGTCGAGTTCTATCTGGACGAGAATGATGTTTCCGACATCCTTGAAGCAAATTACAATTTGGTGAAGAACTACATTTCGTTGCTGGAAGACTTGAACTTTAATACATTTTACTGTAATTTAATAGATTCTACACGAGCTTATTTTAGTGCTAATTTCAATAGTATTTGTGACGACATTAGTAGATTTAATACTTTAATTTTAATTTGTGCTGTTATGCCAAATTGTTTAGAAAAAAATGCTCTACAAGAGTACATGTATTACTATAAAGATGATGTTATTAATGATATATATAATCATTGTTCAAATTAAAAAAATGTATCAAGTTTATTTAAATAAAACACTTCTTTCTTATATTTTATTTTTTATTACCCAAGCAAACATAAAAAACTACAAGCCATACAATAACTAAACATACATAAAACAATACATAAAAACTATAAATAATTCATTAGGCACACATAGTTCAGTCTGAAAATCGCACTCGTTTTATTTTCATGTAATTCATATCGAAACCAAGCACAATATTTCTGCATATTCAATAAATATTTCAAAATTATGGCAAGCTAATAATCAGTAATCACATCTAAAAAAAGGAAAAATTAACATTTATACCCCCACGGAAGGGTGTCATGCGATTGGGGAAGTAATTGACGTTTATCGTCATAGGGGCTAAGTCCAATTTTAGTCTGCCGGATGCTGTATACATCATGCAAATAAGATCGAATAGTGTGTTGAGTGATATATTTTTTGGTAATATTTTTCAAACAATTTAGATAGTCTTCAAATGTAATTTTATTTTTTACTACATTGGACTTAACCCCCTTTGATTTCTTTACAACTTTACCGTCTTGAACTTTATAGCTGTACATTTTCGAGCGCAAGCCTACAAAGTGTGTCATAATTTTGCCGTTACATTCATCCTTCATTAGACCGGGGATTTTTTTGTTGGCTAAAGGAATCTTATAGGTGTTATTGGCGGGGTAATCTGAAGTGTCAAATTTTTCTAAATGATCTCCAATAAGACTTTTGTAAACGTCATCACAATTTAATTCATAGATAAAACTATCGGTGTCCGTGTACATTAATTTTAAATTTTCCACCCCCATAGTTGGTAACATGAAATTATAGTGAAAATCATACATACAGGTTTTAGAAATGTCCAGGATAGCCATGCCGATATACAGGGGTTTGTTGAAGAGTAGTTCAGCCTTTTTTAATTCGATAGCCATCAGTTTGTCATCAAAAACTCTTCGACTATGAAATCGGGGGCTGGCTATCAAATTTTTTGCACCATAACGACCCTCGTAAGAAGTAAGTAATTTCACTACCCTATGAAGCCTAATGTTTTCCATAGTCTTACCGAAGACAGCGTTATTAGCAAGTTTAAATTGATTTTTCTTAAAATTACTTGTGGCCACAGTCCTTAAACGAGTATTCAGCTCGATATAGGACTTTAGCCAAGCCGATTGTTTAAATTTTAATACTTTGCGAATTTTGGTTAATTTTAAGCCATGTTCGAGAGCTTGTTTCAAATTGCGATAATGCAGAGTATATTCTTTTTTTGGGTAAAGGGTGGTCATTAATTTGGACAATTTGGAACCGGGAGGTTTACGGTGTTCAGGACAAAATGGGAAATCTTTGTGCTCGTCATGTAAACTTTCGGGATACTCTAAATCAACTTGTAAAATATATCCGACGGGTGAATCGTCGGGAATCTGAGTAATGTCGATGTTTGTATTGGGCTCCCATTCAAACCCCCCATAGGGGAGGAACTGTGACATTGCCCACCCATATAAATTGTTTACGTCAAAGTACATAAGGTACTTGGACGGTTTAGAAGAATCGTATTCGGGCATGTATTTATTGTTGGCTTCAGAATATCTGTTTGAACAAACAGATATTCCTCCACGTATTGATGACTCAACAAACAGCAACATGTCGACATCTTTTAAAATTTGTAATTTACATTTAGTGTACTTGAGCATACAGTCCCAAGTATATCCGGGCATAGTATAGTACCATGCCGGATCTAGCTGGTAAGTTTCCAGAGCAGTTGATCGAAAGTTTTCCATAACGTCACAAAGAAGGAGAATGTCCGTTCGCATATACAAATCTGCATATTCGCCTAAATTTTGAATTTGGAAAGCTTGCCAAACGTTTTGCGCATGAGTGTAATCATCCGCGGAAATATGACAATCATTTAATTTGTTGTAAAAACTCTCAATTGCTGGAAGACTAGTGGTATCATTTAGCTTATCAATACTATCAATGTAATCGTATGGAAAAACACCTTTCCTCGTCAACAGTTTGAACGTTTCATTAGTCAAGTTACCAAATTCCCTTTTTAATGTAACCAACTCCTCTATTTTTAGTGTAGACACCAACTCATCGAGACTGGTACCCAAAAATCTAAAGGAGTCTATATATCTGAATTTAATTTTAGTTTCTGGTTCATACTGCGTAAAAGAAATGTATTTTTCCATATTCACAGGTAGTACACTCAAAGGTCCACGTTTAGCAAGATCTCTAATAATAAAATGGCTGTCGTATCCGCTAAGATTATGGAAAACTATTGGTACTACAAATAGTTTTTTAAAGTTTAAATTGCATGATTGATGTGCGAACCCTCTAAACAGCCCAGTAAAATGATCGTGATCTTTAACGATAACATCTTTTTCTTTAAACATATTGTCGCAAATGTGACAGCAGACACCGTTTGCGACAGTAGGCATACAAATAGGAACAATATTTAATAATTTAGATTCAATAAATTTCGCGACATCTAACATTTGATTCGCAAACCAGTCCATGCAATCTTCCCCTCTATAACTATTGTAGTATGAAATCTGATTATCGTAGCTGCATTTTAAGTAGAAACCTGCACTAAATGTTTTATGATGTTGATACTTGGTAGTTGTATGAGATATCTTTTTATCACACTTTTCTAAAATAGACTCGAAATCGGCATACACGACAAAAGGACATTTCTGCTTGTATACATGATTTTTAAATTCAACGTTATCATATGGGGGGAAAGAAATTTTGCAATCATTGCTGTTTATGCATAAAATTTCGTGGTCCGTTAGTTTTTTTTCACTTTGAAAATAATTCAAGCACCTATCACAAATAAACTTTGTATGCCCCTTCTTGTTAAGTTGGCTTGAAACTAGTCTAGACATATTTTTAATCCAACAATAATGATATTTAATGGTGTTGGTAGTAGTGTCCTCATTGTTGACGGGAGGAGCCTCGTAGTCGTTTAATTTTGGAAAATATTCATCTTGTATTAAAAGTAAATTTACATGACGCGGCTGTTTATTTTTAGTTAAACGTGCAGGTACCACTACGTAAAATGACCTTTCATTAGTTTGATTTAGTTCTAAAGCGTAAACGTTTACAGATATATCATTCAACTTTTCAAATTTTGATATTTGTGTTAGTTTCATAGGTAATTCTAAACCGTCTGTATTCAAAACTGTACTATAGTGGGGGTAATTAGATATAAATGCAGAGTGTTTTTTAGCAGGAAACAAAAAACTCGTTACGGCCCAGTAAAAACACGCCATGTCCGCATTTTGGACGTTTATGCATGCCCTTTTTGTTAATATTTCTTTTGGTAGTGGAATGAAGGATGAACCGTTCCCAATTTCAAATTTGTATAGCTACTTCTAATAAATTTATTTTTGACAACGCCCACCCACTGTCTTTTTCTTGAAATTCTGAAAGTTTATTTAAAATAAAATCTACAATACTTTTATACTCTTGCGCTAAATCCGTCCCCAAATCAACAACGAAATTTGGGGATCCAAAGTATTTAATGTCAATTACTTCTCCACCATCACTATTATTTTTTAAAAAATCGCCACAAAATGTGACATTAACTTTTAGCGACGGTGTATCATTTTTTAAAATTTTACAAATTTTTGACTTGAATAATTTAAAAGCGGCCTGCAAAAAATCTTTTATCTCTTTATACGTTAAATTTATAATTACCCCAGTTCTAATTCTATTGTTAAAAATCGCGTTTACATCTTCCCATTTAACGCCCCCTTTAGTACCACGCCCCTCTCTAATACCCTCCCCTACTACATGGGATGACGCTAATTTAATGATACACCGCAACCTTTTTAACTGCCCCATTTTGGTGTAAATTTTCCTTTTTTCCCCGACCGTGAAATTACATTTTTTTATCGCTAAAGAACATTTCCCAAGGTGATTACTGATTAGTGATAGCCATTTGTTTTTATCTGAATATGTAGAAATATTGTGCTGAGTTTTAAGAATTTCTTCAATTTTTTTAAAAGCGAGTGCGAAATTCTTGATGGTTCTAACCTAATTTTTCTCTATTTTAAAAAGGGTCCTTGGAGCGCAACTCTTGGAAATCTCGTGCAGGTCAATAAAAATTAAACTGAAGCCCCCTTTGTTTAGATCGTCAATGTGATTCTTGTATATTGTAGTAGACCTTTTGGGCAGAAAGGTGACGTTCTCCTCTAATTCTAAGAATGGATTCCCCAAATTTGGAACGTAGGGTTGCAGGTCCTTTAGCTCGGTTTGTTTTCAGTATCTGTAGATGAGGTAAATTGGTTTAATTTTTCGAGAAAAAAAATTTTGAAAAAAAATTTTGAAAAAATTTGAAAAAAATTTTGAAAAAAAATTTCGAAAAAATATTTTTGGGAAAAAAAATTTTTGAAAAAAAATTTTGGAAAAAAAAAATTTTGGAAAAAAAATTTGGGAAAAAAAAGGCCCCTTGAATTGCTAAATTTGTTCGTATTTTCCATAAGATTCTATACAAAATCAGTGTTTTCAATCCAACTGTTATGCTTGTTATCAAGACCCAACCATTTCACGTACACCTTCTTCCCCTTTCTTCTAAGCACCTTTTCTACGAGGTAGACATCGGGTGCTTTCGTCTTTTGCAATTCCTCCTCGTAGAAAGCCCCATTGATTGGTGTACTCAACATGTCTTCAAGCAGATAAGTTACGGGATTGGTTATTTTGACTTTAGTAATTTTAAAGAGCTCGGTACTCCAATTAGGAGTGTATCCCTTTTGAAAAATATGCTTGGCTTTGCTTAAGCGCACAATGTCGCCAACGTTAAGTTTACGTGGTCCAGCAATCTTCAAATGTGAGTAAAATTTTCGAGAAATTTCCTTCTCGTTTGACTTGTTGACCTCCGAAGGCTTACATCGTATTTTCGAATGTTTCGTGTTATTGTACTCTTCCACAATTTTCGGTAAAATGTCGATCCATCGGTAGGTGCCTTGCAAACTAAAGTACTTGTATAGTTTTGTCTTTAAAGTTCTAATACATCTCTCAGCTATCGCAGCCTTTTTAACGCTAAACGTATTGTAATGATTAATGTTGCATTGCGTCATTAATTTTTGGAAATTTGTATTGAAAAACTCTGTGCCTTGATCGGTTTGAAGATTTTTAGGATGTCGTCGGCTGTGTTTTAATATGTTGGAGAAAGCTTTGGTAATTTCAACTCCAGTCTTTGTCTTTAGAGGCATCGTCCACACGTACTTTGAGAAACAATCAATAACAACCATAATCATTTTGTAACCTTTATTTTGGTGTGCATATGGTCGCATTTCAGCCAAGTCCATTTGCCATAAATTATCGAGACCTTTAATGATTGTTCTACGTCGCGGATAATTCCTACGTGCTGGAGCATGGAGTTCATTAACAACTTGAATTTTTTCTTTAGACATCTTGAAGAGCTCTAAAGCAAGTGCAACTGTGTTGAAGTATTTAAGGAGTATTTCGCTTCAATTCTTTTTTTTATATCCAGCCTCAGTTCAAATATGTGATGATACTGTAGCAGTATTACGAAATTGGTTTAGTTCTCTTTCCAAATTCTTTGTTAACTCGGCGGTTTCGTGGTTAGCTTTAATTAAATCTCTCAAAATAAAATCATTTTATTTGGGAAAAAAAATTTTGGAAAAATAATTTTGGAAAAAAAAATTTTGGAAAAAAAATTTTGGAAAAAAATTTTGGAAAAAAAATTTTGGAAAAAAAATTTTGGAAAAAAAATTTTGGAAAAAAATTTTGGGAAAATAATTTTGGAAAAATTTTTTCATTAAAGGTACTTACAATAAAAACAATTGGAAACTGTTCACTGAACACTAACTGGTAGCACAATAACAAACAACTGGAAACTGCTCGCTGAATATTAACTGGCACTGGTGAAGCGACTTTCACGACTGGATTGTTGGTTGATGTGCTTCGACTTTTATAGCTAAATTCGTTTCATGCAAATGTGGTTTTATCAAGGATATGCATTTTTTATTATAATTAACTTGCAAATTGTATATATTTAATTTGTTTACGTGGAACGCAATAATTGCATATATTGAATTTTAATTAGTTGTTTAAATGAAGCATAAAATTACTTGCTTGCATTTTTTATAATAATTAACTTGCAAATTACATATATTGAATTTTAATTAGTCGTTTAAATGAAACGCAAAATAACAAACTTGCATTCTTCATAAAACTAAGTTACAATGTTGCATATGAATATTATCTATAATTTATTCAAATTCGGCGGGTCCGCGAGCGCTGCGGCACATAAAAAAATATGTCTTTTTCATCTACGCAACATCTGGATCATACCTGTCTTTTCCGCAATTCAATTGGACCAATAATAACGAAGTTAAGCGCTAATGCCCTTACGGCAACGTTCTTTGCGCATGTTTTTGTTTAAATTTGACATCTACGTCACTTCTAGATCATACCGGTCTTTTTGGCAATTAAATTGAACCAATAATAACGATGTTAAGCGCTAATGCCCTTACGACAACGTTCACTGCGCATGCTATTCTTTAAATTTGACATCTACGTCACTTCTAGATCATACCTGTCTTTTTCGCAATTCAATTGGACCAATAATAACGGAGTTGAACACTAATGCCCCTACGGCAACGTTCATTGCGCATGCTTTTCTTTAAATTTGAATTCTACGTCACTTATAGATAATACCTGACTTTTTCACAATTCGATTGGACCAATAATAATGAAGTTAAGCGCTAATGCCCTTACGGTAACGTTCATTGCGCATGCTTTTCTTTAAATTTGACATCTACGTCACTTATAGATAATGCCTGTTTTTTTCCGCAATTCAATTGGACCAATAATAACGGCGCGTCCGTGAGCGCTACAGCAGCGCCACCAACGCCATCTAGTAACACTTTGTGGAACTTTGGCGCCACCAACGCCATCTGGTGATAGTTTCTGGAACTTTGACATAATTGGACTAAAAATGGCCGCTCTCGACTGCGGGACGCGCGCACTGCGCATGCGTTGGTTAGAATCGGCCTAGCTCTACTACTACAATTAACACAAGTCGTTCGGTCCTAAACAATCGAGATGGAAAAAATTGAATTTCTTATAGGTAAAAGAGCTGTAAATAAAATATTGCGTTTACCTGTAAAATATCTTTTAATTGAACAATGGAGTCAAGAAACTAGAATATCTTGTTAGTAGTGATACTAGGCCGCTTTTGGCTCAAATTTGACCTTGAAACTGGCCTTTAAAGTGACCTTGGTGGTTTTCCTCGGAAAATGGCTTTGGAAAATTTTCTTTACCACCGCCCCCGACCTTGAAATGGGCCTTGAAAGTGGCCTTAATGCTTGTGGAAGAGCAGCCTTTGGAAAATGGTCTTGGAAAATATCCTTTGCCGCCGCCCCCGACCTTGAAAATGGCCTTAAAAGTGCCGTTGATGGGTTTTTTGGAAAAGTGGTCTTGGAAAAATGGTTCGCGAGCCTTGATTCTTGGAAGAGCCGCCTCTAAAAAGTGGTCTCTAAAAAAATGAGGCTTTTGAGGCCCACCCCCCAGAAATCCAGCGAGCGTCACCGCTGACGCCGGCACTGTGGAGCGCAGACACTTTTGCTGCATAGACAACCGACCGTTTTACGTTGTAGCGTAATGTTGGTTGCCTATGCATGCATTCATAATTAAACCAATAATAAGAGATTTATTTTTTTTTATTCAATATAATACAAATAGAAACGTATTGCCATTTTTTTAATCACAAATCCACCTTCTTCTTCTTCTTCTGCTTCTAGTTCAATCGGCTTGAGGAAAATCGGCGCCGTCCATCATTTTCTCCACACACCGCTTTCAAATGACTGCAATAATTAGAAGAAAAAAAAAATTAAAATTAAAATAAAAACGAAAAAAAAAACTTACTGATTTAGCGGCGGAGGCAGCATCGCCGCCGGAGACGGTTTCCAGCGGCGGCGGCTGCGTCGTCGTCGGGATCACTGTGCTCATGTTTTGAACTAGGTGTGCTGACGACGGCGCGATCGACTCAGCCGCCGTTGAAACCGCGGTCCGCGCGCGCACCGCCGACCATCGATGCTCTCAGCAGGGTCCGCGCACCGCCGACCATCGATGCTCTCAGCTGGTTCCGCGCGCCGCCAACCACCGATGCTGGAATCCGCGCCGCCGACGGCCGCCCTCTCAGCTGGGTCCGCGCGCCGCCTCGGCTGCTCTCAGCTGCGCTGCTGGGATCCGCGCGCCGCCGGCCGCCTCAACCTCACGACGATGCTCTCAGATGGATCCTCGACCGTGAATTACGAGAGAGCGCGTGCCGCTATCGCCCTGCAACGACCTTCGTCAGCCTCGAGCGCGCGTGCCAGCTATCGCGGACGCAGCAGAGATTTTAACACAATATCTTTGTCGAGCAAAATTTTTCACAATATTTTTTTCTACTCATTTATTAAAGACATATACATCACCTGTTATAAGTCGTATGTATGGACGATTATCTAATAATAATAGAGGATAGTAAGTTTAAATAAAAAAGAAAAACAGTTTTAATAATATATATATTTTTTAAATGTAAATTATATTATAATAGATATAATGGATAATAGTAAGTTTTAAATGTCCAAGGATATTGATATCACTAATCCGGATGATGATGATGATGGAAACCCCAGGGGAGGGTGTCATGTGAATCATCTAATAATTTTCGTTTATCATCTAATGAATTTAAACCAATTTTTGTTTGATTTATGCTGTAAACTTTATGTTTAAACGATTGAATTGTACACTGTGAAATAATTTTATCTTTCTTTTCAATTAAACAATCCACATAATCTTGAAAACTTATATCATTTTTTACTATGGAACTTTTAATACCTTTTGATTTTTTAACTATAGATTTATCCTCAACTTTATACGTATACATTTTAGATCTTAAGCCTATGAAATGAGTTATAATTTTACCGTTTGTCTCATCTTTCATTAGACCTGGAACCTTCTTATTACACAAGGGAATTTGATATGGGTTATTTGATGCATAATCACTAGTGTCAAATCTGTCAATATGGGCATTAATCACCTCCTTATACACATCATTACATTTAATCTCATAGATAAAAGAATCTGTATCAGTATATAAGATCTTACAAGCATCATTTCCTAAGTTAGATAACATAAAGTCATAATGAAATTCATACATACATGTTTTTGAAATATCTAAAATAGACATTCCAATGTATATGGGTTTGTTGAATAAAATTTCTGATTTACGTAATTCAATAGCCATTAAATCATCCGAAAAAATGGTTCTACTATGGAACCTTGGACTTGCTATTAAATTTTTTGCACCATATCTTCCCTCCCACTGCGAAACTAATTTAACTACACGATGTTTTCGAATATTTTCCATCGTCTTACCGTATACTGAATTTACTTTTAATTTATAATAATCTTTTTCAAATTTGTTTGTTGTTTGTGCTCGAAACTGTGTATTTAAAGTTACGTATGGTTTTAACCATGCTGATTGTTTAAATTTTAAAACTCTATGTATTTTACGAATGACTAACCCATGATTTATTGCTTGTTTTAAAGCTCGATAATGAATAATGTATTTAGTTTTGTTATAAAGCGTTGTTAAAAGTTTACAAAATTTTGATCCTTCAGGTTTTCTGTGCTCACAGCAAAAAGGAAAATCCTTATGCATACTATGAAGGTGATGGGGATAATCTAAGTCAACCTCCAGTATATACCCGATGTCTGCGTCATCGGGAATACTCAATACATCTATATTTGTATCATCCCATTCAAATCCGCCATATGGAAGTGGTTGTGACATTGCCCACCCGTACAAATTATTGACGTCTACGTATAATAAGTACTTGTCAGGTTTAGATCTGTCATAATTATGCATATATTTATTATTCGCCTCGGAATAACGACAACAACATTGGCTAATCCCACCGCGTATCGCGTTCTCAATAAATAATATCATATCAATGTCATGAAGAAGCTGTAATTTACATCCGGTATGCCGTAACATACAATCCCAACTATATCCGGGGATTCTGAAATACCAGCTCGGGTCAAGACCACTTGTACTATATCCGATTTTTCGAAATCTCTCAAAGACGTCGGCCAACAAAATAATGTCAGTTTTCAAATACAAATCTGAATATTCACCTAAATTTTTTATATTAAAATACCTCCATACCTTTTGAGCATGTTCATACTGTTCATTAGTAATATCTTTATTGTTAAGTTTATTAAAAAAAACAGATTGTGGAGGTAATTAAGTTTCCTTAAGCTTATCAATATTGTCAATGTAGTCGTATGGAAATACACCTTTACGTGTAAGTAAGTAAAATTGCTCTCGAGTACAACATTCAAATGCATACTTTAAATTGTTAAAGTCTTGCATATCCAAAAGGGATACTAATTCATCTAAAGACGTTCCTACAAATCGCAGCGAATCTATAAAACGAAATTTAATACCGTTAGCCATGTGTTGAGTGAATGATATATACTTTTCATTATTTATTGGTAGTAAAGAAATTTTACCTAATTTAGCCAAATCTCTTATGATAAAGTGACTATCGTAACCGCTTAAATTATGGAAAACAATTGGAACTACAAATTGCTTTCTAAAATTCAAATTACATGAGTTATGAGCAAATCCTCGAAAATCTCCAGTAAAATGATCATGATCTCGCACGATAATGTCCGTTTCAACAAGTCTTTGTTCGCAAATATGACAAATATGAGCTTTAAAATTTGAAAAATTTTCTCTCATGGGAACTATATTCTTAAATTTAGATTCAACCATTTGTGCGCATACTACCATATCATTGGCGAACCATTTCATACAGTCAGGACCTCGATAACTGTTAAAATATGACAGACTATTATCATAGTCACATTTAACATAGTAGCCACAACTGAATGCAATGTGTCGCTGATATTTAATCATGTTAATATTAACATTATCAAGAATCGGTTCTAATAATGATTCGAAATCAGCGTATATCACAAATGGTGTTTTTTGTTTGTAAATAAAATTCTTAAACTTTATAAAAGTTTCCTTCGGAATTGTAATTTTACATTCATTATTTTTTTCACATAATTCTATATGTAAATTCAAACGTTCTTCACTTGAAAAATAATTTAAACATCTATCGCAGAAATTTTTTTTATGTTTTTTTCTATTGAGTTGAGTACTTAATAATCGTGATAAGTTTTTTATCCAACAATAATGATATTTGATATCGATATGCTGGGTATCGTTAGGATCAGGCGCATCATAATCATTTAACTTGGGAAAATATTGATTTTGAATTAATAATAAATTTATATGTTTTTCCAATTTATTTTTAGTTAAACGTATTGGAACTACTATATACTTATTATTGATTAACTCCAATCCATATACATTTATGGATAAATTATTATTCTTTTCAAAAACATGTATTTTATTTAATTTCATTGGAATCTCCACATTATCTAAATTCAACACATTGCCATAATAAGGATACGATGTAACTCGATTAGAATTTTTTTCTGATGGATACAGAGCACTTACAATGCTCCAATAAAAACAGGCCAAGTCAAAATTAAAAATATTTACACAACTTAGTTTATTAGCAATTTGTTTTGGTAATTTAATAAACGATGAACTATCGCCGCAGCCGTTTCCTACTACAAACTTATTAATATTAACTTCAAGCGATATCACGGATTTTAATGCCCAATTTGACGAACGTTCCTGAAATTCCGATAGTTTAAATAAAATATAGTTGATTATATGATTAGTAAACCATTCAAATAATATTGTTGAAGAATCAATCGGAGCATATTTACTGTGAAAATATTTAAAATCTACTATGTCATTATCATCTACTAATTTTCTAATAAACTGTCCACAAAAAATAGTGTTTACTTTTATTAATGACATTTTTGATAAAACTTTTTCTACTTTTTCGCAAAAAATTTTAAAAGCATCCATTAAAAATGGTAGAACATCTTTATGTCTTAAATTTATAATAATCCCAGTAATAACGTTATTTTTGAAAATTGAAATTAAATCATTCCATTCTACTGAAGTCGTCATCGTCGTCGTCGTCGGTATATTATGTAATTTATTATATATAACTTTTAAATGACTAATTTTTGTTTGCCACGATCGAACTTGACCTGATAATAAATTAACATTCTTAAGTTTATCACAGCATAAATCAATCGCAATTTTTACATGTTTTAACCATGCTTCACAGTCTATATGAGGAAATTTTTCATAAAATTTTAAAATAAGTTTATCAATATCCTTTATTAATTGGTCGGACATTTTTTTAAATTAAAACTTACTATTCACAAACTTAAAGAGTGCTTTAGGGTTTCCTTTTTCAGCGTTCTTCTCATCGACGACGTCGTCACCTTGATACACCACAGAATATTTTCCGTTTCCCAATTCATCAACGTGATTCTTCAAAATAGATAATGATCGACGTGGTAAGAATATAACTCGATTCTCCAGTTCAAGCAAAATCGTTTCACCATATTTTGAATTAACCAATTTAGCAATGTAGATTTTCTGAGGCTCATTAATTGGCAGGCTTTTCAATGCAACCACCGGTTTATTTTCACCACCTTCTAGGAGAGACGAATTTATTTCATTTAAATTCATTTTTTCTCTAAAATAATATGTACTTTTATTTTTATGCAAAAATGAAAAATATTTACTTACATTTTTTAAACACTTTAACACAAAGAAACTGATTTACTAGTAATATGCTGCTGATTATGCTGCTTTCACAATGAAATTATTAATCAAACTGATTTATTAGCGACACGTGTGCTGTCTTTATAATAATAAAACCTAACCTTATATCCTAGATCTTAGCCTCAACCTTTATTTCAAGGCTGCAATTTATACTCTACTGATGTTGCTCTAACTATAGTTCGATAACGTTTTGAATCATTCAAGGTTATAATTTGTACTCTACTGACGACGACGTTACTCTAACTATAGTTCGATGACGTTTTAGTACATTTTTCATGCATATTATACAGTTTAGTGAGATAAAATATAAATAAGACCTGTTCGCACCTAGCGCAAAGGCACATTTCAGGTTCTAAATTGACTTGACTAAATTTTTTTTAGATTATAATAAAACTCTGATTTATATGTTTGAATTCTAATACTAATTAGTATAATCTATCGCATATGATATCACCTCATATGGTTTTCCGTTTTGCATAATCATTCTTACCGCCCTCGTTCGCTCGCTCCCATCGTCTTAATTTAAGAATAATTTAGTTCATTTTAAGATCAGTTTGCTTTCGACAGGCATGAGTGATCAAATTAACATACTAACTGACATATCAATAATACCGCTTACGTCCAAAAAAAAAAAAATGTCTAATCCAACTATGTCGTTGGAATCGATAGTTGCTGCTGCCACTAGTGCCTCCTCCTCTGATGTCACCACCATCGCCGCCCCCGTCGATGATGTCGCCGCCTCCAACACTATCATTGAATCAGTAAGTTTTTGTTTTTGTTTTTTGTTTTTCCCTTACTAAATTATTATTGTATAGGAATTTATGGATTTGACGTTCGATGCTGACGATCCCTTCATCAAAAACATATTTTCGGATGTGTTTTTGAAGGAAGAGGAGAACCCTCCGACGCTGTCGATGACTAAACCGCCTCAGCCGCCGCCGCCGCCCCCGTCGACGATGGCATCTTTAAAGAAGAAACGAAAACTAACGGAGGAGACGACGCGGAAATTATTAGACAGAGTTACGGAAAGATACAACTTTTTTTTAGTGTCGAAACCTAGAATATTAAAATTATTAGAAGATAAAAAAAAAATTAAAAATGATATGTGCGAATTACGCAAAAAAATAAATCAATACGCAGTTAGATTAGATCAAATTGATAGTGAAATTTTTTCAATCTCAGATTCTGAATTTTTAAAATAATTTTTTTTGCTGCATAATTCACACATATCATTTTTAATTTATTTTTTATCAGATATTTTAATATAATAAATTACTTAAATCATTGTGCAATTTCGGATTCAAAATTTTAAAATCATTTTTTTAAACTCTTGTTGTTCGCTATAGAAGAGTCCCATCTCTAACATTAAATATGAACGGATCTCGTTTGACGCGATGACTATGACTACGTTGACTACGTTGAGATAGGTTATTAAACCCATTGTTGTTGTTGTTGGCAAATCTATTATCACGCCTCGCTTAAAATCTCAGCGGTTGAGGGCGATAGCGCGGTTTTAAAAAATATATATTATTAAAACTATGTTTTTTTTTTTATTTAAACTTACTATTCCCCTATTATTAGATAATAGCCTGATCATTCCCACACACAACTTATAAAAGGTGATGTATATGTCTTTAATAAATCAGTTGAAAGTAGAGAATGTCATTAGTAGTTGAGTACAGAACTAAGCTAAAAAAATATTGTGAAAAAATTTCTCGACTAAACAAAGATATTGTGTTTTACGAAGAAACCAGGCAAGTTTTAAAAGATTTATCAAATTTGTGTTTAAATGATGGTCCTATTAAACGCAAATTATGTGATATTAACAGCGATATTCAACAGTTTGTTGTATACAAACACCCCTAATGGAGTGTCTAATATGGCGGTATGTTTTAATGAAAACCAAAAAGAATGTAACCGCTCTGAATGGCAAATGATGGGTAGAACCTATTTAAATGATGGAAAGTTACAAGTTTTTTATGTAAGATTGCCCTCAACACCATCTGAATTATATTACAAGTTGAAATTATTATTTCCGAATAGAAGTGAAGGCGATCAAGAAAAATGGTATAAAATTGGTGAAACTATCACCAATTGTACTTATCCTCTAGGAATAGGGACTGGAATTGGTGGATTAGTAGGAGGAGGAGGAGGTGGAGAAGTCACACTAGGAGGAGGAGGAGTCGATCAACGACAATTTTCAATAACATGTGCTACATTTGGTTTAATGTTATTTATAGCGTTAAAAATGATTGTTAAATATTTAAGGAAAATATTAAATAAATAATATATATGAGATATGTTTTATTTAGTGTTTTTTAATATTTAAGGGAAAATAAAAACATAAAAACAGTTTTATACACATTTATTTATAAAACATTTTATACATGTTTATGGGAAAAAAATTTTAATTAGGTAAAATAGTATTAGTAAACCAAGAAAGTAAATGATCCACGTTTCTTTGCGCACACATAAATTTTCCTTTTGAATGATGATGATGGCAACACTGCTGTGGAATTGTCTGTCGAAAATTTTCCGTATCCCATCTAGTTTTATCATACTTGACTACATCATGAATGATAGGAAATATTTGCAGTTCTTCACACTTACTTTGTAAAAATGAAAGTTTTTGTTCACCTCTAACGTAAATTATGTCTGCCGAATGAAGTAGGTAATTTTTTAAAATGTCATTAATTTCGCTATATTCAATATAACCGGAGTTAAATCGAATTCCGTGCAGATTTTGCTCTAAATAATTCACTGTCTTTTTATCACTAACACTAAGATTTTTAAATTGTGTTGGCGATTTAAAAAGAAAATTTAATCGCTGTTGTCCAATATGAATGGAAAGCTCTTTTGGATGAAACACTTTTTCAATAATAAAACCTTGAATATCTACTAGTGCCACTCGCATGATGATAATCAACTAATTTTAATCATATTAGGGGAGGCTTTTTTATATCTTCTGTGAATCGTGTGTGTGACCTATGATACACCTTGATATTATCGAAGTATGTGAAACCAAGGTCGCAATAGAAACCTTGATGTTACCGGAGAGAGATAGAGCGAAGTATGTGAAACTGAGGTCGCAATAGAAACCTTGATGTTACCGGAGAGAGAGATATAGAGAGAGAGAGAGAGAGAGAGAGAGATCTGGAGTCAACATCTATTATTACGAGAGGCTTTTTATTACTTCCGTGAGTGGGTGATATTCCATGAGACAGTCGTGAACTATGATGCAATAAACCTTGGTGTTATCAGGGAATCCTACGTCCGATTCAATTTCCAACTTTACATCAACGGTTGATGACTTTATAGATTCTTCCTGCTTACTACAATCTATGATAAACAATGTACGTAATTTAAAATCCGAAACGGTTAGAAGGGTACGTTTTCGATTAGAGTTTGTGTAGCTAGGATAAAATTCTGTATAGTTGAAATATGCATCGTTGAATCGGTCACTAGCAAAATCAAATTGCGAACGATCATTAGGATAATAATCGCCATTTAACATTAGTCTAATATTACGAATATTCAAGTGATCAAATGTTGTAGGATCAGCTGTGGCTATATCACGTTTTTCGGTTTGGAAAAATATCATGACGTAGCGAGGTCTTTCAATAGCCGTACTGGTTTTCACAGGCCAGATATCTTTTTTAGCATTTGGCGTGATGGCTGGCAGTTCGTTAAGTTCCCATTTCCGGAAGGGTATTAAAATAGGCCGGTCCGATTGAATTGCCTTCAACAGTTTTTCATTTACTTCATAATTGGGGTAGATATGTTTAACTCTTACTTCAATGCTTTCAATATTTATTTTAACTGTAGTTACCGATCCACCATTTTCCTTAATAGTTATACAATCGTTATCGTTTCGAGCACGAACAAAGCGAAAAGTTTGTCTACCACACGTAATCCTAGGATAATCATTGAAAACGTTGAAAATATGCTTTACCGGTAATAATAGACTGAAAGATTTACTATTCGTGAGAATTGGTGATGAGGGATAATTCCAACCGGCAATAGACATGTGACGTGAGTCGTCCTGTGAATAGCAGGTATAAGCGCGAACGGTACTAACAATACCAGGATCTCGTACCGTCTCGATCTCTTTGCCACTTTCGCTGTATGTACAGGAATCGAATAGAAATGCTCCGAAATTTTGAGTTAATGAAACATCACCCGTTCCGGTAACTATTAATTTTCCCTTAATATCCAATAGCGAATCATACATAGCAAAGAACGAATCCACTTGGTTGATAACAATTTCCACAATGTCATTGCAGTTAAACGATTTTACATATGGAGCATAGTATTTGTATTCACATTTTCGAATTGATTCATCTATTACGGGTGACCCGTATAGATTAAACATCGGTAATTTCTCAGCTGATTCAGCTACTTTTCTTTTCTTGTAAACTATTGATGATGATGATGACATGGTTGTGGTGAGGATGGTACGTTGTCAACAAAGAATCTTCTTATACTAATAATTAATTGTGTTTTCACCGCTTATAACCATTTAGGTCGAGGTCTAAGTTCCAATACTAGGGTACTTGTTTCACCACGGAAATTTACTGGTTCACCGTTTTGATCGACTGCCAGTACGGTAATATTAAGAATTTCACGTTGAGGAATGACTGGTAAATACAAGAGATTTGAAGGAGTTTCGTCAATTATATATCCAGGATCTGATTTAACGGAGAATTCGTAGATTGTATGAGCGGGTGTGTTTCCGTCAAACGCCCCCGTCGTAATGTTAGAGTCAAAACGTACGGTTGACACTTTTATAATGTTGACGGGTAAATCTGACGAATGTATCTGAGCCGGAGCGAGATTTTTTTCGGAAAATCCCAACGTACGTCCAATATTGTTAGGTTCCTTAAACGATATGGTATAGAATTTGCTGAAAATTTCACATTTAAGCGTATTATTATTAGGCCTTAATGAAAAATCTCGATCTGGATCAACGGAATTCTCCACCCCCATTCGATGTCGAATAAATCTCTCAATATCTGAAATTTCATAACTACCTGCTGGAAAGGTAATTTCGTTTAATTTGTTGTGCGCATCATAGTAGTAAAATTTTTGACCCTCTTCAATGTTCGGTATGGAATTATATGAATGAAACGATCTCAACGCTAGCTCATATTCTTTTTCAGGATTCAAAACGATGGGTGTTTGAGGTTTAAATTCAAAAATATGATTGATGCTATTGACTCGCAACAACTGAGACATAACGAAGACTAACGAATTTTTAATAAATACAATAACTTAAATATATTCTTTATTTAAACTCTTTAAAACAATATATACATTTTGATTGCATTTGTGTACCACATACATCAGACCATACATGTCGACTGGAATTCGTTTGACATGGTAAAAACCGTTTTAACTCCATTCTGTACTCAACGGGAAGACTATACCAGACTGTCTGTAAATCACTCACGTTCAATAAAATCATTTGAATTGCATCCTCGAGGTAACGACTACGACAATTCATCACGTAAAAATTTCAAGCACAAATGTCCACAATTTATTTGATTATAAGTTTGATATTGTTCGTTGTTATAGTAAATTTTGACAGGACGATTACGACTACTTAAATAACGAACAAGTTCTATAGGCGGCTTCAAATTACCAAATGAATCAAAATATTCAACGTTGTCGTTCATTTTTCTATATGCCACCCAATGTGTTCCGGGATTTTTCCAACTATCCAAATTTACGATACCACATTCACGGTGTGCGCGTACTCTCCTAGGTAGAGTATCGCGCATGAAAACACCTCGAAAATGAGGTATTTTATAAAGTTTAGCATATTTCAGTAATTCTTTATCGTATAATGCTCTATTAGGTAGCCTTAATGACGTCGACGTTTTTTTTTAGGTTTTTTTTTTTTTTATTTTCAAGATACAGACCGAAACCTCCTTTGCTATTCTTTCGTAAATACAATCCATGACCGATAGCTTCCATCGCTTTATTGTGACGTGTCTCTTCTTCCAGCTTCTTTTTCTTATTTTGAGCGTTTACGACGGAAGAAGCTATACTGGCTGCGCCTCCACTTAACGCCCCAAGGGCACTAAGTCCGGCAAACAAGGGAATGAGAGGAAGAAATCCTCCAGATTTAGAGTCAAATGGAATAATTCTAGGTATTCTAATGTTATTTTTACCGCCAGCACGTTTAACTGCCACTCTGGCTGCTTTTAAAGCCAACGATACAGCCTTCTTTAATGTCTTGGCAGGTTTCATGGATTTTCCAATTTTTTTTACAACGTGAGTGTTAAAGGAACAACCCATACCAAGTTTACGTTTGGTTTTCATTACTCCGGTTACAAGTAGAGCGTTGCCACGTTCACCAAGACTAGCGTCCTTTGATTTAACGCGTTGCCAAGCTTGGTCTTCTAATATTTTATCGGCTTTATGACGTTCGTTCAATGAATCGTTCTGTGAATAGGCAATGTCGTGTTGTTTGCACGCAGCGTCTAGCGGATTAATGCCCGGATCACCACGTGCCAATCGTTTTTGTAGTTTTGTTCCCGGACCGCAGAATTGGTACCCCCCACTTAAATGGATTTCAAAGGGTAATTTATTAATCAATGTATTTAACACACCCTCTCCTTCGTGCACAAACATTGAAACTAATAAATGAGCATAACAGCTTCGATATTTATAAGACGATGAAGGTGATTCAACAAGTGCAGTCGTTACCGATCGAAAATTTAGATGATTTTCAAGACAAAAAGTTAAATGGTATTAGTAAACATGGTCCATTGTTACCCGACTCGTTTCGCGCCATAATCTGCGGCCCGAGTGGCTGTGGAAAGACAAATGTAATGTTAGCCCTGTTGTTTAATCCCAATGGTGCTAAATTTGAAAATGTTTACGTATACTCAAAATCTTTATACCAACCAAAGTATCAGTTATTACAAACAGTAATGACTCAAGCAAAGGGTATAGGTTATTTTCCGTTTAAAGACAACGATGAAGTCATCAGTCCCACTAAAGCCAAAAAAAACTCCATTTTTATTTTCGATGATGTAGCATGTGATAAACAACAAAAAATTCGCGAATATTATTCCATGTGTAGACATAAAGATATTGATGCAGCCTACTTATGTCAAACATATTCAAAAATCCCGAAACAATTGATAAGAGATAATTGTAATCTGATTGTGTTATTTAAACAAGATGAAATTAATCTAAAGCATATATTTGAGGAGCACGTCTCCCCAGACATAACCTTCAATGAATTTAAAACCTTATGTTCAAAGTGTTGGATTAATAGGTACGGAACGGTAGTTATCGTAAAAGATTTTCCCATTAACAATGGTCGCTATCGAATGGGTTTCGATAAGTATATAAAAATTTGCTAATTTGTGTTAAACGTCACTGTATGGAATGATGTCAGACGATCGAGTTGCTGTGGCTACACATAAACGAAAAGTTGCTGAACTAACGCGTGCTATACGAAAAAAATATTTAGCATTGAAATTAAATCGAACGAATGTGGACGATTCAATCAATAAACTTTTTAAACCAATAACCGATCCGTTAAAAGAAATTGCTTTAAAAAAAACTACTGGTGCTGCTGCTGCTATCGCCCCCATACAAGTAAAGAATGAATCATTTATTAAAAAAGAATATAAGACGCATCCTACTAGTACTAAATTTCTCGATTTAGAAGATGTTGCCGAGTTTAATGAGCCCAGTATAATAGAGGAGCCTAATTTATCACCGAAACATTCCACTGAACCGACCATCGAATATTCACAGGATGTAATAGATGAATATCTGGATCAGTATCCATCAATAAGTCATACTTACGTTAAAGATTACTGGACAAATAGCGATAAAATTGATAGAAAATATGGTCCTACATATGATAGTGAACAAGATAATTGGACACTTGGTAATAGAAGAATTTCCTTTGATGTTAAAACCGGTGCTATCATGTTGTTATCGGAGAAAGACTTTTCGGGAGGATATGTGAAAGGAACGCCAGGACTTTATCAATTAATATTTTATTCCGATCCATCGTACGCTCCCGATGATCTCGTAAACTATAAAACCATATTAGAACATACGGGGGCGCACTTGAATAGTAGAGGACATTTAAAAGGAGATAACAGTATAAAATGGTATAACATTATAAAACCTTTGATTAAAACCGTAGAAAAAAGTAAAAAATCTAGTCTCACAAGTTTAGTTCAACATTTCGCCTCTTCATCACCGAAAGAAGGTAAAGGAATGCATTTAGAATATAATAACGCACCTATAGAATATATTTATTGGGACGACCCCCGAGAACTTATTACTAGATTGAGACTACTTATCGCATCTAAAGAGGCAGGAAATACTTCGCATAACAATGAGATTGTTGCCATAATGAATGAATTGAGGGAGGCTAATATGATAAAATAAGTTTGCACATCCACACGAATGTCATTTCAATGATGAGTGTTGATAAATTCGGACGTCATTCACGTTCGCGTGCATTTGTATCCAAACCATCTATTGTACGATTACCGCACACCTCTGATGGCAATGTAGATATTGAACATTTAAAGTTATGCAACGTTAAGGGGCCGCCAACAATTGATGAAGATGCCGCAAACAAAAAGTATGTCGATTCTATGATAACAAACCTTTCAAAATCAATAGATCGAATAGTGGAGAACATTAAAAATATGTCTGATGCTATGGTAGATGTGCAAAATAATATTAATGAAAATATGCAGTTTATTTCGAAACAACAACAACAAACTACAGATTGGGTGACAAAAAAGTACGTTGACGATTCTTTGCAAAAAAGTATTGAAAACGCAAATAATAAATTATCAATAGAGCTTAAGTTATTTCTTAGAAATAACCTTGTTGATAATTAT
The DNA here is from genome assembly GCA_951812935.1 of Hermaeophaga mercurialis. Taxonomy (NCBI): domain Eukaryota; kingdom Metazoa; phylum Arthropoda; class Insecta; order Coleoptera; family Chrysomelidae; genus Hermaeophaga; species Hermaeophaga mercurialis. The sequence continues at coordinate 45,739,878 of OX638362.1, forward strand.
TCAGAGATTAGAAAAAATATTAAAAACCTTGAACAAAATGTAAAGAAGAATCAAGAGCAAATTACCAAATTAATTGCGGTATCAAGAACTACTTTTACGCCTACACCATAAATAGTAAAATTATAAATCAGTCTATTTATTATCATGTCAACGGCGTCGTCGGCGGTTACGTCACCGGAGAAGATTCAACTTGTTAATGAACTTCATAAATATGCACGAAAAAATTATCCGAGACGACGTACCGTCATCAAAGGACTAGATGATTTATGGCAAATGGATTTAGCTGAAATGAGTCGCTATGCACCGCAAAACAAAGGTTTTAAAATGATTATGGTTGTCATTGATTGTTTTTCAAAATTTCTATGGACTAGACCGCTAAAAACGAAAACCGGTGAAGAAATTACCAAAGCTTTCGAAGACATTTTATCGCATACGAAACATCGCCGCCAGCGTCGTCCGAAAAATTTACAAACCGATCAAGGTACGGAATTTTTTAACGCAAAATTTAAAAATTTAATAAAAAAGTATTCCATTAATCATTATAATACGTTTAGTGTTAAAAAGGCCTCTATAGCAGAACGGGTAATACGTACTTTAAAAGAAAAATTATACAAGTATTTCAGTTTAAACGGAACCTATAAATGGGTTGATTATTTACCCAAGTTAACTCAAGAATATAATAATACGAAACATAGCAAAACGAAACTTAAACCAAAGGATGTGAACAAGACTAATGAAAAGATTCTTTTAACGAAAAGATATTCATATCTGAAAATTGCCGGACCGCGAAAATTACAAGTCGGTGATGTTGTACGCATAAGCAAAGCAAAGCATGTGTTTGAGAAAGGTTACACACCAAATTGGTCTACTGAACATTTTAAAATCATTAAAGTTAAAATAACCAATCCCGTTACATATTTGTTGGAAGATATGCGTGGTCAACCAATCATCGGAGCTTTTTACGAAGAAGAATTACAAAAGGTTAAAAATCCCGACATTTATCTCGTTGAAAAAGTGTTGAAGCGAAAAGGTAGAAAACTTTATGTTAAGTGGTTGGGGTTTGACATTACGCATAACAGTTGGATAGATAAGGATTCGCTTAAATAACAGGATTAACAATACATCTCAGTCAGTTGTATAAAATGTGTTCAACGTATAGTTCATCATCATCCTCTGGATGTACTTCAGAAAGTTCTTATAGCGATAAACAAATGGATAGTGATTATTATAAACAAATTGATCAAGTCTCCAAAAAAATGTGTGAAAACGCAATCGATTTTGAGCATACTTTACTGTTGTATAAAGAGTATTCGACTGGAACAGCGACAGTAGGAAGCGGTCTTAGTCCTGCGAGAAAATTTGAACCTGCAATTGTTTTAAGTCAACCCTTTCGACCTCATCAGCAAATGTCTTTTGATACATTCGAATGGTTAGATCTTATGTCAATGTTGAAAGTTTTGCTTAAAAATTTTTTCGATGACTCACTTCCTCAATTTCCTGATGAATATGATTCTGTTGAAAATCTATGTGGAAGAAATTGTAAAGTAACTCAATATATAATGGATGATACAAAATTTCTAAGTATAAATAAAAAAAACGTTTGTATTGAATTGACAAAAGACCAAGTTTATTATTTGATTGATATAGATGAAAATTTGTTGTGCTATTACATTGAAGAATTGAATAATGTTAATTTTAACAATTACTACTTTCAAGTATTAAACATAATCAAACCGTATTTTGAAGACTATGAAGAAGAAGAAGAAGAAGTTTGGAAGAATATATTAAAAAATATATTAAACTTGACTGATCCATTATTGGCTAATGCTCTCAGAGAATTTATTTATTTTTATAAACATAAATTTATAAATGCCTTACAAGGATTTAGTGTAGAATAAATTTTATATAAATAAATCGTCTTTTCTTTTATACCTCTCATTCTCATTCGATATGTCGATAAAGATAGTTGTGTCGTTGTTGCTCTCAATATTATTGGTAATTCATTGTGAACATATAAATCAAGAAGATGCTATTTCTTTTCTAAAACAATATGGTTACATAACCTCTGTTAGTAATAATAATAGTTTAGAAAATTTCGAATCGTATTTAATCGAGTTTCAAGAAAAATTTAATTTACCTGTTGATGGTACCTTAAATGATGAAACTGTTCGATTAATGAAGCGACCAAGATGTTCTAATTATGATGAAAATATTGGATATGTTGATGCATATACGGTACACGGAAAATGGAATAAAACTAATTTAAAATGGCATTTTCCATCAGTATCAAGAAAGTACATTACAGTAGCCGCAAAAGCTTTCGAAATTTGGGCTAAAGATTCAAAGTTTACATTTACCAAAGTTAAAATAGCTATGCCAAAACCGGATATTACCATAACCCTCGGAAATAAACGTCATAGTTTTCGAACGAGTTGTTCGGGTAAAGCTGAATGTCCACAGAATTTTGATGGACCTGGAAAAGTTTTGGGTAGTAGTATAACAAGGCGGATATTGGCTCAAATTTGACCTTGAAACTGGCCTTTAAAGTGACGTTGGTGGTTTTCCTCGGAAAATGGAATTTTTTTTTTTTTTTTTTTTTTTTTTTTTTTTTTTTTTTCCACCGCCCCCGGCCTTGAAATGGCCCCTGAAAGTGGCCTTAATGCTTGTGGAAGAGCAGCCTTTGTAAAATAGCATTGGAAAATATCCACCGCCGCCGCCTCCGCCGCCGCCCCGTTCTTGAAAATGGCCTAGTGGCCTAGATGGAAATGTGTTCTTGGAAAATGGTTCGCAAGCCTTGGCCGCCTCTAAAAAGCGACCTCAAAATGAGGCTTTTGAGGCCCACCCCCACAGAAATCCAGCGAGCGTCACCGCTGACGCCGGCACTGTGGAGCGCAGACACGCTGCATAGACAACCGACCGTTTTACGTTGTAGCGTAATGTTGGTTGCCTATGCATGCATTCCATAATTAAACCAATAATAAGAGATTTATTTTTTTTTCAATATAATACAAATAGAAACTGCCATTTTTAATCACAAATCCCCCTTCTTCTTCTTCTTCTTCTAGTTCAATCGGCTTGAGGAAAATCGCCGCCGCCGCCGCCGCCGCCGCCGCCCATCATTTTCTCCACACCCCGCTTTTAAATGACTGCAATAATTAGAAGAAAAAAAAATTAAAATTAAAATAAAAACGAAAAAAAAAAAACTTACTGATTTAGCGGCGGCGGCAGCGTCGTCGAGATCGTCGCCGTCGGAGACGGTTTCCAGCGGCTTCGACGGCGTCGTCGGGATCGCTCATGTTTTTGAACTAGATGTGCTGACGATGGATGCTCGCAACCGACTCAGTCGCCGTTGAAACCGGGGTCCGCGCGCGCACCGCCGGCCACCGATGCTCTCAGCTGGAATCCGCGCGCCGCCGACGGCCGCCTCAACCTCACGACGATGCTCTCAGATGGATCCTCGACCGTGAATTACGAGAGAGAGCGCGTGCCGCTATCGCCCCTGCAACGACCTTCGTTAGCCTCGAGCGCACGTGCCCGCTATCGCAGTCGCAGCAGAGATTTTACATCATATCTTTGTCGAGCAAAATTTTTCACAATATTTTTTTCTACTCATTTATTAAAGACATATACATCATCTGTTATAAGTCGTATGTATGGACGATTATCTAATAATAATAATAGAGGATAGTTTAAATAAAAAAGAAAAACAGTTTTAATAATATATATATTTTTTAAATGTAAATTATATTATAATAGATATAATGGATAATAGTAAGTTTTAAATGTCCAAGGATATTGATATCACTGATCCGGATGATGGAAACCCCAGGGTAGGGTGTCATGTGAATCATCTAATAATTTTCGTTTATCATCTAATGAATTTAAACCAATTTTTGTTTGATTTATGCTGTAAACTTTATGTTTAAACGATTGAATTGTACACTGTGAAATAATTTTATCTTTCTTTTCAATTAAACAATCCACATAATCTTGAAAACTTATATCATTTTTTACTATGGAACTTTTAATACCTTTTGATTTTTTAACTATAGATTTATCCTCAACTTTATACGTATACATTTTAGATCTTAAGCCTATGAAATGAGTTATAATTTTACCGTTTGTCTCATCTTTCATTAGACCTGGAACCTTCTTATTACACAAGGGAATTTGATATGGATTATTTGAGGCATAATCACTAGTGTCAAATCTATCAATATGGGCATTAATCACCTCCTTATACACATCATTACATTTAATCTCATAGATAAAAGAATCTGTATCAGTATATAGGATCTTACAAGCGTCATTTCCTAAGTTAGATAACATAAAGTCATAATGAAATTCATACATACATGTTTTTGAAATATCTAAAATAGACATTCCAATGTATATGGGTTTGTTGAATAAAATTTCTGATTTACGTAATTCAATAGCCATTAAATCATCCGAAAAAATGGTTCTACTATGGAACCTTGGACTTGCTATTAAATTTTTTGCCCCATATCTTCCCTCCCACTGCGAAACTAATTTAACTACACGATGTTTTCGAATATTTTCCATCGTCTTACCGTATACTGAATTTACTTTTAATTTATAATAATCTTTTTCAAATTTGTTTGTTGTTTGTGCTCGAAACTGTGTATTTAAAGTTACGTATGGTTTTAACCATGCCGATTGTTTAAATTTTAAAACTCTATGTATTTTACGAATGACTAACCCATGATTTATTGCTTGTTTTAAAGCTCGATAATGAATAATGTATTTAGTTTTGTTATAAAGCGTTGTTAAAAGTTTACAAAATTTTGATCCTTCAGGTTTTCTGTGCTCACAGCAAAAAGGAAAATCCTTATGCATACTATGAAGGTGATGGGGATAATCTAAGTCAACCTCCAGTATATACCCGATGTCGGCGTCATCGGGAATACTCAATACATCTATATTTGTATCAATCCATTCAAATCCGCCATATGGAAGTGATTGTGACATTGCCCAACCATACAAATTATTGACGTCTACGTATAATAAGTACTTGTCAGGTTTAGATTTGTCATAATCATGCATATATTTATTATTCGCCTCGGAATAACGACAACAACATTGGCTAATCCCACCGCGTATCGCGTTCTCAATAAATAATATCATATCAATGTCATGAAGAAGCTGTAATTTACACCTGGTATATCGTAACATACAGTCCCAACTATATCCGGGTATGGTGTAGTAGCAGGCTGGGTCCAGTCCACTTGTACTATATCCGATTTTTCGAAATCTCTCAAAGACGTCGGCCAACAAAATAATGTCAGTTTTCAAATACAAATCTGAATATTCGCCTAAATTTTTTATATTAAAATACCTCCATACCTTTTGAGCATGTTCATACTGTTCATTAGTAATATCTTTATTGTTAAGTTTATTAAAAAAACAGATTGTGGAGGTAATTGAGTTTCCTTAAGCTTATCAATATTGTCAATGTAGTCGTATGGAAATACACCTTTACGTGTAAGTAAGTAAAATTGTTCTCGAGTACAACATTCAAATGCATACTTTAAATTGTTAAAGTCTTGCATATCCAAAAGGGATACTAATTCATCTAAAGACGTTCCTAAAAATCGCAGCGAATCTATAAAACGAAATTTAATACCGTTAGCCATATGTTGAGTGAATGATATATACTTTTCATTATTTATTGGTAGTAAAGAAATTTTACCTAATTTAGCCAAATCTCTTATGATAAAGTGACTATCGTAACCGCTTAAATTATGGAAAACAATTGGAACTACAAATTGCTTTCTAAAATTCAAATTACATGAGTTATGAGCAAATCCTCGAAAATCTCCAGTAAAATGATCATGATCTCGCACGATAATGTCCGTTTCAACAAGTCTTTGTTCGCAAATATGACAAATATGAGCTTTAAAATTTGAAAAATTTTCTCTCATGGGAACTATATTCTTAAATTTAGATTCAACCATTTGTGCGCATACTACCATTTCATTGGCGAACCATTTCATACAGTCAGGACCTCGATAACTGTTAAAATATGACAGACTATTATCATAGTCACATTTAACATAGTAGCCGCAACTGAATGCAATGTGTCGCTGATATTTAATCATGTTAATATTAACATTATCAAGAATCGGTTCTAATAATGATTCGAAATCAGCGTATATCACAAATGGTGTTTTTTGTTTGTAAATAAAATTCTTAAACTTTATAAAAGTTTCCTTCGGAATTGTAATTTTACATTCATTATTTTTTTCACATAATTCTATATGTAAATTCAAACGTTCTTCACTTGAAAAATAATTTAAACATCTATCACAGAAAAATTTTTTATTTTTTTTTCTATTGAGTTGATTACTTAATAATCGTGATAAGTTTTTTATCCAACAATAATGATATTTGATATCGATATGCTGGGTATCGTTAGGATCAGGCGCATCATAATCATTTAACTTGGGAAAATATTGATTTTGAATTAATAATAAATTTATATGTTTTTCCAATTTATTTTTAGTTAAACGTATTGGAACTACTATATACTTATTATTGATTAACTCCAATCCATATACATTTATGGATAAATTATTATTCTTTTCAAAAACATGTATTTTATTTAATTTCATTGGAATCTCCACATTATCTAAATTCAACACATTGCCATAATAAGGATACGATGTAACTCGATTAGAATTTTTTTCTGATGGATACAGAGCACTTACAATGCTCCAATAAAAACAGGCCAAGTCAAAATTAAAAATATTTACACAACTTAGTTTATTAGCAATTTGTTTTGGTAATTTAATAAACGATGAACTATCGCCGCAGCCGTTTCCTACTACAAACTTATTAATATTAACTTCAAGCGATATCACGGATTTTAATGCCCAATTTGACGAACGTTCCTGAAATTCCGATAGTTTAAATAAAATATAGTTGATTATATGATTAGTAAACCATTCAAATAATATTGTTGAAGAATCAATCGGAGCATATTTACTGTGAAAATATTTAAAATCTACTATGTCATTATCATCTACTAATTTTCTAATAAACTGTCCACAAAAAATAGTGTTTACTTTTATTAATGACATTTTTGATAAAACTTTTTCTACTTTTTCGCAAAAAATTTTAAAAGCATCCATTAAAAATGGTAGAACATCTTTATGTCTTAAATTTATAATAATCCCAGTAATAACGTTATTTTTGAAAATTGAAATTAAATCATTCCATTCTACTGAAGTCGTCATCGTCGTCGTCGTCGGTATATTATGTAATTTATTATATATAACTTTTAAATGACTAATTTTTGTTTGCCACGATCGAACTTGACCTGATAATAAATTAACATTCTTAAGTTTATCACAGCATAAATCAATCGCAATTTTTACATGTTTTAACCATGCTTCACAGTCAATATTAGGAAATTTTTCATAAAATTTTAAAATAAGTTTATCAATATCCTTTATTAATTGGTCGGACATTTTTTAAATTAAAACTTACTATTCACAAACTTAAAGAGTGCTTTAGGGTTTCCTTTTTCAGCGTTTTTCTCATCGACGACGTAGTCACCTTGATACACCACAGAATATTTTCCGTTTCCCAATTCATCAACGTGATTCTTCAAAATAGATAATGATCGACGTGGTAAGAATATAACTCGATTCTCCAGTTCAAGCAAAATCGTTTCACCATATTTTGAATTAACCAATTTAGCAATGTAGATTTTCTGAGGCTCATTAATTGGCAGGCTTTTCAATGCAACCACCGGTTTATTTTCACCACCTTCTAGGAGAGACGAATTTATTTCATTTAAATTCATTTTTCTCTAAAATAATATGTACTTTTATTTTTATGCAAAAATGAAAAATATTTACTTACATTTTTTAACGCTTTAACACAAAGAAATTGAGATTTACTAGTAATATGATGATGATGATGCTGCTTTCACAATGAAATTATTAATCAAACTGATTTATTAGCGACACGTGTACTGTCTTTTATAATAATAAAACCTAACCTCATATCCTAAATCTTAGCCTCAACCTTTTATTTCAAGGTTGCAATTTATACTCTACTGATGTTGCTCTAACTATAGCTCGATAACGTTTTTGCATCATTCAAGGTTATAATTTGTACTCTACTGACGACAACGTTACTCTAAATATAGTTCGATAACGTTTTAGTACATACACTTCCTAATCGGAAATTTTTCAAGTATTTTGTGGTTCTGAAAAGAACCGTTTGGGGAATTTTCCCCTCTACAAGGTATTTTGTGGTCCTGAAAAGGACCGTTTCTGGGAATTTTAATTTCCCGACAAGACATTATCATTCTCATTCACATTTTTTATGCAGATTATACAGTTTTTAGTGAGATAAAATATAAATAAGACCTGTTCGCACCTAGCGCAAAGGCACATTTCAGGCTCTAAATTACTCATTCTCCCACTAAAATGCTGAAATGCATTCTCACCATCATAATAAAGGGGGTTAACCGTCTGTGCTTCAAGATAAAAACACCCTAAACAAAGCTTTCTACCTTGACATACATAAAAAGTTTGAATCATGCACAACGTTTCTGTTTGTACACTTGATAAAAACTCTTGACGATTAACCTCTTTTACTATGTAATCTTTTGGATCCCATGATCTACCATCAGTTTCAATTCCATCATCTGAAATTGGCTCCTCGATATTAGCAGCAGCAGCAGCGTCCATTTCAATGGAATCGTATGTGTGTGTGTTGAGAGCAAAGACTTGACTGAATTTTTTTTAGATTATAATAAAACTTTGATTTTTTCATGCATATTATACAGTTTAGTGAGATAAAATATAAATAAGACCTGTTCGCACCTAGCGCAAAGGCACATTTCAGGTTCTAAATTGACTTGACTAAATTTTTTTTAGATTATAATAAAACTCTGATTTATATGTTTGAATTCTAATACTAATTAGTATAATCTATCGCATATGATATCACCTCATATGGTTTTCCGTTTTGCATAATCATTCTTACCGCCCTCGCTCGCACCCGTCGTCATCTTCATTTAAGAATAATTTAGTTCATTTTACGATCAGTTTGCTTTCAAGAGGCATGAGTGATCAAATTAACATACTAACTGACATATCAATAATACCGCTTACGTCCAAAAAAAAAAAAAAAAAAATGTCTAATCCAGCTATGTCGTTGGAGTCTATAGTTGCGGCGGCCACTAGTGCTTCCTCTGATGTCGCCACCACCGCCGCCCCCGTCGATGATGCCGCCGCCTCCAACACTATCATTGAATCAGTAAGTTTTTGTTTTTGTTTTGTTTTTACACTTACTAAATTATTATTGTATAGGAATTTATGGATTTGACATTCGATGCTGACGATCCATTCATCAAAAACATATTTTCGGATGTGTTTTTGAAGGAAGAGGAGAACCCTCCGACGCTGTCGATGGATACACCGCCACCGCTGCCTCCGACGCCGACACCGATAGCATCTTTAAAGAAGAAACGAAAATTAACGGAGGAGACGACGCGGAAATTATTAGACAGAGTTACGGAAAGATACAACTTTTTTTTAGTGTCGAAACCTAGAATATTAAAATTATTAGAAGATAAAAAAAAAATTAAAAATGATATGTGTGAATTACGCAAAAAAATAAATCAATACGCAGTTAGATTAGATCAAATTGATAGTGAAATTTTTGCAATATCAGATTCTGAATTTTTAAAATAATTTTTTTTGCTGCATAATTCACACATATCATTTTTAATTTATTTTTTATCAGATATTTTAATATAATAAATTACTTAAATCATTGTGCAATTTCGGATTCAAAATTTTAAAATCATTTTGTAACTCTTGTTGTTCGCTATAGAATCCCATCTCTAACATTAAATATGAACGGGTCTCGTTTGACTCGATGACTACGACTACGGCGACGACGTTGAGATAGGTTATTAAACCCATTGTTGTTGTTGTTGGCAAATCTATTATCGCTTAAAACTCAGCGGTTGAAGGCGATAGCGCGATTTTAAAAATATATATATTATTAAAACTATGTTTTTTATTTAAACTTACTATTCCCCTAATATTAGATAATAGTCTGATCACCCCCACACACACAACTTATAAAAGGTGATGTATATGTCTTTAATAAATCAGTTGAAAGTAGAGAATGTCATTAGTAGTTGAGTACAGAACTAAGCTAAAAAAATATTGTGAAAAAATTTCTCGACTAAACAAAGATATTGTGTTTTACGAAGAAACCAGGCAAGTTTTAAAAGATTTATCAAATTTGTGTTTAAATGATGGTCCTATTAAACGCAAATTATGTGATATTAACAGCGATATTCAACAGTTTGTTGTATACAAACACCCCTAATGGAGTGTCTAATATGGCGGTATGTTTTAATGAAAACCAAAAAGAATGTAACCGCTCTGAATGGCAAATGATGGGTAGAACCTATTTAAATGATGGAAAGTTACAAGTTTTTTATGTAAGATTGCCCTCAACACCATCTGAATTATATTACAAGTTGAAATTATTATTTCCGAATAGAAGTGAAGGCGATCAAGAAAAATGGTATAAAATTGGTGAAACTATCACCAATTGTACTTATCCTCTAGGAATAGGGACTGGAATTGGTGGATTAGTAGGAGGAGGAGGAGGTGGAGAAGTCACACTAGGAGGAGGAGGAGTCGATCAACGACAATTTTCAATAACATGTGCTACATTTGGTTTAATGTTATTTATAGCGTTAAAAATGATTGTTAAATATTTAAGGAAAATATTAAATAAATAATATATATGAGATATGTTTTATTTAGTGTTTTTTAATATTTAAGGGAAAATAAAAACATAAAAACAGTTTTATACACATTTATTTATAAAACATTTTATACATGTTTATGGGAAAAAAATTTTAATTAGGTAAAATAGTATTAGTAAACCAAGAAAGTAAATGATCCACGTTTCTTTGCGCACACATAAATTTTCCTTTTGAATGATGATGATGGCAACACTGCTGTGGAATTGTCTGTCGAAAATTTTCCGTATCCCATCTAGTTTTATCATACTTGACTACATCATGGATGATAGGAAATATTTGTAGTTCCTCACACTTACTTTGTAAAAATGAAAGTTTTTGTTCACCTCTAACATAAATTATGTCTGCCGAATAAAGCAGGTAATTTTTTAAAATATCATTAATTTCGCTATATTCAATATAACCGGAGTTAAATCGAATTCCGTGCAGATTTTTCTCTAAATAATTCACTGTCTTTTTATCACTAACACTAAGATTTTTAAATTGTGTTGGCGATTTAAAAAGAAAATTTAATCTCTGTTGTCCAATATGAATGGAGAGCTCTTTTGGATGAAACACTTTTTCAATAATAAAACCTTGAATATCTACTAGTGCCACTCGCATGATTGTAAATCAACTAATTTTAATCATATTAGGGGAGGCTTTTTTATATCTTCTGTGAATCGTGTGTGTGTGACCTATGATACACCTTGATATTATCGAAGTATGTGAAACCAAGATCGCAATAGAAACCTTAATGCTATCGGAGAGAGATAGAGCGAAGTATGTGAAACCAAGGTCGCAATAGAAACCTTGATGTTACCGGAGAGAGAGATATAGAGAGAGAGAGAGAGAGAGAGATCTGGAGTCAACACTCATTACGAAAGGCTTTTTATTACTTCCGTGAGTGGGTGATATTCCATGAGACAGTCGTGAACTATGATGCAATAAACCTTGGTGTTATCAGGGAATCCTACGTCCGATTCAATTTCCAACTTTACATCAACGGTTGATGACTTTATAGATTCTTCCTGCTTACTACAATCTATGATAAACAATGTACGTAATTTAAAATCCGAAACGGTTAGAAGGGTACGTTTTCGATTAGAGTTTGTGTAGCTAGGATAAAATTCTGTATAGTTGAAATATGCATCGTTGAAGCGGTCACTAGCAAAATCAAATTGCGACCGATCCATAGGGTAATAATCACCATTTAACATTAGTCTAATATTACGAATATTCAAGTGATCAAATGTTGTAGGATCAGCTGTGGCTATATCACGTTTTTCGGTTTGGAAAAATATCATGACGTAGCGGGGTCTTTCAATAGCCGTACTGGTTTTCACAGGCCAGATATCTTTTTTGGCATTTGGCGTGATGGCTGGCAATTCATTAAGCTCCCATTTCCGGAAGGGTATTAAAATAGGCCGGTCCGATTGAATTGCCTTCAACAGTTTTTCATTTACTTCATAATTGGGGTAGATATGTTTAACTCTTACTTCAATGCTTTCAATATTTATTTTAACTGTAGTTACCGATCCGCCATTTTCCTTAATAGTTATACAATCGTTATCGTTTCGAGCACGAACAAAGCGAAAAGTTTGTCTACCACACGTAATCCTAGGATAATCATTGAAAACGTTGAAAATATGCTTTAGCGGTAATAATAGACTGAATGATTTACTATTCGTGAGAATTGGTGATGAGGGATAATTCCAACCGGCAATAGACATGTGACGCGAGTCGTCCTGTGAATAGCAGGTATAAGCGCGAACGGTACTAACAATACCAGGATCTCGTACCGTCTCGATCTCTTTGCCACTTTCGCTGTATGTACAGGAATCGAATAGAAATGCTCCGAAATTTTGAGTTAATGAAACATCACCCGTTCCGGTAACTATTAATTTTCCCTTAATATCCAATAGCGAATCGTACATAGCAAAGAACGAATCCACTTGGTTGATAACAATTTCCACAATGTCATTGCAGTTAAACGATTTCACATATGGAGCATAGTATTTGTATTCACATTTTCGAATTGATTCATCTATTACGGGTGACCCGTATAGATTAAACATCGGTAATTTCTCAGCTGATTCAGCTACTTTTCTTTTCTTGTAAACTATTGATGATGATGATGATGATGACATGGTTGTGGTGAGGATGGTACGTTGTCAACAAAGAATCTTCTTATACTAATAATTAATTGTGTTTTCACCGCTTATAACCATTTAGGTCGAGGTCTAAGTTCCAATACTAGGGTGCTTGTTTCACCACGGAAATTTACTGGTTCACCGTTTTGATCGACTGCCAGTACGGTAATATTAAGAATTTCACGTTGAGGAATGACTGGTAAATACAAGAGATTTGAAGGCGTTTCGTCAATTATATATCCAGGATCTGATTTAACGGAGAATTCGTAGATTGTATGAGCGGGTGTGTTTCCGTCAAACGCCCCCGTCGTAATGTTACAGTCAAAACGTACGGTTGACACTTTTATAATGTTGACGGGTAAATCTGACGAATGTATCTGAGCCGGAACGAGATTTTTTTCGGAAAATCCCAACGTACGTCCAATATTGTTAGGTTCCTTAAACGATATGGTATAGAATTTGCTGAAAATTTCGCATTTGAGCGTATTATTATTAGGCCTTAATGAAAAATCTCGATCTGGATCAACGGAATTCTCCAGCCCCATTCGTTGTCGAATAAATCTCTCAATATCTGAAATTTCATAACTACCTGCTGGAAAGGCAATTTCGTTTAATTTGTTGTGCGCATCATAGTAGTAAAATTTTTGACCCTCTTCAATGTTCGGTATGGAATTATATGAATGAAACGATCTCAACGCTAGCTCATATTCTTTTTCAGGATTCAAAACGATGGGTGTTTGAGGTTTAAATTCAAAAATATGATTGGTGCTATTGACTCGCAACAATTGAGACATAACGAAGACTAACGAATTTTTAATAAATACAATAACTTAAATATATTCTTTATTTAAACTCTTTAAAACAATATATACATTTTGATTGCATTTGTGTACCACATACATCAGACCATACATGTCGACTGAAATTCATTTGACAAGGTAAAAACCGTTTTAATTCCATTCTGTACTCAACGGGAAGGCTATACCAGACTGTCTGTAAATCACTCACGTTCAATAAAATCATTTGAATTGCATCCTCGAGGTAACTACGACGACGACGACGATTCATCACGTAAAAATTTCAAGCACAAATGTCCACAATTTATTTGATTATAAGTTTGATATTGTTCGTTGTTATAGTAAATTTTGACGGGACGATTACGACTACTTAAATAACGAACAAGTTCTATGGGCGGCTTCAAATTACCAAATGAATCAAAATATTCAACGTTGTCATTCATTTTTCTATATGCCACCCAATGTGTTCCGGGATTTTTCCAACTATCTAAATTTACGATGCCACATTCACGTTGTGCGCGTACTCTCCTAGGTAGAGTATCGCGCATGAAAACACCTCGAAAATGAGGTATTTTATAAAATTTAGCATATTTCAATAATTCTTTATCGTATAATGCTCTATTAGGTAGCCTTAATGACGTCGACGTTTTTTTTGAGGTTTTTTTTTTTTTTTATTTTCAAGATACAGACCGAAACCTCCTTTGCTATTCTTTCGTAAATACAATCCATGACCGATAGCTTCCATCGCTTTATTGTGACGTGTCTCTTCTTCCAGCTTCTTTTTCTTATTTTGAGCGTTTACGACGGAAGAAGCTATACTGGCTGCGCCTCCACTTAACGCCCCAAGGGCACTAAGTCCGGCAAACAAGGGAATGAGAGGAAGAAATCCTCCAGATTTAGAGTCAAATGGAATAATTCTAGGTATTCTAATGTTATTTTTACCTCCTGCACGTTTAACTGCCACTTTGGCTGCTTTTAAAGCCAACGATACGGCCTTCTTTAATGTCTTGGCAGGTTTCATGGATTTTCCAATTTTTTTTACAACGTGAGTGTTAAAGGAACAACCCATACCAAGTTTACGTTTGGTTTTCATTACTCCGGTTACAAGTAGAGCGTTGCCACGTTCACCAAGACTAGCGTCCTTTGATTTAACACGCTGCCACGCTTGATCTTCTAATATTTTATCGGCTTTATGACGTTCGTTCAATGAATCGTTCTGCGAATAGGCGATGTCGTGTTGTTTGCACGCAGCGTCTAGCGGATTAATACCCGGATCGCCACGTGCCAATCGTTTTTGTAGTTTTGTTCCCGGACCGCAGAATTGGTACCCCCCACTTAAATGGATTTCAAAGGGTAATTTATTAATCAATGTATTTAACACACCCTCTCCTTCGTGCACAAACATTGAAACTAATAAATGAGCGTAACAGCTTCGATATTTATAAGACAATGAAGGTGATTCAACAAGTGCAGTCGTTGCCGATCGAAAATTTAGACGATTTTCAAGACAAAAAGTTAAATGGTATTAGTAAACATGGTCCGTTGTTGCCCGACTCGTTTCGCGCCATAATCTGCGGTCCGAGTGGCTGTGGAAAGACAAATGTAATGTTAGCCCTGTTGTTTAATCCCAATGGTGCTAAATTTGAAAATGTTTACGTATACTCAAAATCTTTATACCAACCAAAGTATCAGTTATTACAAACAGTAATGACTCAAGCAAAGGGTATAGGTTATTTTCCGTTTAAAGACAACGATGAAGTCATCAGTCCCACTAAAGCCAAAAAAAACTCCATTTTTATTTTCGATGATGTAGCATGTGATAAACAACAAAAAATTCGCGAATGTTATTCCATGTGTAGACATAAAGATATTGATGCTGCCTACTTATGTCAAACATATTCAAAAATCCCGAAACAATTGATAAGAGATAATTGTAATCTGATTGTGTTATTTAAACAAGATGAAATTAATCTAAAGCATATATTTGAGGAGCATATCTCCCCAGACATAAGCTTCAATGAATTTAAAACCTTATGTTCAAAGTGTTGGATTAATAGGTATGGAACGATAGTTATCGTAAAAGATTTTCCCATTAACAATGGTCGCTATCGAATGGGTTTCGATAAGTATATAAAAATTTGCTAATTTGTGTTAAACGTCACTGTATAGAATGATGTCGGACGATCGAGTTGCTGTGGCTACACATAAACGAAAAGTTGCTGAACTAACGCGTGCTATACGAAAAAAATATTTAGCATTGAAATTAAATCGAACGAATGTGGACGATTCAATCAATAAACTTTTTAAACCAATAACCGATCCGTTAAAAGAAATTGCTATAAAAAAAACTACTAATGCTGCTGATGCTGTCGCCCCCATACAAGTAAAGAATGAATCATTTATTAAAAAAGAATATAAGACACATCCTACTAGTACTAAATTTCTCGATTTAGAAGATGTTGCCGAGTTTAATGAGCCCAGTATAATAGAGGAACCTAATTTATCACCGAAACATTCCACTGAACCGACCATCGAATATTCACAGGATGTAATAGATGAATATCTGGATCAGTATCCATCAATAAGTCATACTTACGTTAAAGATTACTGGACAAATAGCGATAAAATTGATAGAAAATATGGTCCTACATATGATAGTGAACAAGATAATTGGACACTTGGTAATAGAAGAATTTCCTTTGATGTTAAAACCGGTGCTATCATGTTGTTATCGGAGAAAGACTTTTCGGGGGGATATGTGAAAGGAACGCCAGGACTTTATCAATTAATATTTTATTCCGATCCATCGTACGCTCCCGATGATCTCGTAAACTATAAAACCATATTAGAACATACGGGTGCGCACTTGAATAGTAGAGGACATTTAAAAGGAGATAACAGTATAAAATGGTATAACATTATAAAACCTTTGATTAAAACCGTAGAAAAAAGTAAAAAATCCAGTCTCTCAAGTTTAGTTCAACATTTCGCCTCTTCATCGCCGAAAGAAGGTAAAGGAATGCATTTAGAATATAATAATGCACCTATAGAATATATTTATTGGGATGATCCCCGAGAACTTATTACTAGATTGAGACTACTTATCGCATCTAAAGAGGCAGGAAATACTTCACATAACAATGAGATTGTTGCCATAATGAATGAATTGAGGGAGGCTAATATGATAAAATAAGTTTGCACATCCACACGAATGTCATTTCAATGATGAGTGTTGATAAATTCGGACGTCATTCACGTTCGCGTGCATTTGCATTCAAACCATCTATTGTACGATTACCGCACACCTCTGATGGCAATTTAGATATTGAACATTTAAAGTTATGCAACGTTAAGGGGCCGCCAACAATTGATGAAGATGCCGCAAACAAAAAGTATGTCGATTCTATGATAACAAACCTTTCAAAATCAATAGATCGAGTATCGGATAACGTTAAAAATATGTCTGATGCTATGGTAGATATGCAAAATAATATTAATGAAAATATGCAGTTTATTTCGAAACAAGAACAACAAACTACAGATTGGGTGACAAAAAAGTATGTTGACGATTCTTTGCAAAAAAGTATTGAAAACGCAAATAATAAATTATCAATAGAGCTTAAGTTATTTCTTAGAAATAACCTTGTTGATAATTATTCAGAGATTAGAAAAAATATTAAAAACCTTGAACAAAATGTAAAGAAGAATCAAGAGCAAATTACCAAATTAATTGCGGTATCAAGAACTACTTTTACTACGCATACACCATAAATAGTAAAATTATAAATCAGTCTATTTATTATCATGTCAACTGCGTCGTCGTCGGCGGTTACGTCACCGGAAAAGATTCAACTTGTTAATGAACTTCATAAATATGCACGAAAAAATTATCCGAGACGACGTACCGTCATCAAAGGACTAGATGATTTATGGCAAATGGATTTAGCCGAAATGAGTCGCTATGCACCGCAAAACAAAGGTTTTAAAATGATTATGGTTGTCATTGATTGTTTTTCAAAATTTCTATGGACTAGACCGCTAAAAACGAAAACCGGTGAAGAAATTACCAAAGCTTTCGAAGACATTTTATCTCATACAAAACATCGCCGCCAGCGTCGTCCGAAAAATTTACAAACCGATCAAGGTACGGAATTTTTTAACGCAAAATTTAAAAATTTAATAAAAAAGTATTCCATTAATCATTATAATACGTTTAGTGTTAAAAAGGCCTCTATAGCAGAACGGGTAATACGTACTTTAAAATTTTTCTTTTATCTCGTTGAAAAAGTGTTGAAGCGAAAAGGTAGAAAACTTTATGTCAAGTGGTTGGGGTTTGACATTACGCATAACAGTTGGATAGATAAGGATTCGCTTAAATAACAAGATTAACAATACATCTCAGTCAGTTGTATAAAATGTGTTCAACGTATAGTTCATCAGCATCCTCTGGATGTACTTCAGAAAGTTCTTATAGCGATAAACAAATGGATAGTGATTATTATAAACAAATTGATCAAGTCTCCAAAAAAATGTTTGAAAACGCAATCGATTTTGAGCATACTTTACTGTTGTATAAAGAGTATTCGACTGGAACAGCGACTGTGGGAAGCGGTCTTAGTCCTGCGAGAAAATTTGAACCTGCAATTGTTTTAAGTCAACCCTTTCGACCTCATCAGCAAATGTCTTTTGATACATTCGAATGGTTAGATCTTATGTCAATGTTGAAAGTTTTGCTTAAAAATTTTTTCGATGACTCACTTCCTCAATTTCCTGATGAATATGATTCTGTTGAAAATCTATGTGGAAGAAATTGTAAAGTAACTCAATATATAATGGATGATACAAAATTTCTAAATATAAATAAAAAAAACGTTTGTATCGAATTGACAAAAGATCAAGTTTATTATTTGATTGATATAGATGAAAATTTGTTGTGCTATTACATTGAAGAATTGAATAATGTTAATTTTAACAATTACTACTTTCAAGTATTAAACATAATCAAACCGTATTTTGAAGACTATGAAGAAGAAGAAGAAGTTTGGAAGAATATATTAAAAAATATATTAAACTTGACTGATTCATTATTGGCTAATGCTCTCAGAGAATTTATTTATTTTTATAAACATAAATTTATAAATGCCTTACAAGGATTTAGTGTAGAATAAATTTTATATAAATAAATCGTCTTTTCTTTTATACCTCTCATTCTCATTCGATATGTCGATAAAGATAGTTGTGTCGTTGTTGCTCTCAATATTATTGGTAATTCATTGTGAACATATAAATCAAGAAGATGCTATTTCTTTTCTAAAACAATATGGTTACATAACCTCTGTTAGTAATAATAATAGTTTAGAAAATTTCGAATCGTATTTAATCGAGTTTCAAGAAAAATTTAATTTACCTGTTGATGGTACCTTAAATGATGAAACTGTTCGATTAATGAAGCGACCAAGATGTTCTAATTATGATGAAAATATTGGATATGTTGATTCATATACGGTACACGGAAAATGGAATAAAACTAATTTAAAATGGCATTTTCCATCAGTGTCAAGAAAGTACATTACAGTAGCCGCAAAAGCTTTCGAAATTTGGGCTAAAGATTCAAAGTTTACATTTACCAATGTTAAAATAGCTATGCCAAAACCGGATATTACCATAACCCTCGGAAATAAACGTCATAGTTTTCGAACAAGTTGTTCGGGTAAAGCTGAATGTCCACAGAATTTTGATGGACCTGGAAAAGTTTTGGGTCATGCCTATTATCCAAAGGACGACGGCAATTGCATTGAGGTTCATCTTGATTCTGATGAAAATTGGAATTTTAGCTTGAATATCACGAGTGTTCCGGATAACGAAAACAGTTTATTGGCAGTTTTAGTTCATGAGATAGGTCATACATTAGGTTTGGGTCATAGTGGCATTGAAAATGCCATAATGTATCCATGGTATCAATCCCATATATCCTCATTACATGAAGACGATAAAATGGCTCTTGAAGCACTTTATGGCCCTATACCAACACGTCGTTATCTGCCAATTAACCCTACTACTACTACTACTACTACTACTACTACTAGCAGTACTACAACACCCCCACCACCTCTACCTACTTCAGCCAATTTATGTAACCTTAAATCTCCTGATTTTATCTTTCTCGCTAGCACAGCATCGTTCCCCAATTATCGTTTATATATTGGAAGCGGTCGTAAATTATGGAAAATTGATCTTAATGATATGCGAATACCCCAACATTTTGATTTAATTGAATCATATCTTCCTAAAGAAATAAAAACATCTACTATAACTCACATTTTTCAAAATGCTGTGGGGGATTTAATTACCTTTGCTAATGGAAGATGTTATGCAGCCTCGTTCCCAGAATTGCATATTCAACATGATTTTATTTTACCATTATCTAAAGGCGTTCTAATAAATGCTATATTTCAAACAAATAGTGGAAGCATTTTTATATTTTACGATAACACTTCATACATTGAGTTTCTGGAAACACCTCAAGAAATACGTAATCGTGGACGAATAACAGATAAATTTCCTGGACTTCCACCCGGTATTACGTCAGCGTTTAGATTTACAGATGGTTACATTTACTTTTTTCAACAAGATACTTACTATAAATTTAGTGAATATACACGAAAAGTTGTTGCAGCAGGTCCCTTTAATTGGAATCTCTTTGGTATTCCATGTCCTGAAGACAGCTTAAAAGAACAATTAAAAACTTTACTGTCAAAAATAATATCTTTTTATGAATAAATAAAAATGCTTATTAAGAATTACGTTTTTTATTAAAACAATATTTTATAAAGTAGTATATTTCATATTTTCTTCTTCTTCTTCTTCTTCTTCTTCTTCTTCTTCTTCTTCGTCTACTAGAATGTCGTCATCATTCACATCATCGATAAGATATGAGGGTAAATATTTCTTCATTCTGCGTAGATACCCTTCAAACTCTAACTTTTTAAGTATATTTACCAAGCAGCATATACAAATAATTCCATCTACGTAATCGTTCATGACTTGAGATCCTTTATGATATCGAGCAGTTAATATTTGACATTCCTCTTCTGTATACATTCGACCCATACCATATACACTTTCACGTTCGTAAATTCTTTCTTGCTTAAACAAATGCCATGATAAGTCTCGCAAGAGATTTTTAAGATTATTCACTTTTGTTTCACTACTAGTTGCCATTTTTTTTATTTTTCAACTGACTTTGCATATCTATAAATCTTCTATATATGCATGAAGATAAAGGATAGAGGGGATTTAAAATAACCTCGATTTAAAAAAATATTCTTAACCAATATTTTGAGCTTTAGTATCTGATGATGCTGATGCTCAATATCTCGCTTTTTTTTTTTTAATAATCTAATATTGAGGTATAACAACCTTGTTGTTGAGTCCCATCTCTAACATTATAAATGGGTTATCTCCGCCGCCGCGACTTCGATAGCAGGCGCTCTCGAATCCCATGAAGGTCGTCATCGCAGCCTCAAAGGCAGGCGACACGCGCGCTCGCGGACCACACCTCCTCCCAGCTGAGAGCATCCGAGGCGGCCGGCGGCGCGCGGATCCCAGCAGCGCAGCTGAGAGCAGCCGAGGCGGCGCGCGGACCCAGCTGAGAGGGCGGCCGTCGACGGCGCGGATTCCAGCATCGGTGGCCGGCGGCGCGCGGACCCTGCTGAGAGCATCGATGGTCGGCGGTGCGCGCGCGGACCCCGGTTTCAACGGCGGCTGAGTCGATCGCGCCGTCGTCAGCACACCTAGTTCAAAACATGAGCACAGTGATCCCTACGACAATGCCGTCGAAGCCGCTGGAAACCGTCTCCGGCGGCGATGCTGCCTCCGCCGCTAAATCAGTAAGTTTTTTTTTTCGTTTTTATTTTAATTTTAATTTTTTTTTTCTTCTAATTATTGCAGTCATTTAAAAGCAGTGTGGAGAAAATGATGGACGGCGCCGATTTTCCTCAAGCCGATTGAACTAGAAGCAGAAGAAGAAGAAGAAGGTGGATTTGTGATTAAAAAAATGGCAATACGCTTCTATTTGTATTATATTGAATAAAAAAAAATAAATCTCTTATTATTGGTAGTAGTGTAGCAAAGTTCGTTCTGGATAACTTACAAAAACTGCCACCAGGGGCGTTTGTGGCGCTAGTGTCGCCCACGTGGTGCGCATGCGCGCGTCATCTGTCATCTGTCATATGTCACCTGTCACCTGGAAAAGTTCCAGAAACTGCCGCTAGGTGGCGTTGGGGGTGCCAAAGTTGTCAAAACTGCCGCTAGAGGGCGCTAGTGGTGCCAAAGTTCCAGAAACTACCATTAGAGGGCGTCAGTGGTGCCAAAGTTCCAGAAACTGTCACTAGATGGCGTTGGTGGTGCCAAAGTTCCACAAAGTGTTAGTAGATGGCATTGGAGAGCGGCGGCCATGTTTAGTCCAATTAAGTTAAAGTTCCACAAAGTGTTAGTAGATGGCGTTGGAGAGCGGCGGCGGCGGCGGCGGCCATTTTTAGTCCTAGAATACTGGTCTTGAACGTGTTGGCAGTTCAGCCAAAAAAGAAGAAGTCATCTGTCACCTGTCACTAGAAATACTGGTCTCGAACGTGTTGACAGTTCAGCCAAAAAAAAGAAAGAAGTCACATGTCACCTGTCATCTGTCACCTCTCATCTGTCACCTCTCATCTGTGACCTGTCACTAGAAATACTGGTCTTGAATGTGTTGGCAGTTCAGCCAAAAAAGAAGAAGGCATCTGTCATCTGTCACATGTTGCCATAAGGGCACAAAGCGCTTAACTTCGCAGTTATTGGTCCAATTGAATCGCGGAAAAAACAGACATTATCTATGAGTGACGTAGATGTCAAATTTAAAGAAAAAACATGCGCAATGAACGTTGCCATAAGGGCACAAGGCGCTTAACTTCGCTGTTATTGGTCCAATTGAATCGCGGAAAAAACAGGCATTATCTATAAGGGGGCGTAGATGTCAAATTTAAAGAAAAGCATGCGCAATGAACATTGCCATAAGGGCACAAAGCGCTTAACTTCGTTATTATTGGCCCAATTGAATCGCGGAAAAAACAGACATTATCTATAAGTGACGTAGATGTCAAATTTAAAGAAAAAACATGCGTAATGAACGTTACCATAAGGGCACAAGGTGTTTATCTTCGTTGTTATTGGTCCAATTGAATCGTGGAAAAAACAGACATTATCTATGAGTGAAGTGGATGTCAAATTTAAAGAAAAAACATGCGCAATGACCGTTGCCATAAGGGCACAAAGCGTTTATCTTCGATAATATTGGTCCAATTGAATAGCGAAAAAAGACCAGTATGATCTAGAAGTAGCGTAGATGTTAAATTTATAGAAAAGCATGCGCAATGAACGTTGCCATAAGGGCACAAGGCGTTTATCTTCGTTGTTATTGGTCCAATTGAATCGCGGAAAAAACAGACATTATCTATGAGTGAAGTGGATGTCAAATTTAAAGAAAAAACATGCGCAATGACCGTTGCCATAAGGGCACAAAACGCTTAACTTCCTTGTTATTGGTCCAATTGAATCGCGGAAAAAACAGGCATTATCTACAAGCGACGTAGATGTCAACTTTAAAGAAAAGCATGCGCAATGAACATTGCCGAAAGGGCACAAAGCGCTTAACTTCCTTGTTATTTGTCCAATTGAATCGTGGAAAAAACAGGTATTATCTATAAGTGACGTAGATGCTAATTTTACGAAAAAATTGCTTGATCATGATTGGATAATTATGTCACGTGATCTATATCTAGAGGGGTTATTATATAATATTTTACATTTTATTAATAAAAAAGATATAATTTTTGTCAATAGTGTTATAATATTCCTCCGAAAATTGAGCTTACTTAAGTTAAGTAAATTTCAAAATCTAAACTTCAAAGTGTTAAATAAATATTTTAATAACACACAAAATTCTATTACTCCAAATTCAGGATTTTTAAAATTCTTTTTTTGAACTAAACATTTTTTAAATACGGCCCTGCAATCTACATTTTCTGAAAAAAATTTTAAATACGACCCTACAATCTACATTTTCTAAAAAATTTAAAAACATACTTTAACGGTTATACCGGATGAAGCCTCACCGATAAAAATTAGATGAGCCTGATAACGCGAAAAAATAAAACCACATTTACAGAAAACAAATTCTAGTACAAACATCTACATCCGTTCACACAGGATGTAGCTTCCTGGATAAAAATTAGATAAGACAGATAACACGAAAAAATACAACAACATTTCTACGAAACGAATTTAGTTATCTTCCCACAGATAATGTGTTGTTTTTCTCGAGAGGTTATAAAAGTCGAAGCACATCAATCGACAATCCAATCGTAAAAAGTCTCTTCACCAGTGTTAGTATTCAGTGAGCTGTTTCCAGTTGAGGTTATTGTAAGTACATTTAATGTTAATTTTTTTAAAAAACTTTTTTGTAATTTTTATAACCGACAGTACAAATTTTTGATTTTTTCAGTAATTTGTACCAGTGATCTACATTTTTTTGCTCCCGTCATCTTTAAGCTTTTAAAGTAAGTGTTTTTTCGGGGTTTTTTTCATGCTAGTATTTCATTTTTTATTATTATTTTAGATGAGTTTTCTCGAAAAATTAAACGAATTTACCACATCTACAGATACCGAAAACAAACCCATAATTAAGCTAAAGGACCTACAACCCAACATCCCAAACAAAATTTATCACGTTCAGCTCACCAAATCCAAATTTGGAGGGGAATCCATCCTAGTGGAATTGGAGGAGAACGTCACCTTTCTGCCCAAAAGGTCTACCGAAATTTACAAGAACCACATCGACGATCTAAACAAAGGGGACTTCAGTTTAATTTTTATTGGCCTGCACGAGATATCCAAGAGCTGTGCTCCAAGGACCCTTTTCAAAATAGAATAGAAAATTAGGTTAGTTCAAGCATGGATTTCGCACTCGTTTTTAACAAAATCAAAGACCTCCTTAAAACTAAACATAATATTGCATATTCAGATAAACATAAATGGTTATCACTAATTAGTACTCACCTCCGAAAATGCTCTTTAGCAGTAAAGTATAAAAAATTTGTGAAAATATTCCTAATATTATCAGATTCATTTATCAATCGCCTCTACCGGGGACTTTAACGAGGAAAGTTTTTCAAAATTTTAATAAATTAAGATGTGATTACTGATTATTAGCTTGGTTTTGTTGTAAAGATTTACATGAAAATTAACGAGTGCGATTTTCAGACTGAACTATGTGCCTAATGTATTAGTTATAGTTTTTATGTATTAGTTATATACTCGTATGTTTGCTTACTGTATTGTTTGTAGTTTTTTATGTTTGCTTGGGTAATAAAAAATAAATATAAGAAAGAAGTGTTTTATTTAAATAAACTTGATACATTTTTTTAATTTAAACAGTGATTATATATCATTAATAACATCGTCTTTATAGTAATACATGTACTCTTGTAGAGCATTTTTTTCTAAACAATTTGGCAAAACAGCACAAATTAAAATTAAAGTATTAAATCTACTAGTGGCGTCATCGTCGTCGACACAAATACTATTGAAATTAACAGCAAAATAAGCTCGTGTAGAGTCTATTAAATTACAGTAGAATGCATTAAAGTCCAAGTCTTCTAGCAACGAAATGTAGTTCTTCACCAAATTGCAATTTGCTTCAAGGATGTCGGAAACATCATACTCGTCCAGGTAGAACTCGACTCCATGTTTGTTTGCAAGTAGAAACTTGGTATCGTCGTACACTAATTGAGTGACTTTACAAAAGTCTCCACAAGGGAAAACTACAGGATCGTATTCGTCAGGAGGTGACGGTAGATTCTCGTGAAAAAAGTCATCATATCTCTGACGTAACAATTCAATAAAAGTAGTCCACTCAAATGTACCAAACGAAATTCTTCCGGGTCGAAGTAAAGGTGTTAGCATTATTGCAGGAGTAAAGGTTCTGGTCGGACTTATTCCGCACAAAAGTGCATAACTTCTTAGGGGAAAGTTCGTTTCCAGTAGATGGTATCGCTCCAATTTAGCAGCATACTCGTATGAAATTAAAGCTTGGTCGATTTCCTCAACACAATCATTAAGCGACACTGCATAAGGTGAAGGAGGTGTTGGCGACGGCGACGATGATGACGATGCCGAGTCACTTTCAAAAACAATTTCACAAGAACTATAACCACTATCTTGACTACTCATACTGCCGATTGATTAAATTGCAGGTGCACACGATTGAATAAAATGTAGGTTCGCACACACTTGTATTTATATACCCCCACTATGAGGGACAACGATAAGTTTGAAGGTTATTAAAAAAAAAAGGCCCCTTGAATTGCTAAATTTTTTCGTTTTTTCCATAAGATTCTATACAAAATCGGTGTTTTCAATCCAACTGTTATGCTTGTTATCGAGACCCAACCATTTCACGTACGCCTTCTTTCCCTTTCTTCTAAGCACCTTTTCTACGAGGTAGACATCGGGTGCTTTCGTCTTTTGCAATTCCTCCTCGTAGAAAGCCCCGTTGATTGGTGTACCCAACATGTCTTCAAGCAGATAAGTCACGGGATTGGTTATTTTGACTTTAGTAATTTTAAAGAGCTCGGTACTCCAATTAGGGGTGTATCCCTTTTGAAAAATATGCTTGGCTTTGCTTAAGCGCACAATGTCGCCAACGTTAAGTTTGCGTGGTCCAGCAATCTTCAAATGCGAGTAAAATTTTCGAGAAATTTCCTTCTCGTTTGACTTGTTGACCTCCGAAGGCTTACATCGTATTTTCGAATGTTTCGTGTTATTGTACTCTTCCACAATTTTCGGTAAAATGTCGATCCATCGGTAGGTGCCTTGCAAACTAAAGTACTTGTATAGTTTTGTCTTTAAAGTTCTAATACATCTCTCTGCCATCGCAGCCTTTTTAACGCTAAACGTATTGTAATGATTAATGTTGCATTGCGTCATTAATTTTTGGAAATCTGCATTGAAAAACTCTGTACCTTGATCGGTTTGAAGATTTTTAGGATGTCGACGTCGTCGGCTGTGTTTTAATATGTTGGAGAAAGCTTTGGTAATTTCAACTCCAGTCTTTGTCTTTAGAGGCATCGTCCACACGTACTTTGAGAAACAATCAATAACAACCATAATCATTTTGTAACCTTTATTTTGGTGTGCATAGGGTCGCATTTCGGCCAAGTCCATTTGCCATAAATCATCGAGACCCTTAATGATTGTTCTACGTCGCGGATAATTCCTACGTGCTGGAGCATGGAGTTCATTAACAACTTGAATTTTTTCTTTAGACATCTTGAAGAGCTCTAAAGCGAGTGCAAGTGTGTTGAAGTATTTAAGGAGTATTTCGCTTCAATTTTTTATATACAACCCCAGTTCAAATATGTGATGATACTGTAGCAGTATTACGAAATTGGTTTAGTTCTCTTTCCAAATTCTTTGTTAACTCGGCGGTTTCGTGGTTAGATTTAATTAAATCTCTCAAAACTTCTTCATTAGCAGTCATTTCTATTCTCAATATCTTTGTTAACTCGGCCGTTTCTTGGTGAGCTTTAACCAAATCTTTCACAATACCTTCATCAACAGTTATTTTTCGCTCGATTTCAGCAAACTGGGTGCCTATCACACTAGCAATTTCTTTGGGTATATCTATTTTTAAATTAGTTCCCATTAGTTTTTTATCTAAAACTTTCACAGTATTCGCCAATTGATTTTCAACGCTAGTTTGAGCGTTTTTTATATCACCCCGTAGATGCTGTTTAGCAGTTACAATGCTGGTATCTACATATTTTTTTGTTGCAATATCCCCAGCATATACAGGAGGATCCTTAGTTACGAACGCATCAATTTCCCCAGTTTTAGTTTGTAAAGCTACAAGTGCGTTTTTATATTGGTTAAACAAATTATCGACTCTTATATTTAACTGTGAGTCAACGTATTCTTTACTGGCAGCATCAGAACTAGCTGAAGGTGGTAACACATTGCTTATCCTCACATTGCCAATATCGACGTTACCTTCAGCCGTTTGCGGAAACTTTAATAACATATTACGGAGGAGAGATTGAGGAGGCGGTCTATTTGACATCGTCGTTGACCGACGTCCGAATTTGTCGAGACTCATCATGCAAATAACATTAAAACCATGTGTTACACTAGTATATAACGTCGGCTTCTCTCAGCTCATTGATGATTGCAACTATTTCGTTGTTGTGTGATGTATTTCCGGCGTGTTTGGAAGCTACTAGCAATTTAAGTCGTTCCACAAGTTCATTGACATCGTCCCAGTACACGTAATCGATAGGGTTCTCATTGTAGACCATTGCAAGTCCAACTCCAGATTTCGATGATATGCTGCTAGTCGATTTCGATGGCTTTCTCGGTGGAGGAGGAAACATAGGTTTAATAATATCTAGATATTTTGATCTCGATGTACCTTTTAGACGTCCAGCTGTGTTTCTGTGAGCGTTAGTTAAATTTAAAATCGTCTTGTATGCCAATTTATCATCATCGGTATAATCTTCAGGCTCATCATAAAATATCAGTTGGTAGAGACCAGGTGTCCCTTTAACATGTTCCCCCTCCGTTATAATAGCTCCAGTATTCCGATCAAAATCGATATTTTTCCCTCCGAGAAGCCATTTAGAGTGAGTCAAATCGTAAACTGGACCGTAAACTAGGTCTATATTTGGACTCTTATTCCAGTAATCAAGCATATACTTATGTGATATTTCAGGATATTGCTCCAGATACTCTCTGAAGGCCTCATCCGAAATATGTTCTGGGTTTGGTTCTGAAGCGTTGGAATATACACTCTCATCATCATCATCATCACCCTCAGTCTGAGCTACATCTTCCATCGGAATAAAATCCGTGGGATTGCTTGTATATTCTGTTTTTAATGGTTCTTCTTCTTCTACTTCAGGTTCTTCTTCTTCTTTCTTTATATTTTTTAAAACTTGCGCAGATTCATGGGACGTTGTAACAATTTCTTTTAGAGGTTTTATTAGGGGTTTAAATAATGTATTTAATGTGCGATCCTGCTCAGATCTACCCAACTTGAGAGCTAGATATTTTCGACGTATATCGCGTGAGAGTTGTAGAACTTTACGTTTACGAACATCCTGCTGGTTTAACATCTTGCTGCATATTAATCATACACCACATGGAATTACATTTTTATATACAAGTCGAATCCTTTGCGATACCTTCCATTGTTGAGAGCAAAATCTTTTACAACAACAATAGAACCATATTGATCACTCCAACATTCAGAACAGAGTTTTTTGAAGCGGTCAAAACTCATGTCAGGTGACACGTGCTCATCGAATACGTGCCTCAAGTTTACTTCATCCTGCTTGAAGAGTACAATTAAATTACAATTGTCTCGAATCAGTTGTTTGGGTATTTTTGAGTACGTTTGACATAGATAAGCAGAATCAATATCCTTATGACGGCCCATTGAGTAATATTCCCGAATTTTCTGCTGCCCATCGCAAGCCACATCGTCAAATATGAATATGGAATTTGATTTAGCTTCAGCGGGACTTATTATTTCCTCATTATCTTTGAACGGGAAATAGCCTACTCCTTTCGTCTTACTTAGTACCTCTTGAAGCAACTCGTATTTCGGTTGATACAAAGATTTGGAGTAAACGTAAACGTTTTTAAATTTCGCGCCATTCGGATGAAACAGTAATGACAGCATTACATTTGTTTTACCACACCCACTCGGTCCACATATGATTGCACGAAACGAGTTTGGTAATAACTCGCCATGTTTACTCTTCTCATGCTTGGAGGTAAAGTCCAAGTTTTCAATCGGAAGCGTTTGTTTCTGTTGAATGACCTTCATTGTATGGCATTTTTAGTCAAGTCGTTGTGTATAAATATATAAAAACGTGAGGTGCGTGACGTAAAACGTGAGGTGCGTGACGTTAAACGTGATGTGCGTGACGTACAACGTGAGGTGCGTGACGTAAAACGTGAGATGCGTGACGTAAAACGTGAGGTGCGTGACGTAAAACGTGAGGTGCGTGACGTAAAACGTGAGGTGCGTGACGTAAAACGTGAGGTGCGTGACGTAAAACGTGAGGTGCGTGACGTAAAACGTGAGGTGTGTGACGTAAAACGTGACGTGCGAGACGTTTACGTGTACGTATATGTATATAAATATATATAACGTGATGATATGGCATCAGTTCAAATGAGTCTTTACTTAGGTAAAG
The DNA here is from genome assembly GCA_951812935.1 of Hermaeophaga mercurialis. NCBI lineage: Eukaryota > Metazoa > Arthropoda > Insecta > Coleoptera > Chrysomelidae > Hermaeophaga > Hermaeophaga mercurialis. The sequence continues at coordinate 45,769,924 of OX638362.1, forward strand.
GTGTCTTAAATTCGCTCATAAACAATCTGCCCTTTGAGCTCCACATTCCGACCTATCAATACTGTGGTCCGGGCACAAAGCTACAAAAACGCTTAGCACGCGGTGATTCGGGCATTAATCCCTTAGACGTTGCCTGTAAGGAGCACGACATTGCATACGCTCTACACAAGTCCTTGAACGATCGACACAAGGCAGATCAAATACTCGAAAACAAAGCTTGGACACGTGTCAAATCAAAGGACGCGACGTTGGGAGAAAGAGCAGCTGCTTTGGCGGTGACCGGTGGCATGAAGATCAAACGTAAACTTGGAATGGGGGTGGGGCAGCAGAAGAAGACGAAGAGTTCCTTTAGAAATCACGTAATCAGCAAGGTTAAAAAGGCTATGAAAAAAAGTCCTTCCACAACGCTACAGAAGGCCGCCTCGCAAGCTTTGAGAGCCGCGAAAATCGCCGTAAGGAAAGCAGGTGGTAAAAAGCAAATTCGACTCCCCCGGACGATACCTTTTGAAGGGAAAAAATCTGGAGGATTTCTACCATTGATTCCCCTGTTTGCGGGCCTTTCGGCACTTGGAGCCCTCAGTGGCGGGGCGGCGGGAATAGCTAAAACCGTAATCGATGCTAAGAATGCTCAAAAGAAACTGGAAGAAGATCAGCGTCACAATAAAGCTATGGAAGTTATTGGGGCAAAAGGATCCGGCTTGTATATGAAAAAGAACGCTCGCGGAGGCTTTGGATTGTACATGAAGAAACAAAAAAACTGCCAATAAAGCTACCCAATAGATCGCTATATGATGTGGACCTTTTGCGATATGTCAAACGTTTAAAAATTCCTCATTTTAGAGGGGTTTTCATGCGCGACTCTCTACCACATCAGCAGCAGCCCTGGCAACGCGAATGTGCCATCATAAATTTGGATGACTCTAATAATCCGGGCACACATTGGGTAGCTTATAGAAAGCAAAACAATGTTGTTGAATATTTCGATTCATTTGGTGACTGGAAGCCGCCGAAAGAACTCGTCAACTATGTGGGGAAGAATGTTCGAATCTATTACAACAACGACCAATATCAAAACTATCGACAAATCAACTGCGGACACCTCTGCCTACAATTCCTATATAATGGAGCAACATCATCATCATCATCAGGAGTTTAATGAAATGAGAGACGTTATTAAACTCCTGATGAAGAACATTACTCACGAGGTTTGGCGAGAAATTCCCCAGAAATACCGAAAAGAACTAACACAATTTTTACCATGTCAAAATTATGATTTTCATCGATGGAGTGATGTTTGCGGTAATGAGATACCAACATGTTTATTTTGTGGAATTACTTATAAATAAATAAATAATTTTTTTGAAGCAGTTTTTTATTTAAGTACTACCTCCCCGTTGATATACATTAGTCATGTCTTTGCTTTTGACGCTAACGAGTCAAACTCACGTGTTTTCGTTCACACCTCAGCCTCCAATTGTGCTCGATTCCGAAAAGAGATATTTCCTAGCAGTACTTGGCTTCCACTCATACAACTCGATACCCAATATTGACGGTGAGAAATTTTTCAACTACGAAAACAACGATAGTGAGAAGTTGAGAGAAGTCGCGATTCCTACCGGCTGCTACGAAATAACGGACATTGAGAAGCTAATTCAAAATTCTATTGCTCCAAATACGGGTGATACACTATTTTCGCTGAAGCCAAACAACAACACTCTCAAGTGTGAAATATACAGCAAACGTCACGCAATTACTTTTGAAAGTCGTCACTACAACAGCAGTCTTGGACAGATTTTGGGATTTTCCAACAACAGGGTACTGGCCCCCGGTGTTGTACACTCTTCAGATCTCCCCGTCAACATTATAAAAGTATCAAACATTCGCTTTGAGTCCAACATTACCGAGGGTGCCTTCTACGGAAACAGGCCTGTCCACACCATCTTTGAATTTCCGATTACAGTTGACGCGGGCTACGCAATTGTAGAAAGACCTAATAACCCAATATATCTACCTGTTACGAATACCGGGGAAATTAGCAACATCACAGTGCTGGCGGTAGACCAAAACTTTAAGCCCATAAATTTTCGAGGAGAACAAAGTGTCCTTCATCTAGAGTTAGTAGGACGATCATAAATGGGTTTGGTGATAGATTATAAGAACAACGCGGTCAGTTCAATAACACCATTCACTGCTAGACCTCCTCCGGGTCGTCAACGAGAGCTAACGTCCGCAAATAAATTGTTTCTTCAATCGCTTGGATTTACGCTAAAAACAAAATATGGCAAATCAATACGTACAAGCGGGAGACTATGGTAAACGTCCCCGTACCGAAAGCATTGATCCGAGTTTTAACCTCTACCAACAACCACGTTATGATGAGTCTATTAGAAGGATGGAATATCGAACGTGCTCACCCTTCATCAAATCCTTCAACAACAATGATGTGGTGGAATTTGTTGTCAATCAAGTGGATTCATTTTTTGCCATGAACGAGTCATTGATCGAAATCAAGGGTAAATTGGAGGTAACAGGGGGAGGAGAAGTTTCCCTAGTACCCAACTTTTGTGCCTTTCTCTTCGACTCGTGCACGTACAGCGAGAGCGCCAGAGAGATTGAAACGGTTCGTGATCCTGGAGTAGTGAGCGCTGTACGAGCTCTTCTCAACTACAACGCATTAGATGCAAATCACATGGCTATCGCCGGTTGGAATGGCACTTCCAACCCTCCTATGGACACTTCCACAAAATCGTTTAGTTTTTTGGTACCGCTCAAGCATATTTTCAACATATTCAACGATTACCCCATGATCACTTGTGGAAGGCAAACAATTCGATTGGTTCGCGCTCGCGATGATAGTGATTGTCTTTTGATTAAAGAAAAAACTACTTCTAGTGGTACAACGGCAACAACAACCACTTCTGCAACAATTAAGATCGAAACCATTGATTTGAAAATCAAACATATATATCCCAATGATGAAATTAAAATAAAATTGATGGAGGCCATTAGAAGCGATACACCTATACTGATACCGTTCAGAAAATGGGAACTTAATGAGTTGCCTGCAGTTACGAGCGGTTCACGAAGAGAAATTTGGGCTGTTAAAACTACTAAGGCCGTTGAACGCCCAAGATTTGTTATTGTATGCTTCCAAACGAATAAACGAAACAATACTACACAAGATCCAATGGCTTTCGACAATGTCAATGTGACCAGCATTAGACTGTCAATGAACGGAGAGTATTGGCCCAACGAAAGAAACATGTTGGACTTTGTCAAAAACGACTACGCCATGGCTTACCATAACTATGCGGAATTTTACCCTAGCTATATGCACGGCTCAGCCGCCGCCGAAAAACATCCTATACTCACGTACAAGGAGTTCAAGAACAGAGCCCTATTTATCATAGATTGCTCGAAACAGGAAGAAACCATGAAGTCCTCCACTGTGGACGTGAGACTCGAACTCGAAACGGATATTGGATTTCCAGCAGGCAGCAAAGCCTACTGCATCATAATTCACGACTGTCTTATGGAGCACCGCCCACTAAGTGAAGTGGTTAAAAGTTTAAATTAAAAAAATATAATTTCTTTATTGTTAATAACTGAATTTTTGAGTTTTAATAAATGAAATGAAATGAATTTTTGAGTTTTAATGAAACACCCTGTATGTTTTTCTTAGTTGTTTATTGCAACATTACATGAGGATCGAAACCTTCTTTGAATACATTTATAAAGAAATTTTAGTAACAAAATACATATAGCAGATAACGTGAGGCACGATATTGTAAATGTCTTGTTAATTTCGCCATTTAATTGTCCATCCTTGGTGTCGTAGGAACTGGTGTTGGTTGAATTCGTCTTAAGGGGTAACAGCAACATAGTACTTTTTTCGGTATTCTTGTATTGTCCAAATTTAAATCGCCCAACTGCTTTATAACGTTTTCTTTGTCTTCGTACAGTTTAATATCTTTACGAAGTTGCTTGAGTCTTTCTTCAAATTTAAGGACTTTTTCCCAAATATGTTTGTCTTGACGACGCATGTCTTAAAGCACTAATCCCCCACAGCGTTATTAATAAATATTATATAATAACCCCCTCTAGATCACGTGACATAATTATCCAATAATGATCAAGCAATTTTTTTCATAAATTTGGCATCTACGCCACTCATAGATAATGCTTGTCTTTTCCGCGATTCAATTGGACCAATAACAAGGAAGTTAAGCACTAATGCCCTTTCGGCAACGTTCATTGCGCATGTTTTTCTTTAAATTTGACATCTACGTCACTTATAGATAATGCTTGTGTTTTTCCGCGATTCAATTGGTCCAATAATTACGAAGTTAAGCGCTAATGCCTTTATGGCAACGTTCATTGCGCATGTTTTTCTTTAAATTTGACATCTACGCCACTCATAGATAATGTCTGTTTTTTTCCTCAATTCAATTGGACCAATAACAACAAAGTTAAGCGCTTTGTGCCCTTATGGCAACGTTCATTGCGCATGCTTTTCTTTACATTGAACATCTACGTCACTTATAGATATTGCCTGTTTTTTCCGCGATTCAATTGGACCAATAACAACGAAGTTAAGCGCTTTGTGCCCTTATGGCAACCATCATTGCGCATGTTTTTTCTTTAAATTTGACATCTATGCCACTTATAGATAATGCCTGTTTTTTCCGCGATTCAATTGGACCAATAACAAGGAAGTTAAGCGCTTTGTGCCCTTATGGCAACGGTCATTGCGCATGTTTTTTCTTTAAATTTGACATCCACTTCACTCATAGATAATGTCTGTTTTTTCCGCGATTCAATTGGACCAATAACAACGAAGATAAACGCCTTGTGCCCTTATGGCAACGTTCATTGCGCATGCTTTTCTATAAATTTAACATCTACGCTACTTCTAGATCATACTGGTCTTTTTTCGCTATTCAATTGGACCAATATTAACGAAGATAAACGCTTTGTGCCCTTATGGCAACGGTCATTGCGCATGTTTTTTCTTTAAATTTGACATCCACTTTACTCATAGATAATGTCTGTTTTTTCCACGATTCAATTGGACCAATAACAACGAAGATAAACGCCTTGTGCCCTTATGGTAACGTTCATTACGCATGTTTTTTCTTTAAATTTGACATCTACGTCACTTATAGATAATGTCTGTTTTTTCCGCGATTCAATTGGGCCAATAATAACGAAGTTAAGCGCTTTGTGCCCTTATGGCAATGTTCATTGCGCATGCTTTTCTTTAAATTTGACATCTACGCCCCCTTATAGATAATGCCTGTTTTTTCCGCGATTCAATTGGACCAATAACAGCGAAGTTAAGCGCCTTGTGCCCTTATGGCAACGTTCATTGCGCATGTTTTTTCTTTAAATTTGACATCTACGTCACTCATAGATAATGTCTGTTTTTTCCGCGATTCAATTGGACCAATAACAGCGAAGTTAAGCGCTTTGTGCCCTTATGGCAACATGTGACAGATGACAGATGCCTTCTTCTTTTTTGGCTGAACTGCCAACACATTCAAGACCAGTATTTCTAGTGACAGGTCACAGATGAGAGGTGACAGATGAGAGGTGACAGATGACAGGTGACATGTGACTTCTTTCTTTTTTTTGGCTGAACTGTCAACACGTTCGAGACCAGTATTTCTAGTGACAGGTGACAGATGACTTCTTCTTTTTTGGCTGAACTGCCAACACGTTCAAGACCAGTATTCTAGGACTAAAAATGGCCGCCGCCGCCGCCGCCGCCGCCGCCGCTCTCCAACGCCATCTACTAACACTTTGTGGAACTTTAACATAATTGGACTAAACATGGCCGCCGCTCTCCAACGCCATCTACTAACACTTTGTGGAACTTTGGCACCACCAACGCCATCTAGTGACAGTTTCTGGAACTTTGGCACCACTGACGCCCTCTAATGGTAGTTTCTGGAACTTTGGCACCACTAGCGCCCTCTAGCGGCAGTTTTGACAACTTTGGCACCCCCAACGCCACCTAGCGGCAGTTTCTGGAACTTTTCCAGGTGACAGGTGACAGGTGACAGATGACAGATGACGCGCGCATGCGCACCACGTGGGCGACACTAGCGCCACAAACGCCCCTGGTGGCAGTTTTTGTAAGTTATCCAGAACGAACTTTGCTACACTACTATTGGTTTAATTATGAATGCATGCATAGGCAACCAACATTACGCTACAACGTAAAACGGTCGGTTGTCTATGCAGCAAAAGTGTCTGCGCTCCACAGTGCCGGCGTCAGCGGTGACGCTCGCTGGATTTCTGGGGGGTGGGCCTCAAAAGCCTCATTTTTTTAGAGACCACTTTTTAGAGGCGGCTCTTCCAAGAATCAAGGCTCGCGAACCATTTTTCCAAGACCACTTTTCCAAAAAACCCATCAACGGCACTTTTAAGGCCATTTTCAAGGTCGGGGGCGGCGGCAAAGGATATTTTCCAAGACCATTTTCCAAAGGCTGCTCTTCCACAAGCATCAAGACCACTTTCAAGACTCATTTCAAGGTCGGGGGCGGCGGTAAAGAAAATTTTCCAAAGCCATTTTCCGAGGAAAACCACCAAGGTCACTTTAAAGGCTATTTTCAAGGTCAAATTTGAGCCAAAAGCGGCCTAGTATCACTACTCTTGTTACATCCTCTACATCGGTGATGAAGTTGCAGCGTTCGCCTTATTATCAAGATGTGATTTCGATCCATTAGGACAACATGATGTTCCCAGAATATTAAATTATATATATACATTTGGCAAACACAGAAGAAAAGGTTACGCATGCAAAATAGTTCAACATCTAATGAAAACAGGGAATCAGTTTACAACATTTTGCAGCAATCCGTGGTCAGAAGGAGTCTTTACAAAATGCAACTGTACCAATTACGGTGAAAATAATTATTCAATAATGTTTAGATATCCTTAATAAATCATATTAAAACAAAAAAAGGTTTTTAATTTATGAGTAAAAAAGGTTGTTGAATGAAAATTAAACAAATAGTCAAAGCGGATTGAAAAATGTTGATAAGAAATATTCTTTGATTATTTATAGAAAAATCCGTTAAATGTGATTGTACCATAAAATGGGAAAGCTAAATACCATTCAGGCCTAACACACTGAATGTGCTATGGAGTTAAGAAATATAGAATCCCCACCCATTTTTTTCATACTAATAAATATTAAGACTTTCTCCGGTGAAGTTAGTCAGGCAGTCATCATGCAGTTTACAGAAGAATCAAAAGTGAAAAATATCTATTTGGGTGAACAAAGGTTCTACCTGAATAAATCGAATACGAAATATGTCGCAGTGAGTCTGTCGCATGATTTAAATTTTGCTCCGTGTGTGAAAATATCTGCAAACAAAGGAAACTGTATCGTGTTTAGTGAAAAAGAGTGGAAGGAGTTTTATCCTTCAAAGAAACTATTGAAGATTTTATAACAGCGGGAAAGGAGGAATCAATAGATGTTAGCCGGTTTTTGTTACAGTTTGAAAATTTTGAAAGCATTACTGTTTTGAAAGTATTAACTGGACATGCTACTGTCTGGTTAGGATCAATTTCCCTTTCCGAGCTCTGGAGATGCTTACCCTTAATTACGCACAACATTGAAGTATTAAAAAGCCAGCAGTTTGAAGGTTCCTTAAAAATTTTACAAATGAGGGTTAAAAACAAGGAAGATATCATCAACACAGCTCTTACTACAATGGAGCCTATAAAACAAGCGCATCCGATTACATATAGTTTATTACTAGAACTTATATTCAAATACCCCGATGTTCTTAAAGAAAAGATATGAAGAAAGTAACTTTTAATGAAGATTACAATCACGTTCACATATGGGAATCATTAGATGTTGAAACAAGTGATTGGGAATAAAGATATCTTAATCAACTACGTTTTAAACGCCGAATAGAAGAAGCTGCTAAAATTATTAATCCCGTTTTAAATATAACTTATAGAAATAAAATGTATAATACTTTACAAAATAAAACATTTAAACAATAGAATTTTTGTCTATCCAAGACTGATTTTGTATAGAATCTTATGGAAAATACGAACAAATTTAGCAATTCAAGGGGCCTTTTTTTAATAACCTTCAAACTTATCGTTGTCCCTCATAGTGGGGGGTTTATAAATACAAGTGGGTGCGAACCTACATTTTATTCAGTCGTGTGCACCTACAATTTAAATCAACCAACAACAACATGAGTAGTCAAGATAGTGGTTATAGTTCTTGTGAAATTGTTTTTGAAAGTGACTCGGCATCGTCGCCGTCACCGTCGCCAACACCTCCTTCACCTTATGCAGTGACGCTTAATGATTGTGTTGAGGAAATCGACCAAGCTTTAATTTCATACGAGTATGCTGCTAAATTGGAGCGATACCATCTACTGGAAACAAACTTTTCCCTAAGAAGTTATGCACTTTTGTGCGGAATAAGTCCGACCAGAACCTTTAATCCTGCAATAACGCTAACACCTTTACTTCGACCCGGAAGAATTTCGTTTGGTACATTTGAGTGGACTACTTTTATTGAATTGTTGCGTCAGAGATATGATGACTTTTTCCACGCGAATCTATCATCACCTCCTGACGAATACGATCCTGTAGTTTTCCCTTGTGGAGACTTTTGTAAAGTCACTCAATTAGTGTACGACGATACCAAGTTCCTACTTGCAAACAAACATGGAGTCGAGTTCTACCTGGACGAGAATGATGTTTCCGACATCCTTGAAGCAAATTGCAATTTAGTGAAGAACTACATTTCGTTGCTAGAAGACTTGAACTTTAATACATTCTACTGTAATTTAATAGCCTCTACACGAGCTTATTTTGCTGTTAATTTCAATAGTATTTGTGTCGACGACGATGACGCCACTAGTAGATTTAATACTTTAATTTTAATTTGTGCTGTTATGCCAAATTGTTTAGAAAAAAATGCTCTACAAGAGTACATGTATTACTATAAAGATGATGTAATTAATGATATATTAAATCATTGTTCAAATTAAAAAAATGTACCATCTTTTTTGAAATAAAACACTTCTTTCTTATATTTTATTTTTTATTACCCAAGCAAACTACAAATAATACAGTAAGCAAACATATATAACTAATACATAAAAACTATAAATAATTTATTAGGTACACATAGTTCAGTCTGAAAATCGCACTCGTTTATTTTCATGTAAATCATATCGAAACCAAGCACAATATTTCTGCATATTCAATAAATATTTCAAAATTATGGCAAGCTAATAATCAGTAATCACATCTTAATTTATTAAAATTTTGAAAAACTTTCCCCGTTAAACTCCACGGTAGAGCAAAAAAAAAAGAAAAAATTAACTTTTATATCCCCACGGAAGGGTGTCATGTGAGTGGGGAAGTAGTTGACGCTTATCATCATAGGGGCTAAGTCCAATTTTAGTCTGACTTATGCTATATACATCATGCAAATAAGATCGAATAGTGTGTTGTGTAATATATTTTTTATTATTATTTTGCAAACAATTTAGGTAATCCTCGAATATGATTTTATTTTTTACGACATTGGACTTAACCCCCTTTGATTTTTTCACTACTTTGCCACCTTGCACTTTATAACTATACATTTTTGATCGTAATCCCACAAAATGTGTCATAATTTTACCATTAGCTTCATCCTTCATTAAACCGGGAATTTTTTTATTTACTAAAGGAATCTTATAGGCGTTATTTGAGGGGTAATCTGAAGTGTCAAATTTTTCTAAGTGATCTCCAATAAGACTTTTGTAAACGTCATCTCAATTTAATTCGTAAATAAAACTATCGGTGTCAGTGTACATTAATTTTAAATTTTCCACCCCCATAGTTGGTAACATGAAATTATAGTGAAAATCATACATACAGGTTTTAGAAATGTCCAGGATAGCCATGCCGATATACAGGGGTTTGTTGAAGAGTAGTTCAGCCTTCTTTAATTCGATAGCCATAAGTTTGTCGTCAAAAACTCTTCGATTATGGAATCGTGGGCTGGCTATCAAATTTTTTGCACCGTAACGACCCTCGTAAGAAGTAAGTAATTTCACTACCCTATGGAGTCTGATGTTTTCCATAGTCTTACCAAATACCGCATTATTGGCGAGTTTGAATTGATTTTTTTTAAAATTGCTAGTGGCTACAGTCCTTAAGCGAGTATTCAGCTCGATATAGGACTGCAGCCAAGCCGATTGTTTGAATTTTAGTACTTTGTGAATTTTCGTTAATTTTAACCCGTGTTCGAGGGCTTGTTTTAAATTACGATAATGCAGAGTGTATTCTTTTTTTGGATAAAGGGTGGTCATTAATTTGGACAATTTGGAACCGGGAGGTTTACGGTGTTCAGGACAAAATGGGAAATCTTTGTGCTCGTCATGTAAACTTTCGGGATACTCTAAATCAACTTGTAAAATATATCCGACGGGTGAATCGTCGGGAATCTGAGTAATGTCGATGTTTGTATTGGGCTCCCATTCAAACCCCCCATAGGGGAGGAACTGTGACATTGCCCACCCATATAAATTGTTTACGTCAAAGTACATAAGGTACTTGGACGGCTTAGAAGAATCATATTCAGGCATGTATTTATTGTTGGCTTCAGAATATCTGTTTGAACAAACAGATATTCCTCCACGTATTGATGCCTCAACAAACAACAACATGTCAACATCTTTTAAAATTTGTAATTTACATTTCGTGTACTTGAGCATGCAATCCCAAGTATATCCGGGCATAGTATAGTACCATGCCGGATCTAGTTGGTAAGTTTCCAGAGCAGTTGTTCGAAAGTTTTCCATAACGTCACAAAGAAGGAGAATGTCGGTTCGCATATACAAATCTGCATATTCGCCTAAATTTTGAATTTGGAAAGCTTGCCAAACGTTTTGCGCATGAGTGTAATCATCCTGGGAAATATGACAATCATTTAATTTGTTGTAAAAACTCTCAATTGCTGGAAGACTAGTGGTATCATTTAGCTTATCAATACTATCAATGTAATCGTATGGAAAAACACCTTTCCTCGTCAACAGTTTGAACGTTTCATTAGTCAAGTTACCAAATTCCCCTTTTAATGTAACCAACTCCTCTATTTTTAGTGTAGACACCAACTCATCGAGACTGGTACCCAAAAATCTAAAGGAGTCTATATAGCGAAATTTAATTTTAGTTTCTGGTTCATACTGCGTAAAAGAAATGTATTTTTCCATGTTCACAGATAGTACACTCAAAGGTCCACGTTTAGCAAGATCTCTAATAATAAAATGGCTGTCGTATCCGCTAAGATTATGGAAAACTATGGGCACTACAAATAGTTTTTTAAAGTTCAGATTGCACGATTGATGTGCGAACCCTCTAAATAATCCCGTAAAATGATCATGGTCTTTAACGATGATGTCTTTTTCTTTAAACCTATTGTCGCAAATGTGACAGCAGACACCGTTTGCGACAGTAGGCATACAAATAGGAACAATATTTAATAATTTAGATTCAATAAATTTCGCGACATCTAACATTTGATTCGCAAACCAGTCCATGCAATCTTCCCCTCTATAACTATTGTAGTATGAAATCTGATTATCGTAGTTGCATTTTAAGTAGAAACCTGCACTAAATGTTTTATCATGTTGATACTTGGTAGTTGTATGACATATCTTTTTATCACACTTTTCTAAAATAGACTCGAAATCGGCATAAACGACAAATGGACATTTCTGCTTGTATACATGATTTTTAAATTCGACGTTATCATATGGGGGGAAAGAAATTTTGCAATCGTTACTATTTACGCATAAAATTTCGTGGTCCGCTAGTTTTTTTTCGTTTTGGAAATAGTTTAAGCACCTATCGCAAATAAATTTTTTATTTTCACTCTTGCTGAGTTGACTTGAAACTAGTCTAGACATATTTTTAATCCAACAATAATGATATTTAATGGTGTTGGTAGTAGTGTCCTCATTGTTGCCGGGAGGAGCCTCGTAGTCGTTTAATTTTGGAAAATATTCATCTTGAATTAAAAGTAAATTTACATGACGTGACAGTTTATTTTTAGTTAAACGTGCAGGTACCACTACGCAAAATGACTTTTTATTAGTTTGATTTAGTTCTAAAACGTAAACGTTTACAGAGATATCATTCAACTTTTCAAATTTTGAAATTTGTGTTAGTTTCATAGGCAATTCTAAACCGTCTGTATTCAAAACTTTACTATAATGAGGGTAATTATATGTAAATTGAGAGTTTTTTTTAGTGGGAAACAAAAAACTCGTTACGGCCCAGTAAAAACACGCCAGGTCCGCATTTTGGACGTTTATGCATGCCTTTTTCGCTAATATTTCTTTTGGTAGTGGAATGAAGGATGAACCGTTCCCAATTTCAAATTTGTTAATAGCTACTTCTAATAAATTTATTTTTGATAACGCCCACCCACTGTCTTTTTCTTGAAATTCCGAAAGTTTATTTAAAATAAAATCTACAATGCTTTTATATTCTTGCGCTAAATCTGTCCCCAAATCAACAACGAAATTTGGGGATCCAAAGTATTTAATGTCAATTACTTCCCTGCCATCACTATCATTTTTTAAAAAATCGTCACAAAATGTAACATTTACTTTGAGCGACGGTGTATCATTTTTTAAAATTTGTGAAATTTCCCATTTAACGCCCCCTTTAGTGCCGCGCCCCTGTCTAATACCCTCCCCTACTACATGGGAAGACGCTAATTTAATGATACACCGTAACCTTTTCAACTGCCCCATTTTAGCGTAAATTTTTCTTTTTTCCCCTACCGTGAAATTACATTTTTTTATGCTAAAGAGCATTTTCTGAGGTGAGTACTAATTAGTGCTAGCCATTTATTTTGATCTGAATAGGTCGAAATATTGTGCTTAGTTTTAAGAAGGTCTTCGATTTTTTTAAAAACTTGTGCGAAATTCATAATTGAACTCACCTAATTTTTTTTTTTTCTATTTTAAATAGAGTCCTCGGAGCACAGCTCTTGGATATCTCGTGCAGGCCAATAAAAACTAAACTGAAGCCCCCTTTGTTTAGATCGTCGATGTGGTTCTTGTAAATTTCGGTAGACCTTTTGGGCAGAAAGGTGACAACGTGCTCCTCCAATTCCACTAGGATGGATTCCCCTCCAAATTTGGATTTGGTGAGCTGAACACGATAAATTTTCTTTGGGATGTTGGGTTGCAGGTCCTTTAGCTTAATTATGGGCTTGTTTTCGGTATCTGTAGATGAGGTAAATTCGTTTAATTTTTCGAGAAAACTCATCTAAAATAATAATAAAAAATGGAATACTAGCATGAAAAAACCACCGAAAAAAACACTTACTTTAAAAGCTTAAAGATGTGGATGACAAAAAAAGTCTTAGCCGGATTGAAGCTAACAGCAAAAAAATGTGTAGCACTGGTACAAATTACTGAAAAAATCAAAAATTTGTACTGTTAAAATTGCAAAAAAAATTAACTTATTTAACACTTTGAAGTTTAGATTTTTGAAAATTTACTACAGCACTGGTACAAAAAAAGTTTTTAAAAAAATTAACATTAAATGTACTTACAATAACTCCGACTGGAAACTGTTCACTGGACACTAACTGGCAGCACAATGTAAAAAACAACTGGAAACAGCTCACTGAATTCTAACTGGTAGCAGCAGCAGCACTGTTGAAGAGACTTTTACGACTGAATTGTCGATTGATTCGGCTTCGGCTTTTATAGCACTCGAGAAAAACAACAACATTATCTGTGGGAAGATAACTAAATTCGTTTCGTGGAAATGTGGTTGTATTTGTCCCCTTATCAGTCTTATCTAATTTTTATCCAGGAAGCTACATCCTGTGTGAACGGATGTAGATGTTTGTGCTAGAATTTGTTTTCTGTAAATGTGGTTTTATTTTTTCTCGTTATCAGTCTTATCTAATTTTTATCTGGGAGGCTTCATCCGGTATAACCGTTAAAGTATGTTTTTAATTTTTTTTAGAAAATGTAGATTGCAGGGCCGTATTTAAAAAATTTTTAATTCAAAAAAAGTTTAAAAAATCTTGAATTTGGAGTAATAGAATTTTGTGCGTTATTAAAATTTATTTAACACTTTGAAGTTTAGATTTTGAAATTTACTTAACTTAAGTAAGCTCAATTTTCGGAGGAATATTATAACATTTAAAAATCACTATTGACAAAAATTATATAAAATGTAAAATATTATATAATTATCCAATCATGATCAAGCAATTTTTTTCATAAATTTGACATCTACGCCACTCATAGATAATGCCTGTTTTTTCCTCAATTCAATTGGACCCATAACAACGAAGTTAAGCGCTTTGTGCCCTTATGGCCACGCTCATTGCGCATGTTTTTTCTTTAAATTTGACATCTACGTCACTCATAGATAATGCCTGTTTTTTCCGCGATTCAATTGGACCAATAACAAGGAAGTTAAGCGCTTTGTGCCCTTATGGCAACGGTCATTGCGCATGCTTTTCTTTAAATTTGACATCTACGTCACTCATAGATAATGCCTGTTTTTTCCGCGATTCAATTGGACCAATAACAAGGAAGTTAAGCACTAATGCCCTTTCGGCAACGTTCATTGCGCATGTTTTTTCTTTAAATTTGACATCTACGTCACTCATAGATAATGCCTGTTTATTCCGCGATTCAATTGGACCAATAACAGCGAAGTTAAACGCCTTGTGCCCTTATGGCAATGTTCATTGCGCATGTTTTTTCTTTAAATTTGACATCTACGTCACTTATAGATAATGCCTGTTTTTTCCGCGATTCAATTGGACCAATAACAGCGAAGTTAAGCGCTTTGTGCCCTTATGGCAACGTTCATTGCTCATGTTTTTTCTTTAAATTTGGCATCTACGTCACTTATAGATAATGTCTGTTTTTTTCCGCTATTCAATTGGACCAATAACAGCGAAGTTAAGCGCTTTGTGCCCTTTCGGCAACGTTCATTGCGCATGTTTTTTCTTTAAATTTGACATCTACGTCACTTATAGATAATGCCTGTTTTTTCCGCGATTCAATTGGACCAATAACAGCGAAGTTAAGCGCTTTGTGCCCTTATGGCAACGTTCATTGCTCATGTTTTTTCTTTAAATTTGGCATCTACGTCACTTATAGATAATGTCTGTTTTTTTCCGCGATTCAATTGGGCCAATAATAACGAAGTTAGGCACTAATGTCCTTATGGCAACCATCATTGCGCATGTTTTTTCTTTAAATTTGACACATACGTCACTTATAGATAATGCCTGTTTTTTCCGCGATTCAATTGGGCCAATAACAACGAAGTTAGGCACTAATGCCCTTATGGCAACAATCATTGCGCATGCTTTTTCTTTAAATTTGACATATACGTCACTTATAGATAATGTCCGTTTTTTCCTCGATTCAATTGGACCAATAATAATGAAGTTAGGCACTAATGCCCTTTCGGCAACGTTCATTGCGCATGCTTTTCTTTAAATTTGACATCTACCTCACTTATAGATAATACCTGTTTTTTCCGCGATTCAATTGGACCCATAACAAGGAAGTTAAGCGCTTTGTGCCCTTTCGGTAACCATTATTGCGCATGCTTTTCTTTAAATTTGACATCTACGTCACTTATAGATAATACCTGCTTTTTCCGCGATTCAATTGGACCAATAACTTTGAACTTTGGCGCCACCAACGCCATCTACTAACACTTTGTGGAACTTTGACATAATTGGACTAAACATGGCCGCCTGGACTAAAAATGGCCGCTCTCGAAATTCAAATTTGCCGCGCAACAGCGACACTAGCGCCACCAACGCCCCTGGTGGCAGTTTCTGCAAGTTGTCCAGAACCCGCTTTGCTACACTACTACCCATCCTTGACCCCTTGAAAAATCTTTGGAACAGAAAGTAAATCCAACATAATCCTCCAAGTCCACGTTTTCTGTCCCCTTCAAAACAATATCCTCGATTGCATTTTTTACCCAGCTTAGGGGCTCCGCCCCAGTAGGAATAGGTTTAATTTTAAATTCCAAAGTTCGGCCCTGGACCCCAAATTTACGGATTTGTTTTGTAACATCCTTAATAATTTCAAAATTCGCCATTTTTTCAGAAATATTCAAAATTGTTGCTTATCACTGTGCGATAGCTAATCGGAAACTGATAGGAATGATCACGCACACCTGTACTTATACTTTTTAAATTTTGTAGTGCCGTGTGCAAAAGGGTCACGTGACCTAATTATCCAGCAAGTGAAATTGCATTTTTCGTAAACTAGACAGACTTTATTCATAAATATTTTAAAAACTAAAACTAAAATTCATTTCATATCTAAAAAACAATGTATTTCAGACATTCCGGTTGTAGATTATGAAAATAAAGAATAATTCTTATCGACATTTTTCGTAGGGCCGTGTGCAAAGGGTCACGTGACATAATCACCCAAGCAGTTGAAATTACATTTTTCGTAAACTAGACAGACTTTATTCAGAAATATTTTAAAAACTAAAACTAAAATTCATTTCATATCTAAAAAACAAAGTATTTCAGACATTCCGGTTGTAGATTATGAAAAATAAAGAATAATTCTTATCGACATTTTTGTGGGGCCGTGTGCAAAAGGGTCACGTGACATAATCATCCAAGCAAGTGAAATTGCTAATAAACACAAATATATTACTCTTTAGAGATACTTTTAACTGTCACACCGGATGAAGCCTCCCCGATAAAAATTAGATAAGACTGATAACTCGAATGAAAACACGTTTCCAGGTTATCACTTCATTCATGGTTTGATAATTACGATTTAAACGAAATAAGATTACTAATAAATTAAATTAAAAAATAGCTGTAAGAATCAATTTTGTATTGTAGATTTTCTAAAATTTATCAAAAATTTCCGATTAGACAGAACGGCAGTAGAGAAAACAACGGACGAGTTCATTATTAAAAAGGGGTTTTGATAAATGCTAGCAATAAATAATTTCGTATTGTTTTTAAGTTTTCAAAATTCAACATGGCTGCGCTCGTGGGGGTGATGTGTGTAACAACGCGTCTGTGTAAAGTCTTATGCAATAATTTTATAAGTTGCACAAATTAGGTATCCATTTACACCTATTTAACTATATTACATCGGTAAAGATAATTTACAGTGTATCCCTAAAAAATAGGTTAAACATTTGACGTTTACGTGACGTGTGTGACGTAAAACGTGACATGCGTGACGTAAAACGTGACATGCGTGACGAAAAACGTGACGTGCGTGACGTTTACGTGACGTTTACTTGACGTGCGTGACGTAAAACGTGACGTGCATGACGTTTTACGTGACGTTTTTGACGTTTACGTGATTTTTCTACAGTGTTTCATGTCTCGTTCATCATCTATGTTACTTCTAGATCATACTGGTCTTTTTCGCAATTCAATTGAACCAATAATAACGGCTAATGCCCTTACGGCAACGTTCATTGCGCTTGATACAAATACAAACCCGTTAAATAAATCATATTTTTTCATACTTTGATATTATACCCAACTTACGTTTTCTTCGGAAATATGGCAACATGGTATAAATAATAATAAAAAAATATGGCAACATGGATCCCAAACATTACCTCAATAGTGAATTCGGCTTTCAAGTAATCTTATTTTTAAACAGAAACATGGCCGCCACAATTGATAACGCTCTCTCGTAAACTATAGTAATTTCTTCTTCTTCTATAGGTGACTGAACGCGTTCCATTCTTCTTTTTGCCTGACCTGCCGACACGTTCAAGACCAGTATTCTTCTTTTCTATATCTGCATGATGCCTGTGGGCTTGTGCCGAGGGTGGGGGGGGGATGGCCATGAGCATATTATATGTATCGAATCGTTTGGAGCAGTAGTACATATTGAGATTCTCACCCCGGCCGCTTCAGTTTCAGGTTAAAATCAAGAACGACATTATATTTCTCGAGGACCATGCTGAAGCTTTTGTTCACACACACGTATTCACGTACAGCAGATACACACACGCAGAATCCAGGAAATGGACCAACCCATTTTTTTGTAAGTTTTGAAACTTTTTTAACAATTTGTAATATATGTATGGGTGTACTTTAACTAGTCGGGAAACAACAGGTATTTTTAAAAAATTTATTTAGACATATCCTAAAAACAGTATTAAAAGGCAATACAGTTCTCAATATCAGATTCAAGGAATCCATAGCGCCCCAGAATTGATAACGCTCTCTCTCTCTCTCTCTCTCTCATAAACAAGGTATACTATAGTAATTTGTTTCTCTATAGATGGCTGAAAAATGCTTATATCCAGCCGTTATCTTTGAAATTGGATCAGATCGACTACGTCACACACACAAGCGATGGCCCGCGACTCGGGCCGGCATTCGTGCGCGCCACCGCCATGAATCTCACGCCATCTTTGAAATGTGTATCACCTCCGCTCGGGCCGGCATTCGTGCGTCACCGCCATGAATCGTAAACACTATAGTAATTTCTTCTTCTTTTCTATAGCCTACTGAACGAGTTCCATTCTTCTTCTTCTTCTAGCTGAACAGCCGACACGTTCAAGACCACTATTCTTCTTCTTTTCCACATCTGCAGGATGCCGCCGGAGATGTGCCGTGGGGTGGGGGTGGGTCACGTGAGGGGGCGTGTCCGTCCATAAGAATTGACTGAAAAAGTTCCCATGGCCACAAGACCCTTATTCTACTCTTCAGGCTCATCATAAAATATCAATTGGTAGAGACCAGGTGTCTCTTTAACATGTTTCCCCTCGGTAATAATAGCTCCAGTATTCCTATCAAAATCGATATTTTTCCCTCCGAGAAGCCATTTAGAGTGAGTCGAATCGTAAACTGGACCGTAAACTAGGTCTATATTTGGACTTGCATTCCAGTAATCAAGCATATACTTACGTGATATTACAGGATATTGCTCCAGATACTCTCTGAAGACCTCATCCGAAATATGTTCTGAGGTTGACTCTAAAGCGTGGGAAAATACACCATCACTCTCATCATTATCATCATCATCACCCCCAGTCTGAGCTACATCTTCCATCTGAATAAAATCAGTGGGATCAATATGCCTTGTATATTCTGTTTTTAATGGTTCTTCTACTTCAGTTTCTTCCTCTTTGGATTCTTCTTTCTTTATATTTTTTAAAACTTGCGCAGATTCATGGGATGTTGTAACAATTTCTTTTAGAGGTTTTATCAAGGGTTTAAATAATGCATTTAATGTTCGATCCTGCTCAGATCTACCCAACTTGAGAACCAGATATTTTCGACGTATGTCACGTGAGAGTTGTAGAACTTTACGTTTACGGACATCCTGGTGGTTTAACATCTTGCTGCACATTAACCATACATCACATGGAATTACATTTTTATATACAAGTCGAATCCTTTGCGATACCTTCCGTTGTTGAGAGCAAAATCTTTTGCAACAACAATAGAACCATATTGATCACTCCAACATTCGGAACAGAGTTTTTTAAAGCGGTCAAAACTCATGTCAGGTGACACATGTTCATCGAATACGTATCTCAGGTATATTTCATCCTGCTTGAAGAGTACAATTAAATTACAACTGTCTCGAATCAGTTGTTTGGATATTTTTGAGTACGTTTGGCATAGATAAGCAGCATCAATGTCCTTATGACGACCCATTGAGTAATATTCCCGAATTTTCTGTTGCCCTACGCAAGCCACATCATCAAATATGAATATGGAATTTGATTTAGCTTCAGCGGGACTTATTATTTCCTCATTATCTTTGAACGGGAAATAGCCTACTCCTTTCGTCTTACTTAGCACCTCTTGAAGCAACTCGTATTTTGGTTGATACAAAGATTTGGAGTAAACGTAAACGTTTTTAAATTTCGCACCGTTCGGATGAAACAGTAATGACAGCATTACATTTATATATGATTGCACGAAATGAGTTTGGTAATAACTCACCGTGTTTACTTTTCTCATGCTTGGAGGTAAGGTGCTATTTTTGTAGTCGTGCGTCCGTGCGTGCGTGCGTCCGTGTGTGTGTGTGCGTGTTTTTTTTTGTCTTTAGATTAGTGAGGACCCTGCTACTGGAACAGTGGTTCCCAGGCGGCACTCTTTGTAAATACTACTTTGCCGGGGGTTCTTACTTGATGTTCGTCTATTCTTCGTACGTGGTGCGAAGAACCGTGATGATGGATTCCGCGTACTCTGCAACTTTGTTCCATGCTGGTTGGTTCATCAGCATGCACTCCACTATGTTTTCTGGACTGATAGTGTGGTCCAGATTCCTCTCTAGTTCCGCTCGTATGCGATGTGTCCACCGAGCTTTCGTTGAGCTGTCCCATCTCTCTTGCCAGAGACAAAGACTCTCAGGCCTCTCCTCTTCACAGAGGACCTTTCGCTGCTCTTCTTTCTTCCTCCGGTGTTGACGTTGTCGTTCTCCTGCCAAGATGTGGATAGGCAGGCATGATGCAACGACGTTGACCTCATCATGTGATACCGTACGGTATGCTGACGCCACTCTGATCGCTGAGAGCCGCTGGACTGATGGCATTGTCTTGCAGTAGGTTGTTAATTCTAGCGATGTGGACCACACTGGTGCTCCATATAACAGGACGGAGGTGGTTACGGTTGCCAGTAGTCGTCTCCGGGTTTGCCTGGGGCCTCCGACGTTGGGCATTATTCTTGACAGCGCCCCTTGAATTGCTGCTGCCTTCCTGCTCGCGGTGGTGATGTGCTCCTTGTAGTTGAGCCTCGCATCCAAGACCACTCCTAGGTACCGGATGTGGGGTTGCGACTGGATGTCGTGGTCGCCTACCCTGATGGTGATGGTCTCCATCTTCTTCCGGCTACTCACTAGGAGTGCTTCGGTCTTATGCTCCGCAAAAGACAGGTCTGCCAATCGCATCCACTGTCTTATTCTCCTGATGATGGTGGAGAATGCGGCTTGTAGCTCCTCCAGTTGTTTCGCTACAAGGACAACCGCTACGTCGTCCGCGAATGCCACGAGTGTGGTGTTCGCTGGTACTTCCAGGCGGAGTAGGCCGTCGTACATGACCTTCCACAGGAGTGGCCCCAGAACAGAACCCTGAGGTACCCCTCCCGTGACCCGATGTACTGCTGATCCTTGGTCCGTCTCGTAGTGCAGTAGTCGATCGCTGAAGTATGATCTGACCTTCCTTCTTAGATAGTAAGGCACTCCTATGTGCTCAAGTGCCTCCAAGACTCGATCCCAACGAGCCGAGTTGAACGCGTTCTTGATGTCCAGGGTGACGATGAGGCAATATTTATTGGAAACGCCTCTCCATCTCTTTCCTGAGATGGCTTCATTTGCGATGTTCGTGACGAGTTCCAGTGCGTCGATGGTCGATCTCCCCTTCCTGAAACTGAATTGGAATTCAGAAAGGTGTGTATCAATGTATTGCTCCAATCTGTCGGCCACTATCCGCTCCAGGTTCTTTTCCTCCGAGTCCAGCATGCAAAGTGGACAAAATGATGATGGGTCGTCCGGTGGTTTCTTTCCTTCTTCTTGTCCGCATCTGAAGCAGGTCTTGCCGCGGTCTACTCTTTTCCTGCAATCAAGAGTTTTGTGGCCAAAGTGCCAGCACTTGAAGCATCTGCTTGGGGCTACTTTTTCCCGGATGCGTACTGTACCCTAGCCTACTTTGATTTTACCAAGCGTCGCCGCCTTCCGAGCTTGGACTGCCGACAGGCAGACCACGGCATTCTGCGTCCTGGCCCAGCTTTTCCTAAGGGATTTTACCGCATCTATGGTAAGATCATTCAGGTCCGGGACGTGATTGTTGAGAAGATCAACCACGTCCTTCTTTGTCGTCCGTTCATCCAGGTCCTTAATTTCTATTTCGGACTCTGGGATTCTCGTCGCTAACGTTGCCTGCTCCTTGAGTGAAGCCTCAATTCTCGCGCGGTAGCCTTCCATATCAGTCTCATTCGTTTTACCGAACAGGATCAACAGATTGCCGGCTGTTGTACGCCTAATCTTTTCTACTTTTTCCCCTACTTATTTGAGGTTCGGGTCTGTTTTCACTTTCTCGACTATGTCTGCGTAGGTCATCGTTTCCTGCACCTTGTGAAGCACTAGTGCGTTTGGCGGCAATGGCCTCTTCTTGGGCCTTGCTGCTTTCTTCTTGTTGGCTTTCTTGACCTTAACCCACTCCCCGTTTTTATCCGGTTTACGAGGGGTTTTCTCGGAGACAACAGGAGGTGAGGAACCGTTATGCTCCTCTACCTCCATGTTGTTGTTGTCCACCGCCTGATGTTACTCACGCTGCTTTCCCCTCTCGAATTTGAATTCACGATTCTTGGGGGTATCATTGGCACGGAATTCGTGCGCCTCTGTACTTGTTTGACCGCCCGAAATTGGTTTTTATGAGGGGAATTGGCCTTTCTCTTCTTCATGTTGGATTCTTCCTGAATCCCCTGTGCCTTGTCTGGTGTTCCACCAACCTGTGCCCAACTTCTCTGTACGGTCGGACTGGTTTGCGTTTCGTTCGAAGTGGTGTGTAACTCCACTCCGAGTCTATCATACACTGTTTGTAGGCTAGCCACCAGTTTCTTGATCTCCTTATGAACGTTGTTTCTCGGCTCAACGAATTCCGCTAGCTTTTCTATTAGACAGCCCATCCTTATGTATTGCGGTGTCTCGAGGCGAAGTCCCATGCTCGGAAGATCACCTTTGCTGCCGCTCTTGTGTGGGCGGATTGTTGGTACCAAACCCAGACCCAACGCTATTTGCTTCGGCACGAACCCACCCGACTTCTCGTGGTTCTCAACCACTTTCATCATTTCAGCAGTATTTTGCTACCCCCCAGAATCCATAGAGCGTGCACCGACCATCAAGGCTTTCACTCGATCGGAATCGGTGGTGAGATTTGGACTCACCTGGGGTATGATTTTTCCACTGTTGTGCATCTTGTCCCTCCATTTCTGGCGAGCTTTCCCTATCCCTAAGTGTGTATGTGTGTGTGTGTGTGTGTGACAAGCTTGAGAAAGTTGCTGTGTATAAATATATATAACGTGGTGATATGTCATCAGTTCAAATGAGTCTTTACTTAGGTAAAGGTGTCTTAAATTCACTCATAAACAATCTGCCCTTTGAACTCCACATTCCGACCTATCAATACTGTAGTCCGGGTACAAAGCTACAAAAACGCTTAGCACGTGGTGATTCAGGCATTCATCCCTTAGACGCTGCCTGTAAGGAACACGACATTGCATACGATCAACACAAGTCCTTGAAGGATCGACATAAGGCAGATCAAATACTCGAAAATAAAGCTTGGGCACGTGTCAAATCAAAGGACGCGACGCTTGGAGAAAGAGCAGCTGCTTTGACGGTGACCGGTGGCATGAAGAACAAACGTAAACTTGGAATGGGGGTGGGACAGAAGGAGATTTCCTTTAGAAATCACGTAATCAGCAAGGTTAAAAAGGCTATGAAAAATAGTCCTTCCACAACCCTACAGAAGGCTGCCTCACAAGCTTTGAGAGCTGCGAAAGTCGCCGTAAGGAAAGCTGGTGCTCGATTCTGAAAAGAGATATTTTCTAGCAGTACTTGACTTTCACTCATACAACTCGATACCCAATATTGATGGTAAGAAATTTTTCTACTACGAAAACAACGATAGAGGAAAGTTGAGAGAAGACGCGATTCCTACCGGTTGCTACGAAATAACTGACATTGAGAAGCTAATTCAAAATTCTCTTGCTCCAAATACACTATTTTCGTTGAAGACAAACAACAACACCCTCAAGTGTGAAATATACAGCAAACGTCACGCAATTACTTTTGAGAATCACCCCAATAGTCTTGGACAGATTTTGGGATTTTCCAACAAGGTACTGGCCCCCGGTGTTGTACACTCTTCAGATCTCGCCGTCAACATTATAAAAGTATCAAACATTCGCTTTGAGTCCAACATTACCGAAGGTGCCTTCTACGCAAACAGGCCTGTCCATACCATCTTTGAATTTCCGATTACAGTTGACGCCGGCTACGCAATTGTGGAAAGACCTAATAACCCAATATATATACCTGTTACGAATACCGGGGAAATTAGCAACATCACAGTGCTGGCTGTAGACCAAAACTTTAAGCCCATAAATTTTCGAGGAGAACAAAGTGTCCTTCATCTAGAGTTAGTAAGACGATAATAAATGGGTTTGGTGATAGATTATAAGAACAACGCGGCCAGTTTAACAACACCATTCGCTGCTAGACCTCATAGCCAACGAGAGCTAACGCCTGCAAATAAATTGTTTCTTCAATCGCTTGGATTAACCATAAAAAAATATGGTAAATCGTCAATACGTACAAATGGGGGCCTACGGTAAACGTTCACGTACTGAAAGCATTGATCCGAGTTTTAACCTCTACCAACAACCTCGTTATGATGAGTCTATTAGAAGGATGGAATATCGAACGTGCTCACCGTTCATCAAATCCTTCAGCAACAATGATGTGGTGGAATTTGTTGTCAATCAAGTGGATTCATTTTTTGCCATGAACGAGTCATTGCTCGAAATCAAGGGTAAATTGGAGGTAAAAGGAGGAGGAGACGTTTCCCTAGTACCCAACTTTTGTGCCTTTCTCTTTGACTCATGCACGTACAGCGAGAGCGCAAGAGAGATTGAAACGGTTCGTGATCCTGGAGCAGTGAGCGCTGTACGAGTTCTTCTCAACTACAGCGCATTAGATACAAATCACATAGCTATCGCTGGTTGGAATGGTACTTCCAACCCTCCTATGGAAGCTTCCACAAAATCGATTAGTTTTTTGATGCCGCTCAAGCATATTTTCAACATATTCAACGATTACTCAATGATCACTTGTGGAAGGCAAACAATTCGATTGGTTCGCGCTCGCGATGATAGTGATTGTCTGATGATTAAAAAAAACTACTTCTACTGGTACAACAAAGACTTCTGCAACAATTAAGATCGAAACCATCGATTTGAAAATCAAACATATATATCCCAATGATGAAATTAAAATAAAATTGATGGAGGCCATTAGAAGCGATACACCTATACTAATACCGTTCCGAAAATGGGAACTTAATGAGTTGTCTGCAGTTACGAGCAGTTCGCGAAGAGAAATTTGGGCTGTTAAAACTACTATGGCCGTTGAACGCCCAAGATTTGTTATTGTATGCTTCCAAACCAATAAACGAAACAATACTGGACAAGGTCCAATGGCTTTCGACAATGTCAATGTAACCAGCATTAGACTGTCACTGAACGGAGAGTATTGGCCTAACGAAAGAAACATGTTGGACTTTGTCAAAAACGACTACGCTATGGCTTACCTTAACTATGCTGAATTTTACCCCAGCTATATGCATGGCTCAGCCGAAAAACATCCTATACTGACCTACAAGGAGTTCACGAACAGAGCCCTATTTATCATAGATTGCTCGAAACAGGAGGAAACCATGAAGTCCTCCACTGTGGACGTGAGACTCGAGCTCGAAACGGATATTGGATTTCCAGCAAGCAGCAAAGCTTACTGCATCATAATTCACGACTGTCTAATGGAGCACCGTCCTCTAAGTAAAGTGGTTAATAGTTTAAATTAAAAATATAATTTCTTTATTTTTTTGATGTTAATAAATGAAATGAAATGAAAATTTTTTGAGTTTTAATAAAACACCTTTTGTATATTTTTAGTTATTTATTGCAACATGATACGAGGATCAAAATCTTCTTTGAATACATTTATAAAGAAATTTTAGTAATAAAATACATATAGCAGATAATGAGATGCACGATATTGTAAATGTCTTGTTAATTTGGCCATTTAATTGTCCATCCTTGTCGCCGGAACTGATGTTGGTTGTATTCGTCTTAAGGGGTAACATACTTTTTTCGGTATTTTTGTATTGTCCAAATTTAAATTTCCACACTGTTTTATAACGTTTTCTTTGTGTTCAGTAGTGAAGCAAAGCGGGTTCTGGAAAAGTTCCCGAAACTGCCACCAGGGGCGTTTGTGGCACTAGTGTCGCTGTTGCGCGGTAAATTTGAATTTCGAGAGCGGCCATTTTTAGTCCAGGCGGCCATGTTTAGTCCAATTATGTCAAAGTTCCACAAAGTGTTAGTAGATGGCGTTGGAGAACGGCGGCGGCGGCCATGTTTAGTCCAATTATGTCAAAGTTCCACAAAGTGTTAGTAGATGGCGTTGGAGAGCGGCGGCGGCGGCGACCATTTTTAGTCCAATTATGTCAAAGTTCCAGAAACTACCACTACTAGATGGCGCAATGAACGTTGCCGAAAGGGCATTAGTAACTTCCTTGTTATTGGTCCAATTGAATCGTGGAAAAATTAGGCATTATCTATAAGTGGTATAGATGTCAAATTTAAAGAAAAGCATGCGCAATGAACGTTACCGAAAGGGCACAAAGCGCTTAACTTCGCTGTTATTGGTCCAATTGAATCGCGGAAAAAACAGGCATTATCTATGAGTGACGTAGATGTCAAATTTAAAGAAAAAAAATGCGCAATGATGGTTGCCATAAGGGCATTAGCGTTTATCTTCCTTGTTATTGGTCCAATTGAATCGTAGAAAAAACAGGCATTATCTATAAGCGACGTAGATGTCAAATTTAAAGAAAAACATGCGCAATGAACGTTGCCATAAGGGCACAAAGCACTTAACTTCGCTGTTATTGGTCCAATTGAATCGCGGAAAAAACAGACATTATCTATAAGTGACGTAGATGTCAAATTTAAAGAAAAGCATGCGCAATGAACGTTGCCGTAAGGGCATTAGCGTTCAACTTCGCTGTTATTGGTCCAATTGAATCGCGGAAAAAACAGGCATTATCTATAAGTGGCGTGGATGTCAAATTTAAAGAAAAGCATGCGCAATGAACGTTGCCATAAGGGCACAAAGCGCTTAACTTCCTTGTTATTGGTCCAATTGAATCGCGGAAAAAACAGGCATTATCTATAAGTGGCGTAGATGCTAATTTTATGAAAAAAAAATTGCTTGATCATGGTTGGATAATTATGTCACGTGATCTATATCTAGAGGGGGTTATTATATAATATTTTACATTTTATTAATAAAAAAGATATAATTTTTGTCGATAGTGTTATAATATTCCTCCGAAAATTGGGCTTGCTTAAGTTAAGTAAATTTCAAAATCTAAACTTCAAAGTGTTTAATAACACACAAAATTCTTTTTTTCAAACTAAAAATTTTTTAAATACGACCCTGCAATCTACATTTTCTAAAAAAATTTAAAAACATACTTTAACTGTCATACCGGATGAAGCCTCCCAGATAAAAATTAGATAAGACTGATAACGAGAAAAATAAAACCACATTTACAGAAAACAAATTCTAGTACAAACATTACATCCGTTCCCACAGGATGTAGCTTCCTGGATAAAAATTAGATAAGACTGTTAACGGGTGAAAATACAACCACATTTCCACGAAACTAATTTAGTTATCTTCCCACAGATAATGTTGTTGTTTTTCTCGAGTGCTATAAAAGCCGAAGCATATCAATCGACAATTCAGTCGTAAACGTCTCTTCACCAGTGCTGCTGCTACCAGTTAGTATTCAGTGAGCTGTTTCCAGTTGTTTTTTTACATTGTGCTGTCAGTTAGTGTTCAGTGAACAGTTTCCAGTTTGGAGTTATTGTAAGTACATTTAATGTTAATTTTTTTAAAAACTTTTTTGTAATTTTAACAATACAAATTTTTGATTTTTTCAGTAATTTGTACCAGTGATCAAAATTTTTTTGGCTGTTAAGCTTCAATCCGTCTAAGACTTTTTTGCTATCCTCATCTTTAAGCTTTTAAAGTAAGTGTTTTTTTCGAGGTTTTTTCCATGCTAGTATTCCATTTTTTATTATTATTTTAGATGAGTTTTCTCGAAAAATTAAACGAATTTACCTCATATACAGATACCGAAAACAAACCCATAATTAAGCTAAAGGACCTGCAACCCGACGTTCCAAAGAAAATTCACCGTGTTCAGCTTGTTAAATCCAAATTTGGCGGGGAATCCATCCTAGTGGAATTGGAGGAGAACGTCACCTTTCTGCCCAAAAAGTCTACCAAAATTTACAAGAACCACATCAACGATCTAAACAAAGGGGACTTCAGTTTAATTTTTATTGGCCTGCACGAGATATCCAAGAGCTGTGCTCCTAGGACCTTATTCAGAATAGAAAAAAAAATTAGGTGAGTTTAGTCATGAATTTCGCACTTACGTTTAAAAAAATCGAAGACCTTAAAACAACCAAACAATATTTCAACATATTCCGATAAACATAAATGGCTATCACTAATTAGTACACACCTCCGAAAATGCAATTTAGCGGTAAAAAAATGCAATTTCAAGGTAGGGGAAAAAAACAAAATTTACGCCAAAATGGGGCAGTTGAAAAGGTTACGGTGTATCATTAAATTAGCGTCTTCCCATGTAGTAGGGGAGGGCATCAGACAGGGGTGCGGCACTAAAGGGGGCGTTAAATGGGAAGACGTCAACGCGATTTTTAATAGTAGAATAAGAACGGGGGTAATTGTAAATTTAAAACACAAAGAAATAAAAAATTTTTTGCAGGCCGCATTTAAATTATTTAAATCAAAAATTTGTAAAATTTTAAAAAATGATACACCGTCGCTCAAAGTAAATGTTACATTTTGTGGCGATTTTTTAAAAAATAATAGTGATGGTGGGGAAGTAATTGACATTAAATACTTTGGATCCCCACATTTCGTTGTTGATTTGGGGACAGATTTAGCGCAAGAATATAAAAGCATTGTAGATTTTATTTTAAATAAACTTTCGGAATTTCAAGAAAAAGACAGAGGGTGGGCGTTGTCAAAAATAAATTTATTAGAAGTAGCTATTAACAAATTTGAAATTGGGAACGGTTCATCCTTCATTCAGCTGCCAAAAGAAATATTAACGAAAAAGGCATGCATAAACGTCCAAAATACAGACCTGGCGTGTTTTTACTGGGCCGTAACGAGTTTTTTGTTTCCCACTAAAAAAAACTCTCAATATACATATAATTACCCTCACTATGGTACAGTTTTGAATACAAACGGTTTAGAATTGCCTATGAAATTAGCACAAATATCAAAATTTGAAAAGTTAAATGATATCTCTGTAAACGTTTACGCTTTAGAACTAAATCAAACTAATAAAAGGTCGTTTTACGTAGTGGTACCCGCACGTTTAACTAAAAATAAACTACCGCGTCATGTAAATTTACTTTTAATTCAAGATGAATATTTTCCAAAATTAAACGACTACGAGGCTCCTCCCGTCAACAATGAGGACACTACTACCACCATTAAATACCATTATTGTTGGATTAAAAATATGTCTAGACTAGTTTCAAACCAACTTAACAAAAGTAAAAATAAAAAATTTATTTGTGATCGGTGCCTAAACTATTTTCAAAACGAAAAAAAACTAACGGACCACGAAATTTTATGCATAAATAGTAACGATTGCAAAATTTCTTTCCCCCCATATGATAACGTTGAATTTAAAAATCATGTATACAAGCAGAAATGTCCTTTTGTCGTTTATGCCGATTTCGAGTCAATTTTAGAAGCTTGCACTAAAAAGATATCCCATACAACTACCAAGTATCAACACCATAAAACATTTAGTGCAGGCTTCTACTTAAAATGCAGCTACGATAATCGGATTTCATACTACAATAGTTATAGAGGGGAAGATTGCATGGACTGGTTTGCGAATCAAATGTTAGAAGTCGCGAAATTTATTGAATCTAAATTATTAAATATTGTTCCTATTTGTATGCCTACTGTCGCAAACGGTGTCTGCTGTCACATTTGCGACAATAAGTTTAAAGAAAAAGACATTATCGTTAAAGACCACGATCATTTTACGGGATTATTTAGAGGGTTCGCACATCAATCGTGCAATCTGAACTTCAAAAAACTATTTGTAGTGCCCATAGTATTCCACAATCTTAGCGGATACGACAGCCACTTTATAATAAGAGATCTTGCTAAACGTGGACCTTTGAGTGTACTACCTGTGAACATGGAAAAATACATTTCTTTTACGCAGTATGAACCAAAAACTAAAATTAAATTTCGCTATATAGACTCCTTTAGATTTTTGGGCACCAGTCTCGATGAGTTGGTGTCTACACTAAAAATAGAGGAGTTGGTTACATTAAAAGGGGAATTTGGTAACTTGACTAATGAAACGTTCAAACTGTTGACGAGGAAAGGTGTTTTTCCATACGATTACATTGATAGTATTGATAAGCTAAATGATACCACTAGTCTTCCAGCAATTGAGAGTTTTTACAACAAATTAAATTATTGTCATATTTCTACAGATGATTACACTCATGCGCAAAACGTTTGGCAAGCTTTCCAAATTCAAAATTTAGGCGAATATGCAGATTTGTATATGCGAACAGACATTCTCCTTCTTTGTGACGTTATGGAAAACTTTCGAACAACTGCTCTGGAAACTTACCAACTAGATCCGGCATGGTATGCCCGGATATACTTGGGACTGTATGCTCAAGTACACTAAATGTAAATTACAAATTTTAAAAGATGTTGACATGTTGTTTGTCGAGTCATCAATACGTGGAGGAATATCTGTTTGTTCAAACAGATATTCTAAAGCCAACAATAAATACATGCCTGAATATGATTCTTCTAAACCGTCCAAGTACCTTATGTACTTTGACGTAAACAATTTATATGGGTGGGCAATGTCACAGTTCCTCCCCTATGGGGGGTTTGAATGGGAGCCCAATACAAACATCGACATTACTCAGATTCCCGACGATTCACCCGTCGGATATATTTTACAAGTTGATTTAGAGTATCCCGAAAGTTTACATGACGAGCACAAGGATTTCCCATTTTGTCCCGAACACCGCAAACCTCCCGGTGGTTCCAAATTGTCCAAATTAATGACCACCCTTTATCCGAAAAAAGAATACACTCTGCATTATCGCAATTTAAAACAAGCCCTCGAACACGGCTTAAAATTAACAAAAATCCACAAAGTACTAAAATTCAAACAATCCGCCTGGCTACAGTCCTATATCGAGCTGAATACTCGTTTAAGGACTGTGGCCACTAGTAATTTTAAAAAAAAACCAATTCAAACTTGCTAATAATGCCTTATTCGGTAAGACGATGGAAAACATCAGACTCCATAGGGTAGTGAAATTACTTACTTCTTACGAGGGTCGTTATGGTGCAAAAAATTTGATAGCCAGCCCCCGATTTCATAAACGAAGAGTTTTTGACGACAAACTCATGGCTATCGAATTAAAAAAAGCTGAACTACTCTTCAACAAACCCCTGTATAACGGCATGGCTATCCTAGACATTTCTAAAACCTGTATGTATAACTTTCACTATAATTTCATGTTATCAACTATGGGGGTGGAAAATTTAAAATTAATGTACACTGACACCGATAGTTTTATTTACGAATTAAATTGCGATGACGTTTACAAAAGTCTTATTGGAGATCATTTAGAAAAATTTGACACTTCTGATTACCCCGCCAATAACGCGTATATGATTCCTTTAGCCAACAAAAAAATCCCGGGGCTAATGAAGGATGATTGTAACGGTAAAATAATGACGCATTTTGTAGGCTTGCGTTCAAAAATGTATAGTTACAAAGTTTGCGGTGGTAAAGTTGTTAAGAAATCAATGGGGGTTAAATCCAATGTAGTAAAAAATAAAATTACATTTGACGACTATCTAAATTGTTTAAAAAATAATAATAAAAAATATATTACTCAACACACTATTCGATCTTATTTGCACGATGTATATAGCATAAGTCAGACTAAAATTGGACATAGCCCCTATGATGATAAGCGTCAACTACTTCCCCAGTCACATGACACCCTTCCGTGGGGATATAAAAGTTAATTTTTCTTTTATGTTATTTCAGATATGTTAACGTTAAGCCAACTTTGTGTAAAAAAAATTTGCGAAAATATTCCCAATACCATTAGATTCATTTATCAATCACCTCTACCGTGGAGTTTAACAGAGAAAGTTATTCAAAATTTTAATAAATACAAGTGGAAAAAATTAAGATGTGAGGCTGATTATGATAGCGATGATGTGTTATTAGAATTTGAGTATAACGATATCAGCATAGAACTTCGCAACGCTTTATTAGCTTGTCCCGATTTAGAAATATTTACTGAAAATGATTACTATTGTGCTTGGTTTCGATATTTCAAAATAGAAAACTTGAATCTTTTTGTTTGTAAAATTTGTTTTAAAGGGATTCAAGAAGCAATGTTAGAACGTTATAATAACAAAATAACTTTTTCCACTGATAGCTATCATGAAAGCTACTCAGCATCTGAATTGCATTTATTGTACCAAAGTAGAATTTCATGGTGTCAAAATTCTTTCGATCATACACTATTTGAATTGAAAGAAAAATATGATTGTTATAACGAGTTACATGAAAAAAATAAACGAGTGCGATTTTCAGACTGAACTATGTGCCAAATGTATTAGTTATATATATATACTTGTTTTCCGTATTATTTGTAGTTTTTTTATTTATGTATGTTTAGTTACTGCATTATTTGTAGTTTTTTATGTGTGTTTGCTTATTGTATTATTTGTAGGACAATAAAAAAATAAATATAAAAAAGAAGTGTTTTATTTCAAAAAACTTGGTACATTTTTTTAATTTGAACAGTGATTATATATATCATTAATAACATCATCTTTATAGTAATACATGTACTCTTGTAGAGCATTTTTTTCTAAACAATTTGGCATAACAGCACAAATTAAAATTAAAGTATTAAATCTACTAGTGGCGTCATCGTCGTCGTCGTCGTCGTCACAAATACTATTGAAATTAACAGCAAAATAAGCTCGTGTAGAGTCTATTAAATTACAGTAGAATGTATTAAAGTTCAAGTCTTCTAGCAACGAAATGTAGTTCTTCACCAAATTGCAATTTGCTTCAAGGATGTCGGAAACATCATCCTCGTCCAGATAGAACTCTACTCCATGTTTGTTTGCAAGTAGAAACTTGGTATCGTCGTACACTAATTGAGTAACTTTACAAAAGTCTCCACAAGGGAAAACTACAGGATCGTATTCGTCAGGAGGTGACGGTAGATTCTCGTGAAAAAAGTCATCATATCTCTGGCGCAGCAATTCAATAAAAGTAGTCCACTCAAATGTACCAAACGAAATTCTTCCGGGTCGAAGTAAAGGTGTTAGCGTTATTGCAGGATTAAAGGTTCTGGTCGGACTTATTCCGCACAAAAGTGCATAACTTCTTAGAGAAAAGTTCGTTTCCAGTAGATGGTATCGCTCCAATTTAGCAGCATACTCGTATGAAATTAAAGCTTGGTCGATTTCCTCAACACAATCATTAAGCGACACTGCAGAAGGTGAAGAAGGTGTTGGCGACGGCGACGAGTCACTTTCAAAAACAATTTCACAAGAACTATAACCACTATCTTGACTACTCATGTTGTCGATTGATTAAATGGCAGGTGCACCACACGACTGAATAAAATATAGGTTCGCACACACTTGTATTTATATACCCCCACTATGAGGAAAAAAGCGGTAAGTTTGAAGGTTATTCAAAAAAGGCCCCTTGAGTTGCTAAATTTGTTCGTATTTTCCATAAGATTCTATACAAAATCAGTGTTTTCAATCCAACTGTTATGCTTATCGAGACCCAACCATTTCACGTACGCCTTCTTTCCCTTTCTTCTAAGCACCTTTTCTACGAGGTAGACATCGGGTGCTTTCGTCTTTTTAAATTCCTCCTCGTAGAAAGCCCCGTTGATTGGTGTACCCAACATGTCTTCAAGCAGATAAGTCACGGGATTGGTTATTTTGACTTTAGTAATTTTAAAGAGCTCGGTACTCCAATTAGGGGTGTATCCCTTTTGAAAAATATGCCTAAGCACCTTTTCTACGAGGTAGACATTGGGTGCTTTCATACAAAATGAATTCTCATATAAGTCAGGTGGGCCGAGAGGTCTAAGGCGCCAGATTTAAGCTCTGGTTCACGAGAGTGAGCGTGGGTTCGAATCCCACATCTGACAATACTTTTTTTGTTAAATTTTGAAATATCATTATTGCGAGGGAACCTACAAACTGTTGGCTGTTTAATACTTCAATGTTGTGCTTAATTAAGGGTAAGCATCTCCAGAGCTCGGAAAGGGAAATTGATCCTAACCAGACAGTAGCATGTCCAGTTAATACGTTCAAAACAGTAATGTTCTCAAAATTTTCAAACTGTAACGAAAACCGGTTAAAATCTAGTGATTCCTTCTTTCCCGCTGTTGTAAAATCTTCAATAGCTCCTTTAAAGGATAAAAACTCCTTCCACTCTTTTTCACTAAACACGATACAGTTTCCTTTGTTTGCAGATATTTTTACACACGGAGCAAAATTTAAATCATACGACAGACTCACTGCGACATATTTCGTATTTTAATTTATTCAGGTAGAACCTTTGTTCACCCAAATAGATATTTTTCACTTTTGATTCTTCCGTAAACTGCATGATGACTGACTGACTAACTTCACTGGAGAAAGTCTTAATATTTATTAGTAAGAAAAAAATGGGAGGGGATTCTATATTTCTTAACTCCATAGCACATTCAGTATGTTAGGCCTGACGGATGCCTGAATGGTATTTAGCTTTCACATTTTATGGTACAACCACATTTAACGGATTTTTCTATAAATAATCAAAGATTATAAAAATAAAAAAAGAATATTTCTTATCAACATTTTTCAATCCAGTTTATTTCAATTTTGACTATTTGTTTAATTTTCATTCAACAACCTTTTACTCATAAATTAAAAACCTTTTTTTGTTTTAATATGATTTATTAAGGATATCTAAACATTATTGAATAATTATTTTCACCGTAATTGGTACAGTTGCATTTTGTAAAGACTCCTTCTGCCCACGGATTGCTGCAAAATGTTGTAAACTGATTCCCTGTTTTCATCAGATGTTGAACTATTTTGCATGCGTAACCTTTTCTTCTGTGTTTGTCAAATGTATATATATAATTTAATATTCTGGGAACATCATGTTGTCCTAATGGATCGAAATCACATCTTGATAATAAGGCGAACGCTGCAACTTCATCACCGATGTAGAGGAAGTAACAAGATATTCTAGTTTCTTGACTCCATTGTTCAATTAAAAGATCTTTTACAGGTAAACGCAATATTTTATTTACAGCTCTTTTACCTATGAGAAATTAAATTTTTTCCATCTCGATTGTTTAGGACCGAACGACTTGTGTTAATTGTACTCTCTGTTTTATTTCGTTACCACATATACAAATGGAAAGATAAAAAAGTGAGTGGGGGTCTAATAATCACGGTATGTTCACGTGAAAAGGGGCTTTTTCATGGCGTTTTAAGAAATACTCTAAACAACTATTATAATAAACGCAAATATATTACTCGTTCTGTTATAGAACTTTTCGATAAAATACGTGTTTCTAGGTTATCACTTCATTCGCGGTTTTGATAATTTCGTATTGTTTTTAAGTTTTCAAAATTCAACATGGCTGCGCTCGTGGGCGAGTTCATTATTACAAGAGGGGGTGACACGTGTAACAGCACGTCTGTGAAAAGTTTATGCAATAATTTTATAAGTTGCACAAATTAGGTACCCATTTGCATAACTGTCGCGCTAGATAATCCGGTTTTACAAAGGAGCATCTCACATAAAATTTTATTTACACTTTATTTAACTATATTACATTGGTAATAATAACTTGTAGTGTATCTCTAAAAAATAGCTTAAACATTTGACGTTTACGTGACGTAAAACGTGACGTGAGTAACGTAAAACGTGGCGTGCGTGACGTAAAACGTGACGTGCGTGACGTAAAACGTGACGTGCGTGACGTAAAACGTGACGTGCGTGACGTAAAACGTGACGTGCGTGACGTTTACGTGACGTGTGTGACGTTTTTGATGTTTTACGTGGCGTTTACGTGACCTTTTTGACTTCATCCTGTATGGTAATTAAAAGTCTCTCTCTCTCTTTTTAAAAAATTTATAAGAATAAATGCAAAATATATATACGTACACATTTCTTACATTTTCATTTATATTCAACATGTGTGTTGGTAAAGTACTTGTACTGCTTCTCTTAACAGCCCACGCAAATTCTGTGAACCTTACTCGAGAATATTTTGTATCATTTTTGGAACGGTTTGGCTACATTAATCAAAATGAAATCGTAGGTGATAGCCTTAAAAATGTGCAAATTTTCAAGAAAAATATAATCTACCTGTGGATGGAACTCTGAACGCTTCCACTATTCAATTAATTAATAGACCTAGATGTACTGTTGGTGAAAATTCATTTACAACGATATCAAGATGGAAAAATAAAACGAGTTTGCGATGGTATTTTCCTCAAGCCCGTTCGGAACATCTTTTAACAGCTCAAAAGGCTTTTGCAATATGGGAACGAGATTCCAATTTCAATTTTCAACTAGTTCAATTTCCAACACCGAAACCCGATATTACTATAACCGTCGTACCCAAAAAACATGATTTTCGAGAAAGCTGCACAGGTCACCGTCGATGTCCACAAAACTTTGATGGGCCTGGGAAAATATTGGCTCACGCACATTTTCCTAGTGCTGATGGATGTATTGAAATTCATATGGATGCTGGCGAACAATGGTATTTTGGGGATGATGATAATGTTCCTGATGGTCAAGTAAGCTTTCTTATGGTGTTGGTACATGAAATCGGCCACACCCTTGGGTTAGGACATAGTGAAGTAGAGTCTGCAATTATGTTTCCATGGTATCAGCAAAAGTTAGCTCCTCTAGATGAAGATGATAAGAATGCATTAGAATTCTTGTATGGCCCACGACGACGAACGCCGACGACAACGGCAACGACAACGACTACAATTTATCCTCCAATCACTCGAAAACACATTTCTTCTTCTTCTGTTAAGACGCCGATGACTGTTTTGCCTCAATACAAAAATTTATGCAATATTAAATCACCCGATTTCATGTTTCTTGCAACAGCTCCATCGTTTCCTAATTATCGTTTGTACGTCGGATTTAATACATCTTTGTGGAAATTTGATTTAAATAGTATGCTCATACCTTCAAGTCCCGAACCGTTAAGTAATTATCTACCCAATGAACTTAAGACTTCCTCGACCCCATTTTCTCACATTTTTCAAAATTCAGCGGGGGATTTAATAACGTTTGGTAATCGAAAATGTTATGTAGCCTCATTTCCAAATTTAAATATTCAAAATGATTATTATTTACCTGTGCCCTCAGATGCTTATATTAATGCGTTATTTCAAACAAATAGTGGTAGAACTTTTGTTTTCTATAACAACGCTTCCTATGTAGAATACATTAATGATCTTGGAGAAATAATTAGTCGTGGATGTATAATCGATCAATTTCCCGGTATACCGATGGACTTGACATCAGCGTTTAGATATATAGATGGTTTCATTTACTTTTTCAACAAAAACTTAAACCTATATTACAAATATAGCGAATATACGAAAAAAGTTGTTGAAGCTGGACAATTTAGTTGGAATCTATTTAACATACCCTGTCCCAGCGTAGGGTTAAAAGAACAATTGAAAACCCTATTGACAAAAATTATATCTTTTTATGAATAAAATGTACCTACCAAGTAAATTTAATATAATAAAAAAATAATTAAACGCTTTGGTTTTTATTTTATACTCTTTCAATGGAATTTTTTTTGTTTTTCTTCGAAAAATATTACACATGGTGAAATGAATTTTTTTTGATTTTTAATAAATGATATGAAAAATTTTTGAGTTTTTTAATGAAACACCTTTTGCATATTTTTAGTTGTTTATTCAGACATGCCTATTCCATCTCAATAACCGACAGGCGAGAAGGGAACTGCAAATAGAGTGGAATTCAGTTAGACTGCAACACTGCCCAAACCCAGTCTATCTAGGGGTTACATTGGACCGCTCCCTCACCTATAAGAAACATATCGATAAAACCAAGGCCAAAGACAACACCAGAAACGGCATTCTCCGTAAACTGACTAACGCTCGTTGGGGGGCGAACCCTAACGTCCTGCGCTACTCGGCACTTGCATTGTGCTACTCCGCGGCCGAATATGCATCTCCCGTATGGCAGAGATCAGCACACGCCCATAGGCTGGACACTGTCCTGAACGACACGTGTAGATTAATAACGGGATGCCTAAAACCCACCAACCTTGACCTACTTTACATGCTAGCCGGAATAGCACCCCCACAAATACGGAGGGAAACCCTAGCCATGGCCGAACGACAAAGACAATGCGACGACACCAGACATCCTCTGTATCAACATATACCAGTAGCGGCCAGACTAAAATCTAGGCGAAACTTTATACAATCTACACAGCCCCTCACTGCCTCTAAAATTGCCACCAAGGAGGTAAGATGGGAACAGTGCCTAATAGACCACGACACTCCAACTTGGAATCCAAAAGAAAAACTTCTTGCAGGTTCGGACCTAGACTGGGATACCTGGAAGACCCTCAACCGACTCCGATGTCAAATGGGGAGATGCAAGACCAACCTCGTGAAGTGGGGATATGTGGATGAGGCAGCCTGTGAATGCGGAGAAGCCCAGTCAATGGAACACCTCCTATCGTGCCAATCCCTACAAGCCCCATGTACCCTCCGGGACCTATGGATGTTCAATGAAAATGCTGTGATATGCGCCAGACACTGGAGTGATATTTGATCATTTATAGCTATATATATTTGTAGTTCAGACACGATTAAATAAATAAGTTGTTTATTGCAACATTACATGAGGATCGAAACCTTCTTTGGATACATTTATAAAGAAATTTTAGTAATAAAATACATATAGCAGATAACGTGAGGCACGATATTGTAAATGTCTTGTTAATTTCACCATTTAATTGTCCATCCTTGACGCCGTCATCGGAACTGGTGTTGGTTGAATTCGTCTTAACGGGTAACAGCAACATAGTACTTTTTTCGGTATTCTTGTATTGTCCAAATTTAAATTTCCCAACTGCTTTATAACGTTTTCTTTGTCTTCGTACAGTTTAATATCTTTACGAAGTTGCTTGAGTCTTTCTTCAAATTTAAGGACTTTTCCCCAAATATGTTTGTCTTGACGACGCATGTCTTAAAGCAATAATCCCTCCAAGCGTTATTAATAAATATTATATAATAACCCCCTCTAGATATAGATCACGTGACATAATTATCCAATCATGATCAAGCAATTTTTTTCGTAAAATTAGCATCTACGTCGCTTGTGGATAATGCCTGTTTTTTCCTCAATTCAATTGGATTAATAACAACGAAGATAAACGCTTTGTGTCCTTATGGCCACGATCATTGCGCATGTTTTTTCTTTAAATTTAACATCTACACCACTTCTAGATCATACCGGTCTTTTTCGCGATTCAATTGGACCAATAACAAGGAAGTTAAGCGCTTTGTGCCCTTATGGCAACGTTCATTGCGCATGCTTTTCTTTAAATTTGACATCTACGTCACTTATAGATAATGCCTGTTTTTTCCGCGATTCAATTTGACCAATAACAAGGAAGTTAAGCGCTTTGTGCCCTTATGGCAACGTTCATTGCGCATGCTTTTCTTTAAATTTGACATCTACGCTACTTCTAGATCATACTGGTCTTTTTCGCTATTCAATTGGACCAATATTAACGAAGATAAACGCTTTGTACCCTTATGGCAACGGTCATTGCGCATGTTTTTTCTTTAAATTTGACAACCACTTCACTCATAGATAATGCCTGTTTTTTTCCGCGATTCGATTGGACCAATAACAACGAAGATAAACGCCTTGTGCCCTTATGGTAACGTTCATAGCGCATGTTTTTTCTTTAAATTTGACATCTACGTCGCTTATAGATAATGCCTGTTTTTTCCGCGATTCAATTGGACCAATAACAACGGAGTTAAGCGCTAATGCCCTTATGGCAAGGTTCATTGCGCATGTTTTTCTTTAAATTTGGCATCTACGTCACTCATAGATAATGCCTGTTTTTTCCGCGATTCAATTGGACCAATAACAGCGAAGTTAAGCGCTTTGTGCCCTTTTGGCCACGTTCATTGCGCATGTTTTTCTTTAAATTTGACATCTACGCCACTTATAGATAATGCCTGTTTTTTCCGCGATTCAATTGGACCAATAACAAGGAAGTTAAGCACTAATGCCCTTTCGGCAACGTTCATTGCGCCATCTAGTAGTGGTAGTTTCTGGAACTTTGACATAATTGGACTAAAAATGGTCGCCGCCGCCGCTCTCCAACGCCATCTACTAACACTTTGTGGAACTTTGACATAATTGGACTAAACATGGCTGCCTGGACTAAAAATGGCCGCTCTCGAAATTCAAATTTACCGCGCAACAGCGACACTAGCGCCACAACCGCCCCTGGTGGCAGTTTCGGGAACTTTTCCAGAACCCGCTTTGCTTCACTACTGTGTTCGTACAGTTTAATATCTTTACGAAGTTGCTTAAGTCTTTCTTCAAATTTAATGACTTTTTCCCAAATATGTTTGTCTTGACGCATACCTTAAAGCACTAAACCTCAAGTGTTATATCTGAATATGTACAAATATTGTGCTGAGTTTTAAGAATTTCTTCAATTTTTCTCTATTTTAAAAAGGGTCCTTGGAGCGCAACTCTTGGATATCTCGTGCATGCCAATAAAAATTAAACTGAAGCCCCCTTTGTTTAGATCGTCAATGTGATTCTTGTAAATTGTAGTAGACCTTTTGGGCAGAAAGGTGACGTTCTCCTCCAATTCCACTAGAATGGTTTCCCCTCCAAATTTGGATTTGACAAGCTGAACACGATGAATTTTATTTGGAACGTCGTGTTGCAGGTCCTTTAACTTAATTATCGGTTTGTTTTCAGTATCTGTAGATGAGGTAAATTCGTTTAATTTTTCGAGAAAACCCATCTAAAATAATAATAAAAAAATAAATACTAGCATGAAAAATTACGAAAAAAGTTTTTTAAAAAATTATCATTAAAGGTACTTACTATAAAAAAAACTGGAAACTGTTCACTGAACACTAACTGGTAGCACAATAAAAAAACAACTGGAAACTGCTCGCTGAATACTAACTAGCACTGGTGAAGCGACTTTTACGACTCGATTGTTGGTTGATGTGCTTCGACTTTTATAGCTAAATTCGTTTCATGCAAATGTGGTTTTATCAAGGATATGCATTTTTTATTATAATTAACTTGCAAATTGTATATATTTAATTTTAATTGGTTGTTTACATGGAACGCAAAAATTACATATATTGAATTTTAATTAGTCGTTTAAATGAAGCATAAAATTACTTGCTTGCATTTTTTATAATAATTAACTTGCAAATTACATATATTGAATTTTAATTAGTCGTTTAAATGAAACGCAAAATAACAAACTTGCATTCTTCATAAAACTAAGTTACAATGTTGCATATGAATATTATCTATATTTTATTGAAATTCAAATATGAAAAAATCACAGCGCCGGCGGGTCGGCGAGCGCTACAGCACATAAAAAATATGTCTTTTTCATCTAC
The DNA here is from genome assembly GCA_951812935.1 of Hermaeophaga mercurialis. Lineage (NCBI taxonomy): Eukaryota > Metazoa > Arthropoda > Insecta > Coleoptera > Chrysomelidae > Hermaeophaga > Hermaeophaga mercurialis. The sequence continues at coordinate 45,811,620 of OX638362.1, forward strand.
GCCACATCTAGATCATACCTGTCTTTTCCGCAATTCAATTGGACCAATAATAACGAAGTTCAGCGCTAATGCCCTTACGGCAACGTTCTTTACGCATGTTTTTCTTTAAATTTCACATCTACGCCACATCAAGATCATACCTGTCTTTTCCGCAATTTAGTTGGACCAATAATAACGAAGATAAACGCTAATGCCCTTACGGCAACATTCAATGTGCATGCTTTTCTTTAAATTTAACATCTACGTCACTTCTAGATAATACCTGCCTTTTTCGCAATTCAATTGGACCAATAATAACGAAGTTAAACGCTAATGCCCTTACGGCAACGTTCACTGCGCATGCTATTCTTTAAATTTCACATCTACGTCACTTATAGATCATACCTGTCTTCTTCGCAATTCAACTGGAATAATAATAACGAAGTTAAACGCTAATGCCCTTACGGCAACGTTCACTGCGCATGCTATTCTTTAAATTTTACATCTACGTCACTTCTAGATCATACCGGTCTTTTCCGCAATTCAATTGGACCAAAAATAACGGCGGGTCCGTGAGCACTACAGCAGCGCCACCAGCGCCATCTAGTGGCAGTTTTTGTAAGTCCCGCAGAACATACTTTGCTCCACTACTCCTCCTCCTATGGACGCTTCCACAAAATCGTTTAGTTTGTTGATGCCGCTCAAGCATATTTTCAACATATTCAACGATTACCCAATGATCACTTGTGGAAGGCAAACAATTCGATTGGTTCGCGCTCGCGATGATAGTGATGTCTTATGATTAAAGAAAAAACTACTTCTACTGGTATAACAAACACTTCTGCAACAATTAAGATCGAAACAATTGATTTGAAGATCAAACATATATATCCCAATGATGAAATTAAAATAAAATTGATGGAGGCCATTAGAAGCGATACACGTATACTAATACCGTTCCGAAAATGGGAACTTAATGAGTTGCCTGCAGTTACGAGCGGTTCGCGAAGAGAAATTTGGGTTGTTAAAACTAGTATGGCCGTTGAACGCTCAAGATTTGTTATTGTATGCTTCCAAACCAATAAACGAAATAATACTGCACAAGATCCAATGGCTTTTGACAATGTCAATGTAACCAGCATTAGACTGTCACTGAACGGAGTGTATTGGCCTAACGAAAGAAACATGTTGGACTTTGTCAAAAACGACTACGCCATGGCTTAACATAACTATGCTGAATTTTACCCCAGCTATATGCACGGCTCAGCCGAAAAACATCCTATATTGAACTACAAGGAGTTTAAAAACAGAGCCCTATTTATCATTGATTGCTCGAAACAGGAAGAAACTATGAAGTCCTCCACTGTGGACTTGAGACTCGAGCTCGAAACGGATATTGGATTTCCAGCAGACAGCAAAGCCTACTGCATCATAATTCACGACTGTCTAATGGAGTACCGCCTTCTAAGTGAAGTGGTTAAAAGTTTAAATTAAAAATATAATTTCTTTATTTTTTTTTATGTAAATAAATGAAATGAAATGAAAAATTTCCAATAATAACGGCGGGTCCGCGAGCGCTACAGCAGCGCCACCAACGCCAGTGACAGTTTCTGGAAATAACGCAGAATCGGCATAGTCCCACTACTATGCTTTTCTTTAAATTTAACATCTACGTAACTTCTAGATAATACCTGTCTTTTCCGCAATTCAATTGGACCGATAATAACGAAGTTCAACGCTAATGCCCTTACGACAACATTCATTGCGCATGCTTTTCTTTAAATTTAACATCTACGCTACTTTTATATGATACCTATCTTTTTCGCAATTCAATTGGACCAATAATAACGAAGTTAAAAGCTAATGCCCTTACGGCAGGCAACGTTCTTTGCGCAGGCTTTTCCACATAAAGAAATAAATATATTATGCTCCAATACGCTCTGTAATCTTGCTAACGGATCTCTCTCGACTACGTCACACACGCGATGGTCCACAGCGCCGACATGAAAAATAAATATTTTAAATTCCAATACGCTGCGTTATCTTTCCAAGGGATCTCTCGAAGCGCCTCTACAACGCCGACAGGCGCGCATACGAGCCGTACACAGCGCCGGCGGATCCGTTAGCGCTACATCAGCGCCACCAACGCCATCTAGTGGCAGGTTCTGGAAATAACGCAGAATCGGCTTAGTCTCACTAATTCTCAAGGATATTTTAATGTCTGCATTCCTTTAAAGCTACTGAGTGGCTTCTTTGAAGATTACAACAAAATCATTATGAACTGAAACAAGAATTAGTCCTAATTCGCTCAAATGATGATATTGATGCTGTTATTGGTGTTGATGAAACTGAAAAGCCAAAAATCGAAATATCAAAATTATATTTGAATGTGCCTCATATAACAACGAGTTTAAGTCATCAACTTCGTTTAACAAACATTGCTAAAAGTAATATAGACCTACCTGTTAAATTTCGATCTTGGCAAATCATTGAGTATCCTTCATTAAATAATTCTACTAGATACACGTGGGCTGACAAAACAAGTTCAAAATTGGAAACTCCTCGACATGTAATCATAGGTTTCCAAAAAAACAGGAAAGGAAAAATAACGGCAAATATGAGTCAATTTGACCATTGTAATCTCACAAATATACAAATTTTCATAAATTCCGAACGATTTCCGTACAATGACATGTATATTGACTTTGATTCTAATAGATTTGCTACTTTATATTATATGTTTGCCAATTTTCAAGAAAGCTATTATCATCTTAAAACCAATCAACCTATTTTTAATCTGCAACAATTCAAAGATATAGTTCCATTAATTCATGTCGATTGCACAAGACAGAAGGAGGTCGTACAAGCAGGAAGTATTGTTTTGAGAATCGAGTTTGAAACAAAACAACCAACCACAGCCGACACTTCCACATATTGTCTAATATTGCATGAAAAGGAATTTTCCTATAATCCCACTACTAAAATTGTAAAGCAATATTAAAACAATCGGTTTGTGCACAATGTTCTTCGAAGAAAGACGTGTCAAATTTTCACAAGATCTAGAAAAATTAAAGAAATATATAGTTTTATGAGCGGATGAAAGAATTGATAAAATTATTTGAAAAACTGAAAATATGCGACTAGTAGTTGATATTCAATGTTTTAAAATAGAAAATAATAAATTTTTGGTTAAAGAATTAGCCGTATATGATGGAACTCGGCTAAGTCACTATATATTTACACCACCTTTTGGATTAAATCTACTACAACCGAATTTACACAGGCAAGCAGTGTGGCTAATAAAAAACTTTCATTGTATTCATTGGAATAACGGTTTTACTCCTGTGTATCAGTTTGCCTCCATTATTGAAAAACTAACAGAAAATGCAGAAATGGTATACGTTAAAGGCAAGGAGAAAGCGGATTATATTAGAAAATACTGTAAAGTTTCTATCTACGAGTTTTATGAATCTCCTTCATTATTATTAGACAAACCATTATGTTTTTATCATACTAGCGAGAAGTGTGCTTGTGCTTTATCAAACGTATTTTTTATTGTATAATAATTTTTTAATGCATGAATAAAAAATATACAGTCCAATAAGTTGTTTCATTTTTAGATATTATTTTCTATTTCTCTTATCTATTTCCGTTCCTAACGGCTTTTTCTTATCTATTTCGTTGTTTTATCATCATTTATAACTTATATAAAGAAATATTTTTTTTATTAGTTGTTAACATGTCTTATGAAAGTTTACTCTCAGTGAAATATATTATTTAAGATAATAGAAGAGAAAAATTGTGTTTGTCAAAGTCGTTTAAGTTATAAAACTATACTTCAAAGAAGTTGTCGGTGTAATAATTCTGTGTTTATCGGCTACTCTGGACGTTTATGCCATCCTAGTAGACCCATTTATTGTTTACAACACGTAGTGAATTGGACTCCTACGCCCAAAGAGGGTTACTGGCGTCAAAAATTACCTCCCCGTCGTCGTATATTCTTTTGAATATGGTTATTCCTCTGAGAGGTAAAAGTAAACCAAAAAAGAATAATCTTCAAGAGAATCAGCAGAAGCTTATTAATGAACTTGATAAAAAATGGAAAAATGTATTTACTAATATAGAAAGATTTTGTAAAAAAAAATACATAGAACAAAGCAATATTTATCATTTGTCTCTTAACCTTAAAAGTGTGCATATTGTGGGTAATCATTAATATTATTATGAATTTTTTGAAAAAAAAAAGTATTGTACTGAATGTTTAATAAGTGAACATAAAAATCATAAAAAACAACTCTTTGAATTTACGGAACAGGAACTCAAATATTTCCCGTTGAATTATTTACTGGAGAAAGCAAGCCCTTATGAGCTCTTATACTCATGGTATAAAATACCAAAAGAATATAGACAAAATTTCCATCTCTCTACTAAACTGCCATGTTTTATTCACTATAATCGACCAGAATGGAGAACACATGTTGATGGTCCACCAAGTTCCCAAGATAGATGTCACCTTTGTAAATTTACTCTTCAGTGAGAGTAAAATGTAGCATATTGTTATAAATAAAACAAAGTTGGATTTATTGTAAATATAATTTATTTCTGAAACATGTTACAATTCATTTACATCTATATTATCCAGTTCCTCAAGCAAGTCGTTGATAGTACCATGACGTGCTTCTGCAGAAATGCCATGTATTAACATCATTCGGAATTACGTACCTCTTATCATCTTTGGAAGATAAAGCAACTTTATTTTTAAGTTCTGTATATATCGTATGTAATTTTGAAAGGAAAACAAACATTTTCCTAAAAATTATACCATCATTTTCAACTATATTAACATAATCATTCAAATGTAATTGTATTTGGTATACCATAAATATTATCAACAGGATAATTAGAAGTGTCAAAATAAAGAATATTATTCTTCATATCAGCATAAAAATTATTTGTAAATACTTCTAGAATCACAAGAGTCCGTATCTGTATAGAGAAGCTCCGCATTGTTTCCATATATTTGTTTTATGTAATCATAATAAAAAACATAAATTATGGTCTTGGAAATGTCCAGGATTGAAAATCCGATGTAAAGAGGTTTATCATAAACTACCTTAACTTTGTTTAATTGTATGGCTACCATGTTTTCATTAAAGACAGATGCTGATTTAAATTCTGGTTTGGCTATTAAACATCTTGCTCCTGGAGAATTTGTCTTTGTTTCCCACCTTGAACAGAGGCGGATGTCCTTTCTCTTGATAAGAAGTTTATACAAGTCTCTCTCAAATTCATTTTTTGCATTATTACGTAAATTGGTATTTAAGTCAATATAACCTTCGAGCCATGCTGATTGGGAGAATTTTATCACTTATTGCTTCAAGTTTTGGTAATGGATAACGTACTTGGTTTTATTATATAAGTTTGGAATCAACTTGGGGTATTTGCTTTTTGGAGGTGTTAAAATTTCAGGGCATAGGGGTAAACTATTGTGAGCATCATGTAGACTGGTTGGATATTCTAAATCCACTTCTAAGACATAACCTTCGGAAGAATCTTCTTTTACACTCATAACATTAAAGTTATCAATTTCATGTTCGCTGAGCCATCTAAAATTTCCATATGGTAGAAACTTTTTCATTGCGCAACCATCTAGATTTATAACATCTAAATACATTATGTAACTTTCAGGTTTTAACGGATCATATTTAGGTAAAAACCTGTTGTTTGCAACAGCTTTTCTCTTTGTACATTGCGCAACACCCCCTCTTACTCCCTTCTTAAAAAAGTGTAACATATCTATTTCAGTTAGAAGTTCAAGTTTGATTTTTGTATATCTTAACATGGCATCCCAACTTAGAGTAGGAGCGGTTAGGTACTGGGCAGAATCCAACTTATATTTCTTAAGACAAACTTTTCTAAAGTTTTCAAACACATCAGTCAATAAAAGAACATTCGTTTTCAAATACAACATACCATAATCTTTAAGTGTGTTACAATTAAATTTATTCCAAACCTTTTGAGCTCGTTTATACTCATCATCTGAAATATCTTCTCCTTTTAAAGTATCAAAGAACTTATCCTTGGAGGGTAATTCAACATCACTCAACTTTTCAAAACAGTCGACATATGAATACGGAGAAACACCTTTACGTCTCATCAAATTGAACTGAAGTGGAAAATGTTTTCTAGTTTCATTACATTGTCCAGAATCCAGAGTTTCACTTAGCTTATCTAAAGAACTTGATAAAAATCGAAACGAATCAACAAATCTAAGTTTTATGTATGTGTTTTTCACTCCGGGAGTATTGGACTTCTCAACCAAAATTGATTTAGAAAAAGATATGTATTTTTCTTTAGTCTGTGCTATGGCTGAGATGGATTCACCTTTTGAGGCAAGTTCCTTGATAAATAGATGACAATCATAGTTCGTGAGGTTGTGGAAAAATACTGGTATGAATGAAGGAATCTTAAAATTCAAGCTACAGAAATTATGTGCTGCTCCCCTAAATTTTCCGGTTAGATGGCAATGGTCTCTCACTTTTTTATCAAAGACATCAGTCTTTCTCGCAAATGTGACACTTTATAGCATTTTCATATCGTTGATTTTCTTCAGTGGATAAAGGAAGCATTGGTTTCACATCCTTTAAGTGTTGATGGTATATATTTTGAACAGTCTCGTCTAACTTTTCAACAAATACTTTTGCTGCATCTGGTCCAGCATACATCTTCAATTTTGATAGACTATCATCATAGCTACATTTTACATAAAATGCAAAGGAATATGGCTCATGTTCACATACTTTGACAGTGAAAGACGGCCCATCAAACGGTTGGGTATGGTCTATTGGCTTCAGTAGGCTCTCAAAATCTGCATAGATAACAGAAGGCACTTCCAACTGTTTTTCAAAGTTTGTAAATTTTAAAATATTTTCAGGCATCAATTCGCCGCACTTATTGATTTTTAAATTAGTTGTAGGTAATTCACTTTTTACATTTTCTTCGTGTTTTTGTAATGTTGCCATATTTGTAAAAGATTGTAAACAACCATCACAGAAATATACTCTTCTGTGTCTTTTTGTTTTCTGACTTTTCACTAATCTGGATAAATCTGTAATTTTCGTTCTGAAGTAAAATGAAGAGGTCCAACAACTTCGTAATTGTTTTTATTATCTTTGTAAGAACACCCTAATCCGTAAACATTTATAGAAACATTATTCAGTTTCTCAAACACTGGAATATCTTTTAACTTCACTGGAACCTCAATGCCAGAAAAATCCAGCAACATATCATAGGGTGGATAAGATTCTGGTTTAGTGAGATCACCATCTGATGGGAAAATTGCAGCGTTCACTGATCAAGCAAAACACGCATTGTCATCATTCAATATATTTAAAATAGAGTTTTTTCTAGCTATCTGAGTAGGCACTTTAATATAAGAAGAAGCAGAAATAGCATTCAATTTGTTGATGTTCACATCCAAAAACATTATCTCTTGTAACGTCCAATTAGAGTCCTTCTCTTGGAACTCAGATGCCTGTGTTATGATTTCATCTTTAAATTCTTCATAAAGGCCGTCTAAGGTTGAAGAAGAAGTGATAATTTTATTGGGTGTATTCATATCAGATAAAGATGGTTTAACGTAGATTCCAAATACCTCAAAATTCACTTTTATGGAACCATGATTTAGTCGGTACTCATTTAATATTTGTAGCACTTTTGGTTTAACTTCACTTAAGACATCTTTATAATCTGTTTTTTTAATATTACTGGAAAACCTATATGATGAAATTCTATTCTTGAAAGCATGAGTTAGCTTCTTGACGCCATTTTCTAATATTTCAACACCTGCCGGCCTTAGTCTTTTTTTGGGAATTGCCCAACGATCAATACTCTTACAAGAGTTGAGTATATGCCGGCGTAAGTTATAATTTCTTGAAAACTGTTTCCTACACTTATAACACTCTATTGTTTACAAAAAACTGAGAGAATGTTATCTGCGTTAGCTCTCTTCTTAGGTTAGATCCGACGGAAGACTGAATGGTATTTCTATTTTTAGATATTATATAACAATAACGGTTTTTCTTATCTATCTCCCTCCCTAACGGTTTTTTCTATAAATAATCAATGTTTCTCAATCAAATTATTATTATTGTTCCAAGATGGCAAACAGTGAAGACAGTGGTATTGAGTCTGATGCTAGTGAGTTGGAGTATAAAGTATATAGTACCGAACAAGTTCAAAGCCGAATCTTTTTAAATAACACTGTTCGCAAAACATGGTGTGTAAACCAAAGTAACATAAACCAAGATGGAAAAAAAATTGTTATTCATGTTATTGTGAAGTGACATCGCCATTCGAAGAAAATTTATCCGATCAACATATTGTTCAACATCTGAGTGGAGTTCCTTCTAATTTTATTGGATTTTGTTTCTAGTGTTATGCTTGCAAGCATCCGTTATACAATTTTTGTATCATTAAGTATTGCAAAACATGTAATAAATAAGATAATATTTTGTCGTTTATATATATTTAACCCATCCGATATTAATAGACCTTTCAAATGAGTTTCTCCTTAAATAAAAACTTTTTAATATCTATAAACTGTAGTCAATACACATGTAAAATATATTTTCTTAATTTTTGCATATGAAGTAATAAATTATTTTTTTATTAAAATGAGGTGTATTTAAGTTTCTCCTTAAATATGAACTTTTTTAATATCTATAAACTGTAGTGAATACACATGTAAAATATATTTTCTTAATTTTTTTAGATAACTCTGCAAAATTATTTAAAAAATCCCATTCTGCATACATTGCATCAATAATTATATATATATACATAAATATCAATTTTTGTAGGAAATCTAAATTTAAAAACAATATTTTACTATTCTCTATAGAGATGGCACTAGATGTACTAAAAATTAAAATATTTCTATAGCTAAAAATTATCAGCGATTTTAAACCACAATATCTAAATATAATTTTAACGTTTCCCGTTTCGAATCTAAACAGTTTATAATTCGCATTTGAAAGTAGATACTTCCTAGAAAATAATGTATGTGTTTCAGGTGAAAATTATTGAATATTTAATAAAAAAACTAAATTTGCGGTACTTTCCATGTGGATATTTTTACTATGTGTGTTTCAGGTGAAAATTATTGAATATTTAATAAAAAAACTTATGTGCGGTACTTTCCATGTGGACATTTTTACTATGTGTGTTTCAGGTGAAAATTATTGGATATTTACTCCGGAATTAACAAGTAAGTTGAAATTTTAACCTGCATATAGGGTAAATGTTAAATTTTTAAATTAGAAGTAGAAAACTTAAAACAAATAATTAATAAATGTATATATTTCAATAAAATCGACATCATCTAATTTGGTGAAAGTAAATACTACAAATAATATTGTACAGAAAAGTTATTTTTTTACAAATTAGAAGTAGAAAAATGTTTCTAACTATACATATTCCAATAAAATCGACTTTTAAATTGAATACAGAAAAGTTATTTTTTTACAAATTAGAAGTAGAAAAATATTTCTAACAATACATATTCCAATAAAATCGACTTTTAAATTTAATAAACTTCTCTGATTTCAACAGAAAACTTCAATATCACTTAAAAATTTTTCTTCTGGCACATTACTGATAATTTTTATGCATTTGTACTATTCACTTTCACCATTTTAGAAGACTTAAATCACTATCATTGTCTTCTTCCGGCTTAACAAACAATTTTTTTATTCTAAAATTTATAATTTCAGAGCCTTCTGGATAATATCATCTAAATTGTTAATAGCAATTTTTACTTTGAATATTTTTCTTTCGTATTTTCTTAACTTTTTATTTAAAATGCTTCTCTGTTCGGTTTCTTGTTGAACAGTATCTTTAGAGAGTTTGATGAAATCCCTCATTCGCTCTAAGTATTCATCGGAGGAGATTTTTTCTTCAGCAACGTCTGTTTTATGACAAAATGTGAGGTTTTCTTCATCATCATCGACTTCTTCATCAGAGGATTCATCAGTAAACTCCTTTGATTTCAACGGTTTGGGGGTTGATGTCCCAATCGGTTTTATTTGACTAAAACTTCCATCGAAAACTTCAATATCACTATCACTTAACATTTTTTCTTCTGGCTTAAGTTGTATATTACTAAGAATTTTAATTTTTTTCTGCGCAATATTATTTGTACTATTGACTTTCACCATTTTAAATGACTACACATAAGTGATTTTTCTCTTTATATATTTACCTCAAGATGTACGATTGTTTATGGAAATTTTTTGCGGGCCTTGATTACATTTTTGATGTAAATAAAAAAAAGGAATTTGTTAGTTTATCCCAGGATGTATGATTGTTTATAGAAATATGTTGCGGACCCCGATTAAATTTTTGATACCAATAAAAAGGAAATGGTTAGTTTATCTCAGGATTCCCGTTCCGGATATTTCAAGGAAATGTAAATATTTTTTACAGATAAAGTTAGCACAAACGGAAGATATTTGTAGAAAAAGTTTGGTTTGATGATAAAATAAATTTTATGGGAAATAATTGTGTTTCCTCTAATATATAGTATCACCGGTTATATTATCTCAAAATGATATTAAATAAATATCCCATATTATACTGGGCGTTAAAACATAAAGTGTATATACTTGTTAAGACTTGTTGGTTGCTTATCGCTACTCCCGTAGCACATACCAGGTTCTTATCGCTGCTCTCGTAGCGGGTACCAGGTTCTTATCGCTGCTCCCGTAGCTCCCCCTATGTGCTCCCGTGTATCCCCCCTATGTGCTCCCGTAGCTCCCCCCCTATGTGCTCCCGTAGCTCCCCCTATGTGCTCCTGTAGCACGAATCAATTCTATCTTCTCCTCATTTTAAGGTACATCCGTATTTAATGATTTTTCTATAAATAATCGATGTTTCTCATTCAAATTATTATTATTGATAGATGGCAAACGTTTAATAATAAAATTTTTAGCGCAAATATTTTTTTATCGAAAAATAATTAATTGTAATAATTCTTGTTCCGGATATTTCAAGGAAAGAAATATATGTACTATATTTCTATTATACTGTAAATATTTTTTACAGATAAAGTTATCACAAACAGAAGATATTTGTCGAAAAAAAAAGTTTGGTTTGATGGTAAATATATAGTAACAAAATTTTATGGGAAATAATTGTGATTCCTCTAATACATGTTATCAAAAGGCACCGGTAACATTATGTCAAAACTGATAAAATGCAGTTTCTCAAATTATAAACTTTATACAGGATGATGTTCTGTAAAGGAATAAATAATGTCTGAAATTAACTTGCTAAAACCTATCGGTTTCTTATCAGTGCTCCCGTAGCACTCCCATGGTTTTTATCAGTGCTCCCGTAGCACTCTCATGGTTTTTATCAGTACTTCCGTAGCACTCTCATGGTTTTTATCAGTGCTCACATAGCTCTCTCCAATCCTTACTACTATGGAAAAGTAAATACTATAGCATAAATTTACATTTTACTGTAAAATAGTAATTTGTTTACAATAAAACATTTTAGCCTACAACTATTTTTTTTCTTTTATCGCTTACAATATGGAATATAGTAACTACTAGAATATTCTTAATTTAATGTTAAAATAATTTATTATTATGTAAAAAGTAAAATGTATCAAAAAAATTTTATATACATTTTTACGTGCTTGTGTACACGGGTATAGGATTTTTAATACAAATCCCGTTGCACGTCATATATCAATTATGAGATAATGACCTTGCAGTGTTGTCGGCTTGTCTAAATTGTCGAGGAATGTAGGAAGTTTCAAAAATGTAAGGTTAGGTTATGTTGTTTAGCTTTGTTATTATGAAAAATTAATTTATTGAAGCGTATATGAACAATAAATGATCCTCACACTCAAGACACTTCATCCTGCCAGTTTTAAAGTACATTTGAAAAATGTTTTTCTCAGTTGATTCATTAGCAATCTACAACTGTGATATTCTTCTTCTTGCTGTATTATCTACTTTTAATATTCAATAATCTGTTATAAAAATCGTTATATTATGTTGTTTATTTGTACTATATTTTTATTAAATAAATAAAATAGAGACATAAAAAAGATAGCAAACTATTTATTGTTATTAAAATAAGACAATGTTTTGTTTAAAAAAATATATAATTTTCTTATAAGAAACAATTCAACTACAATATTCGAATTCCTACAAAAGGTAAATCCTTTCTCCTAATTCAAATGTGAATCACTTGAATCACTGTCATCGCTGTTAGGATTAATAATAATGGGATTAATTTCTAGTCTATCAAAAACTCTCTCTCTTTCATACCATTTTTATATTTCTTTTTCTGTATGTTTAATAGAATTTTTCCATACTTCAGGAGTAATTGTTCTAAGAGCTTCAGACCACATATTTAAAGAATCTTGTTCTTTATTACCGTCTCTGCCAATATGTTTATTATAATATTGCTTAGAAAGGCTCCAAATAAGTTCGATGGGGTTGAAAACACAATGATAGGGAGGAAGACGTAACACTTTATGTCCATATTGTTCTGCTAAATTGTCCACCAGATATACTTTTGGTGGCTTGTATCTGAAAAAGAATATATTTTACTTGCGGTTTTTTATAATATGCCAACATCGCTAAATTCAAAACTGTAACATCGATAGATTTTTATACTTACTGTTCAACTTTTTGCAGAAGTTCAATTTAAACATATTAACAGAAAAATCAATATTTCTATTTGCTAGCCACTCTTGTATTTCAGCTTTGGTTGAGCATGTATTGGGTGTTTTGTGCAATAACATGCTATGGTATGAAGCATTATCCATAACAATTAGAGAAGGTTCGTTAAGGTTCTTCAGTAATTGGTTTTCAAACCAATGTAAAAAATTGTCTTTATTCATTTCTCCATGGTAATCATTTAATTTAGTTTTCGAGGAATATATTGTTTGGGTACCTTCAATAAATCCATTTTCATTACCAGCATTAAGTATAATATATCTATAACAAATGAATAATAATAATGTTTATTTACATAATAATAATGTTTATTTATGTAATAATTAAAGTTTTACATTATAGAATGTAACATGTAGTTTTAATGTAAATAAATTTTTACTTCCACTGAAATTTCAAAAGTGTAATAAAAATTAAATACACAACCAGAATGCTGAAACCTTTATTTACTTCAATTTAATGACTCTGTAAATAAATATGTATCTCTATTAGTATATATACAAATATAAACTTTTATTGGATAAATATGATTTGATAATGAACTTACTTCTTTCATACATGTTATAAATAACATTTCGGATTCCACTCGTATCCAATGTTATTGTATTAGTAATTGTTTTTTTGTATGAACGCTTTTTTGGTGGCGATTTTAATAAATAATTCTTCTTGACTGTTTGCGAAATAGTACTAACAGTAGAAATATTTAAGTTTAGGGCTGCTGCAACACGCTAAAATAGACAAGAAAACAATTTCATATTTCTAGACATTTGTATAATCTTTAACTTACCTCTCTGACGGCAGTTAAGGGTAATAGTGGCCCATTATTATCACGCTCCCGTTCAAAGTACTGTATTAATGAATATACAAGCTCTTTACAACGACTATTTAGTTTTTTTGGCATTTTGTAGAAATAAACGTCAATAATCAGCTTATTCACACTATGTTTGTTTTGAAAAAAACAGTTTTTTTTATAAGTTAACTATCTAGCAAAGCAAAAAAATAAAGACAATATTATAAAATTACCGAAAACGTGGTGAAAACACACAACTGGTTGACGGCCGGACGTCAGAAATCGTTGAAATATTTCAATCTAAATACTCGACAACGTCGCATCAAGGCATGCCAATCGCTACAATGTCATTTCTTCATCATAAATACGAGTCTCATGGGCGTAGAAAATTTCAAAATTATTTAATGTAAATTATGGTTTTTTGAGTACTAAACATATAATAATAATTTATAAACTTTATATTATAAAGAATAAGACGTATATAAGCCAATATAATTGAAATAATTCTAAAATTATCAAAATAATTACGATTACTTTTTCGGTTTTTTAGTACTGTGACTACGTTCATGAGTCCTCGTGAATTTTCGTGATGTTTCGTATGATTTATCTTAGTTAGGGAAATTTTAATTAGATGGCAGTACTATGACGAAAGAGGTACGTCACTCCTGACGTGCAACGGTATTTGTACTAAAAATCCTATACTAATATGTCGATCATCGCTATAATTCATATGTTCCCTACAATTTCAAATTTTTTAATTCACTGATATGTCACACCTAATATTTTAACAACTCTCAAAATCAAAAATAAAAGACATGATACATATATAAACTTTTATTTTAAAATAATTTACAAAATCTGATCATAATATCCCTGCCGAAATTTGGTTTAACATCAAATATAACTATTGCAGACACTAAACAGTTAGTTACTTCTTAAAATAAAAATTTATGTATTGTGCAGCTGTCACATTTGAAGGATTTGAACGTGTGTCAAAAAATTAAATGTCATATAACGCTGAATTTAGAAAAAAGTGCTTTAAAAGTAATAGAAAAATTATTATAGTTGAAATATAGTAAACAAGTGTTGAGGAAAACTTTTCCTTATAAGATTAAATTAATTAAAATCACAAATAAGCAGGTAAATAATGAAGGTGTCATAATATGAAAACTGGCACCTACCAGAGCAAAATCTCTGGGAAAGTCTTCGTTCATATCGGCTATAACAAACGCCACTGATGCCCATAAGACTGTTGCTTTATCTAAAGCATCGGGATCCAAAACATCCATTGTATCCGCATCCGTATGATGGAACCAGAAGTATTTATCGTTGTCGTTTAAAACACTTCCTGTAGGAATTAAATCTTTCCATATAGTTATGTCTGATCCAACACCACCTTCTGACCTTTTTACTTTTGCCGCATTTATGGGAGTTATCAATCTAAAAAATATATTAACATTTTTAAATCGAAATACCTAAACAAACCTTTTTTTATTGAAATATATTGATGAAAAATATTCAAAATTTCTAAAGCGAATTAGAAAATCATAAAAATATATAGAGTCCTCTATTTGCAATACCAAAGTTCAATATATTTTCAGAAAAAAGAGGCTTTGACAACAATGTAAATTTTACTTGATACTCGATAATCCTTACAAACCAAATTTTATTATTATCATACAATCTGTTTCCGAAATACTATGAGTGTTCCATTCATCTTGTGTTAGTAATTAATACTTCTCTCCTTTTTTTGGTAGTGATATCTTACATTTTGTTAAAAACGGTAATTAAATATAAACTATAATTATTCAATCTTGTAAACAACACTGTAAACCGAAAAAACAACAATAGGGTAATTAAGCCGTTATAGAATTGTGGAGGTACCTTGGCTAAGAGTCATTGACGGTGCCCTTGTTAAAGGATAACTAGGGCGTTAGCCAAGGTCACCGACAACACAAACTACGCCATTGATCAAGGTCGAAAACTTTACATGGAAAATCCCGTTGCCCACACCAAGGTCACTGACAACAAAATTGTCATCGCCTTTACACGGAAAGGTAGTGTATATTCAGTTGTGTACACGACTACTGAAATTAGAAAGTCATATGTTAGCATATAAATTAATGTTAAAATAATCTTCAACCCTCTGATCAAGTTAAACTAAGTTTTGTTATATTGTTATTTGTTACAAGCGAAGTCTGGATAATTGTATTGCAATGTTTTTCCTCAAATGCTGCAGCCATTATTAACACTGTTCTTGATCAATATCGTAGTCTTTGCATAGAAAAGCATTGTATATCGAATTTCCCTCATCGCTTCTTACAATCATAATAAGAACGTAGTATGTTGACTTATGAACTTATGTTTGAATAAGACAGGAACGGTACTTCCAGTGTATTTCCGCTTACACATCATATATTTATATTAATTGCTTCAAGAATGGTGTTGTACTTTTAGAAATTACCTTGGAAAATGTGATCATGAGTGAGATAAATAACTTTAACTCAGAAATTCTTTTTTAAAAATTATTATTTTCAAAATTAATCTTTTATTTAAAAATTTACAAAATATTTATTAAGTTGTTTCATGTACAAAGATCAGAACAAGAATACATAAAAAAATGAATTTGCATGATAATGTGAAGAATGCAACGTTAGCTTTAACCTGAGCCGTTCTTAGTATTTATGTAATGGTGAGCTTATTTCTTCATATAACTCCTCCCTCCTTAGGATAAAACAATACCGATGAGGGGTTGTTTTCAAGTTGTACTCTTGGTGTTGTGGGATTTTCGTGTTTCTTGGATCTCTTCTTACAGGACCATATGCAAATGATGGTTGTAATTATTACTATAGATGTTAGGCTTGGCATGTTCCATATTACAGGGTGGATCTCTTCTTCTTGTACTGGTTGGCTTGATTCTATTTCCTTTCTTAGTTCTTGAATCGATTTGAAGTCAATAGAATGTAATTTCAGAGGCAAATTTTTATTTTTTATCGGATTGGCCGTCGACTGGGTCCACTCTAATTTCGGTAATATCAGAGGATTTATACGAATTTTATCTTCCGTGTTTTCGTATAGATTATTTTTTATTTCTACGATGCATCCATTTGGGATTTTGAAAATTGTGTTGGCATTGATTACGATTATCCTTTTTCTTTCACAATCTATACTGGCTTTAAGGGGATTCTCTGCTGGCAATACTAACAGAAATTGAGTGTTGATTTGTTCTATTATAGTATGATGCAAAACAGCGTTCTCTGCTTTACAAATTGGTTTTTCGGCTAGAATCAGAGGTATGATGCAAGTGTCGTTGGCAATCTGTTGTTGTTGACTCGGTGCCGTGGCTTTTCGCGAAATTACTACGCCAAATCCTACTGACTGCGCCAGATAAATAACTTTAACTCAGAAATTCTTTTTTAAAAATTATTATTTTCAAAATTAATCTTTTATTTAAAAATTTACAAAATATTTATTAAGTTGTTTCATGTACAAAGATCAGAACAAGAATACATAAAAAAACGAATTTGCATGATAATGTGAAGAATGCAACGTTAGCTTTAACCTGAGCCGTTCTTACTATTTATGTAATGGTGAGCTTATTTCTTCATATAACTAGTGTGTTGAACACAAATGTCCAATGATCCAACAGTAAACATTAGTTAGGTTAAATTAAATCGTTAGAAATAATGTCCTATATCATGCTAAAATTTCTTGTTCTTTATGATAGATGTTTTAAGAACGCCGCTAATGTAATTCCTGTCGGTATTACATTTTATGAACACATTGTACATTACAACATATATTCTAAATATTATCAGGGAATAAAATATGATAAAATTGAAAACATCTTACTTAAGTATTTCCGCCAAAATACATCCTCCTTTATATCCTGCGATATATTCTAATCCTAAAGGAGTGAAAGTACCTTCATCAGATTCCATTATAAAAATAAAATTATCGAGTTCATCTTTGTGAGTCTGATTGTAAGTTTGGACACCGGCCATACCGTTCTCTTCTCCTGTCCAAAGAACTGCTCTGTAATGATAAAAACTAACTATTTACATTCTCACCTATATAGACCGAGATTTTTCGAACAGAAGAGTATTATACAAACAAACAAGTAAATGGGAGTCAAAATGGCTTTAGCTCTCTAACTTTGTTTTTACTAGATTGATTGAGTTACGACAAACGACCTATATGTTAAGGACTAGTAGAAATCTGCAATTTTTATTAATTAATTTTACCATGCACTACTAAATATCAGCACAGCTCATTTTAGACCACACACTACCATATTTAGTCAAAAGATCTATCGTATCGACTTACCGTATCATTGTGCTGGCGTTGTCCAGTCCGCGACGCATCGAATTAAAATATTTTTTCACGTCAAATTGATTGACTTGGCTCAGCAGAGGCGGTCTGTGGGGCACGACAAGTGCTACATATACTTGTCTATATATAGGTATAGTGTGTTCATAAAGTATGAAAACGATCCATTATTTCACGAGTTAACTATTTTCAGAGGTAAAGCTCGAACAGGTCGACTTTTATTTTTTTTTACAAAATTAATATTTTTTACCCCCACTACCTTATCAGATGTGACATCATCGATAATTTTTTAAATGGAAACAGTATATTTTTATATCAAAAATTAAAAACCCATATTTTTTTGAGTTCAACCATACCAAATTCGTCAAATAAAATACTTCAAGCTACTGAGTGTAATATAAATCAGCACTTGTATTTCTTAATATTTAATTCCATATTTATTTTACTAAAAAAAATATTAAACTAGTTATTTTTTAATAAAGATAAAAAATAACTTAATTACAACAAATGCTCAAATTGAGATTCTTGGGTTAATTGACAGTACTCAAGACGTCCAATGAATTCTTGGGTTATGTTTATAATCACTGGTGTAATTTGTTGCATTTCAGTACGAATTTTTTCTTTGAGATCTTCCAAATTTGTAGGTCAGTTTACCTATAATTTACTTTTCAAATATCCCCGGATAGAAAAGTCCGTGGGATTCATATCTGGCGACCTAGAAGGCCATTCAATGTGACCGCGTCGTCCAATCCAGCGATTGAAAAAAGTTTAATTAAAAAAATTTCTAACCGCTACAGCATACTTTCGACGTACATTGACACTTCACTACAACCTTTCTTTATCTAAGGTTCTAGAAACTTCTAGACGATTTCCAGAATACTCTTAACGTTTTGTAAAATGTTAAGTAAACTATCATATAAGTAAACTATCATAACTTTCAGTAGTTATATTATGTTTCTGGATCTATTCCTGTAGCCTTGGACTGTACAACCAAACCCTTATATTTCTCCCTCCTTCTAGTCTTGCAGAGACCTTGGTTACCTTTAGCTTCTGCCTTGTCTCAGTCCTCATCAAGCGTACCGGTTCTTGTAGGAGATCAATGCCTTGAGTCTGATAGTACTCTCGTAGCGGTCGCATTAATGAAGTCTTCGTGCAGTTGTATCCAAATCCAGTCCCTCCAACTATCTACTGACGTCTGTCAGTAACAATTCACACATCTTTGTATCACTCATGTGGGCTTAACAACTCTTTTTTAGTTTTTCCTATTTATATCATTTTCTTATTTTTCTCGATATTTTTGAGAATGTTTGGGAAATTGACATAGCTCTTAGTAATTAGGTTACCATTACCGAACATGTAATAAAATTCTCTTAAAAACGATCCCAAATATTTGAAACCTTTTAGGCCCGAGGATTTTGTTAATATTATACTTTAGCCAGGTAGCTGTTGCTTTCCTGTACTATTTTTTTGTAATTGCGTTCTTAATTTTACTAAAATCTGCTAATAAAGCCTACCGGCGCTTGATCGCTAGTAGACTTGTAGTTAAATCTCTTGTTATTTGTATTTTATTATTTTGGGGGATAAGTCAGTTTCCTTTTGAGTAAAAAATATTGCGGTGGAAAGCTTATCGATACCCGTAATTTGTAGTAGAAAGGTAGATCATTTTGTTAAGTAAACTTTAACTTAGTTTCTTTAATGTTTTTTTGGGGTATTATCCATTTTATTCTCTTATATTTAATCGTTTGATTTGACTTATTCATTTCGTTACTTTACGATATCGTTTCTGTTTTCATTTTGTTTTTTTATATTAGTAAGATCAATTTGTTCTTTTTTTTTTTATTTTTTATCCGTTAATATATTTGTATTCTAAAAAGATTCAAACCTTTTATTTGCCAAATCCTACTACCCTACTCGGAGGGCCTTACAAGTAAGACGGGGCCAATCACAAGACCCTTAATGACAGAGGTACCTGAAACTAATAGCCAAAAAGTTTGACCAGTCACAAAGTTTTATCTATAGCCAGAAAAGGCTAACTTTTGATTGGTGACAGGTAGAGGTTATACGTTGATCTCCGTAGGTAGAAAAAAGTTCTTTGGTTGCTATAAGTATCATTGCATTTTAATTTATCAGGAAAAAAAAGTATTTAAAGGTTTAGACCAAATTCATTACACTCATGACATACATTAATAAATTTTTTTTTGGATAAATAAACAATAACATTTGATCGAAAACTTGATCAAAACTACACCGGTGACAAAATTTTATAAAAGAGATCAGACTACTCAATTCTTACCGGTTGTTACAAAAAGTTACTTATACATATAATTATATCTATATTTAAATTCCTGGAATGCCGGTATTTCTGCCTGGTACCTGATATGCATACCCCTGGGAGAGGTTCATACATTTATATTTGAATGAATCTCTTTTTATTCGACTTTGTGTAGGAGGTGGTTGACAAGTCTCAAAAACTTTATCCTATAATATTAATTAAACTTCGCAAGTTTTTTCTCTTATACTTTAAGTTACACAGAAAAAATCCTGAAATTATGAACCAGGCATGTGCCTTAAGCCTTCGGTTAAATAAAAAATTATTATCTATATCTTTTGGCTAAGTAAGGTGGTAGATGGCCTTAAATGACCTCTTATGACATCTAGTGGTTGATGGTGAAATAATATTTCCTATATTGCAGATGCCGTTTACAATAAAAAAAGCCGTTTGCTACATTTAGATGAGACCACTAATAATAAAGTAAGGTTGCTAAGGCCCTTTCGGCCTAATAACATAGTTATGTAGCTTACGCCCTTTGAATAAGCTACTGCGTTTATTCTTTAAATATTAGGTCCATGCAATACAATGGTGCGTTTAATAACAAAGTTAGATACTTAAGGCCCTTTCGACAATCTTACTGCGCATAATTTTTCTGTAAATATTATATTAGGTCCTTACGCCGTTTGTAATACAATGCCGTTTGTCAGTATTGTCGGACCGCCATTACGTCACCACAGGTTGGTTGAACTTGAAATATACCAAAATGAGAAACCGAACCTTAGATTTCCTTAAGGCGATTTACATGGGAAAAAGGCCAATATTGGATGAGAACCTGTGCAGACCCATTTAGTCAAACAGGTATTGTGTACCCTTTAGTATAGGTTTATTATAATTAATTTGTACTATTGAGGAGTATAGTAGACAAATTACTATAAATTCATAAAAAAGCTTACGTTCAAGCAACTGTATATTTAATGACTTTATATTCCATAGCTATTAAAAGTTTATTTTCGATTTTCAAATGAATAATATGTTTTTCATGGAATAGTTATACATGGTCATTTAAGAAGCGAATTGTATAAAAATGAAAAACCCCTTTTTTGTATATTTTTATTAGAAGTAATCTCTATCTAGAGCATCTAGAACTTTAAATTGTTTGTAGATGGAGCCTTTTTTATTTTATTTGAATTAAAATAAATTTTCAGCAAAATAGGAATATTTAAATATTTTGTACTTATGTCACCAATAAAGAAAATTAAAACAAAATAGTAGAACACTTACCTCACAGTCCTTTTAGGCCTTAAATTAAGAGCCTTAAGGACTATCAAAGAATACTATGAAATGAAAGCACCCCCTCCATCATCCATAGCACCCACACCAACATCCCAACTATCAAGATGTCCAGAAACTATGACTACTTTTTCAGGATTTTTAAATCCTTGAAATTCCGCAACGGTATTTCTTGATCTAGTGGAATTCAGCAAATTGGATTGGAGATTGATTCTTAAACGGACAGTTTCATTGCGATCCTAATATCAAATATTTAATAATTTAATAATACTATTTTTTATTGGCCTTCGAGCAAATATTTCTTATTACAAATAGTATTAGGATTTTGTAAAAAAATAACTACTTTTTATTTTGATATGTGAGTATCGAGTAAGAAAAATCAAAAATGCGTTGTTTTCTGATAATTTCGGGTATATATCGAACCGCCGTTGACGTTTTTAAAAGGGTTCAGCAGTCAATGGGGAGAAAATTTAAAATTTGCATACTCCGACATATCTTCTTTCAGGTTTCCGCGAGTCATATCTGTTGTTTTCGGTTTCCACGTATCCACTGTTTGACCTTGAGAAACATCGTGATTGGTGGTTTGACGACGTTTCGGTAAGATCACACTTATCTTCAGATACTCAATAGCTGTCTGCTTTTGCTTCTTGTTATTCGTAAACTGACCGAGTTGTCTACCTACAAATCACGGTCTTTCTCAAGACCAAACAGTGGATACACAGAAGAAAAGCCGGAAACCGGAAGCAACATGTATATAAGCTAACGTAACAAAATATAATTGAAGTAAATAAGCATAGACATAGCTTCAGATTGCTGGCATTAAAGTTAAGTTTAAATCATTTAAATGTTAACGAATCCGCAAGAGGGCGCTAAAATCAAAAGTAAAGCAAAGAACAGTGATATTCCTGAATTACTTTTTAACAATGTATCATATTTAGTAGTAGGCGTCCCAACTTCATCGTGAAGATGTCGGAGTTAACTCTTATGCCAAAATATAATATTATTTGCATCGTTTAATTGTGTCTTGGTCGCATTTCGATAACTCACCCCAATCAAAAAATAAAAGAGGGGTGGGGGTGACTATAAACGCAATATATTTACAGGGTGTTTCGTATCTGATTGTCCATATTGTAACTGAAGAATCATTCACCCAAAATATGACCATTATCTTTAACACTTAGGTAAAATATTCTTCCTAACCGAGATAAAGGCGCTTTATCTAAAAATTAAAAAGAAATATTTTTTCACTGTTTTCTAGGTATTTGCGCTCAAAGACGTAACGTTCCTAAATAATTGCACTCAATTTGTTAGTTACATTTAGAATAAAAGCTAAGCGTACTTAGATTTTGTACAAATGTATAATCTGTTTATAACACAAAATAAAAAATAAATAATATTACAATAAATGTTCAAAGTGGTCCTCATTGACTTCATCATAGAAATTGACTTCAGCATTGAAATTGACTTCTTCTCTCTAGCCATCTATGAGAAAACTGATTATTTAAATGATTTGGCACTACTAAGAAGAAACGATGGGCACCATCTTGCATAAATCACATATTTTATGTAATAGTAACTATTTCAAAAAGCGTAGTTTGTAGAAATTATAAGTATAAATTACTATTTAAATTTAACGATAATTAAAAGGGACCTATTAAAGTATCTCTAAAAATTTCGAAAACTTTATATCCTAAATTAGCGCTGGAAGTGTGACTGTCTTATAGCATGTGGATTTTTGTAATCCCAATAGCGGCAATTTCTTCACTTAAAAACACCTCTCTCTGTGAAAATGAATGAAATTTATCACCAAAAAGAATATTGCTAACAAAATAATTATTTGCATTTTGCTCATCTCTAATAAAATGCGTAAATTCCATTCATCAAGAGAGATAATAAATTCTGCATTGGAATAAAAAATGGTAAGGTTTTAAGTTTTCTTTTGTTAATATTCTATAAAATGAAATATGATTTGTTCTAGTTATTGGTGATAATCGTCTGCTACTTAACTGAGCATCATCAGCAGTTCTCACTAAAATATCATCCTCCTGATTTAGTATAATTGTTTTTGGACATGCTATATCTCGCTTTGGATGAAATTGACCAGTTTCCGCTTATCGATAGTAAATATTTTTGTTATATAAGTACATATAATATATATATATAGCCGATTTTTTTTAGGTCGATATTTTCCAGTTCCTGTAGAGAATAACTTTTACCATTTATTATTAAGTTATTTTTTTCTATTTTTGTTATTAGGTTTTATTGGTTGGCTTTTTTCTTGAAGTAGTATAAAGTTTTTTTAATTTGGTAGTCTTCTTTTATGTAGTCTTTAGCTATAAAGACTCCCGTACCTTTTAAATTTTTTAAATTATTAAGAATTGTTTCTATCAACATATAACTGATAAATTCGACAATTACTGGTCTTGGTTTTTCTTGTTTTCCTTCAAATTTACCAATTCTGTATATATCTCTTAGGTCTCGGAAATTACAGCTGACACATTTATTTATTAAATCCAGAATTATGCGTATGTCGCTCGATTTGTCTTCTTGTTCTTTAAGACCGTAGAATACCAAATTATATTTCTTTTGCTTTCTTTCTAATGTTAAAACTCGTTGGTTAAGGGTGTCTATTTCTTTTCTAAGTTCTTCGTTTTCTTTTTTTACGCTTTGTAATTCTTTCGTTAAATCTGTTCTCAAATTTACTATTTCTGCTTTTATTTCACTGCTTTGTTTTTTTATTTCTTCGTTACTTTTTATTAAATCATTTAGGAGAGTTAAAATATGATCATTCTTTTCATTTTTTGCATTTTCAGACATTGTTACGAACAAATTTAGTTATTTTGAATATTATTATAGTAGGTGCGCATAAAATTCCTTAGATGTCTATTGTTATATTTTTTAAAAGCCTATTTTTTAGAAACAGTTTCGTGTAAAATATATTATTTAATATGAAGTTTTACTCACTGTCTTTTGTAGATTTATCAAGAGCACACTTTTAAACAGTACCTGTTGCTACGACCACTGATATCAAAAGATATGGGTGGTAATTCTGGAAATTTCTCCTTGAGAGGCGAACAACATCAGCTTCAGTACGTATTTATCACCATAACCGATTATCATCACTATATTTAGTTTATAAATGTTAGTTATATTTATTCACCATCTTTGCAGTAAATCTAAATCTATGACAATTTTTAAATTTGTGTTCGGCTGATTTTCAAACTTATCACTACTATTTACACTTTTATCGCGGTTTTCGATACGTTTTTAGTATAAAATTAGCGGAGCGAAAAATATTGACGTCTATATTTTGACTGACATTTGTAAACATATCCATAAATACGAACTTAGATGAGTGATGAGTGCGAGCAAACATTTTGATAATTTGAATGTTCTATTGGACAACATTTCTTCAGACTTTGATATTATCGTTCTTACTGAAACCCGCCAATTACACGATCCTTACCTGTTCAATATACAAGGATATGATGGTTGCTATAATGAAGGTACATTGAATAAAAACGATGGAATTTTGGTTTTTTTAAAACAACATATAAATTATTCGAAAACGGATATTTTTATCGGAGATACCAAAGCGATGGTTCTTAACTTTAAATTACATAAGACCACTGTTAATATTATTGCTCTCTATCTTTCCCCTAGCACGTCTGCTAAGTCTTTTAATTCAGAATTGTTAAATTTTTTGACTAACTTGCACCCTATAGCAGACATAAATATACTCACTGGCGACATAAATATAAATTTACTGGATGATAACGATATTGTAGAGGATTATAAAAATATATTAAGCTATTGTGGATTTTCGTCATACATTAATAAATATACTAGGTTGCCTAGCCGCAGCTGTCTAGATCACTTTTTTATGTATAATCATAATAAGGACCTAGAGTTAAATATTAAATCTTTCATTTTCCGTTACAACATAACTGATCACTGTCCAATTGCATTAACTTTTCAGGTACAACATAATAAAAACGACTCTCCAAACAGCTACTATAAATCTTATATAAATTATCCTAAACTACGGGAAGACCTAAGTAATGAAAAATGGGCAAATATATTTGAAGAAAAAGATTTGGATGTTATGTCGAATAAATGTATTGAAACTTTACAACGTTATATAAACAACAACACTAAAACCGTAAAAGTTAAAAATAAAATTCGTTTTCTAAAATGTTGGATGACGCCAGGTTTAGCAAAGTCAATAAAAGAAAAAAATATTCTTTACCAACTTACTTTAAAAAACCCGACTAATGATAACATAAAAAATATATATAAAACATAAAAATATCTTACAAAAACTAATAAATAAAACTAAAAGAGATTATCTCACTAAACAAATAAACAAAAACAAAAATTCATCAAAATCTTTATGGGAATGTGTTAATACCTTATATGGAAAAAGAAAACATCAAACAAACATAAATGTTATTAATTTATCTGATGAAGATCAGCTGACAGAAAAACAAAAAATCGCGGATGCATTTAATGAATATTATGCCAACATAGGCAAAAAATTAGCTGAAAAAATTCCAGACATTGACAATTTTACCGAAAATACTTATCCCTTACAAAATACCATATTCTTAAAACCTACAGATACGACAGAGGTAATATCTGTAATAAAGAACTTGAAAAATAAAAAATCGGCAGGATTTGACAATATTCGTTCTGAAACATTAAAGGAAATAGCGTCTGAAGTTGCACCTATATTAACTAGAATAATAAATAAATTTTTTTTTCTCGTGGACATTTTCCGAAATGTTTCAAAACGGGTATAATTAAACCTCTTTTTAAAACTGGAGATAAATCTAAAATAGAAAATTATAGACCAATCTCGATATTGTCAAATATTTCTAAAATTATAGAAAGGGTAATGAAGAATAGGTTCCATAGCTTTTTAAATAAATACAACATTTTATCAGATTATCAGTATGGCTTTAGAGAGGGTAGATCAACTGAAGATGCGATCTTAAATTTAACATCTTCTATTTATGATCATATAGATAAAAAAACTCCCGCGGCAATTATTTTTCTAGATCTTTCTAAAGCCTTTGACACGGTATGTCATAAAAGGTTATTAAATAAATTAGAAACGTATGGTTTCAGAGGTTTAGCTTACGATTTATTAAAAAGCTATCTCTCAGACGAGAGCAAAGTGTTGAAATCAACGGTACTTTCAGTACTCGAAAAAAGGTAACCTTCGGTGTTCCCCAGGGAACAGTTTTGGGCCCCATTATTTTTACCATTTATATTAATAGCTTACTCTTTCTTGATACCTCAGGAAAAATAATAAGTTTTGCAGATGATACTGCAGTCATGTACTCCGCACCTTATGTATTAATTGTGAAAAAAATGTAGACACTCACATTTAACGCGATCTACAAGAAAATTTCTGCATTTACTGTAAAACCAATAACCGTTAGTCAATAGCTAAGAACTGTCCCATGCATTGAAAACAAAAGGAAATTAAAAAAATGGCGAAAGAAAACATAACTTTTCTGGAAGCAAAAGTACTTCAACACACATCTTATGCGAACTCAATGAAGGCCTAATCCGACCACCGAAAAACTCAACCAAGCTAACTTACTCGTTCTCAGCCCATAGACCCAAATCCTCCTCAATACACCACGTATAAACGACCCATAACACAAATATATGACTCCGCCAAAAAGAGAAAAGCTTCACTACCTTTAGCAAATACAATTGTCCCGCTTATGTTCCCATATAAGTTAGGTCCTGAAAAGCCTATCACTCATACGCCTATAGTTAAAGGAGATCCTGAAACTGAAGAGTTTATAAATACATTTTTCTCTGTTCTCCAGAAAATAATTAACGAGATTATTTCCTTTGAAGAACTCGCGTCAATGGATATAAATTACATTAAAAAAATAGAATTTATTCAAGATGTAGATATATCTGATTACAACGACGAAGAATTGTAGTAAATTAAAATATTCTTCAGTGGGACGACCGTTCCGCTGTTTTCAATAAAAATAATTTAATAAAAATATTACAAGAGCATGAAATTGATATGGCCTTATTGTCCGAAACCTGATTTAAACCTATAATTACATTCAAATTTTTATGGTTATCCTTTAGTACATAACGATAGGTACGTCAGTAGAACTGGGGTTGCTATACTGATTAAAAATACCATTGTATATAAAGAACTCACGCCCATAAATATTATAGAAGGCTTCCAAGTGTGCGCAGTCCAAATTACAAACAATGAAACTACATTAAATTTTTTCTCAGTGTACTGCACTCCCGAACTTACTATAACAACACAGAACTTTACAAATTTATTTAACAACATCAACGGTCCTACAATTATAGGGGGAGATTTCAATGGCCACCATAGTTTCTGGGAATCCTACAAAGCAAATTCTTCAGACTGAAATATACTTAATGCTTTAAACAAGACAAATACGTAAATAAGTATGCTGGAAGGTTTACATAGATTCCCTTAGCTCTGACCACCTTACAATTTTCACGAAAATTGCTCTCCTAATTCATCAGCCCAACCCTCCTATTAATCCAAAAAGAAAGTGTAATAAAAGAAAAGTTAATTGGTCAGAATATGAAATAGTACCCCATCAATATTTCAAAGATATCCCACAAAACTTTAATAATATTAACGACAAATACGATCACGTTATAGCAAGTTTAGAACTGATGTCAGCCACTTCATACTCCTAAACAAACTATGCAAAAAATGTAAACAGTAAACACCATGGTGGGACAACGAATGCGAGAATGTAATTAATCAAAGAAAAAATCGTCTTAAAATTTTACACACAGGCCAGTAATATAGAGAACTGAATCCTGGTTTAAAAAAGAAATGGCATTAACTAAAAGGATCCTCAAGATGAAAACAAACGCTCATGGGATTAACTACTGTAGCAAATTAAAGAGAAATACTTTGATTACAGATTTATGGCATCAAGCAAGAAAAATGCAAAAATTTCAACCAGCTGTAATAAATGTTACAATTTTGATTGGATCGAAGGGTTGGCGACTTAAGTTGCCCTATATTCTGTATACAAAGATATAATCAATTTAGATGAGAGAAGCTGTAACCCTAATGAGTTATTTAATTTTCCCATCATATACAACGAACTAGTTTTCGTCTTAAAAAACACTATAAAAACTGCCCCCGGACCAGACAATGTATCCTACGGTATGATATGGAACTTGCCTATGATCGGCAAAAAATTCCTTTCCAAAATATTCAACGACGTCTGGTAACGAAACGGCAATTTAAAAATTTGGAGAAATAGTGCTGGTTCATATAAACCAATGCCTCTGCTGTCTTGCTTCCCTTAAAACAATCTAAAGAATTACAAAATGTCGCATCGGATTATTTGTATAATCTAATTCCATCTTGCCAACAAATCAATTTTGTTTTAAAAAAGGTTTAAGTACCATGAATGCAGTATCCCACGGGGTCGCAAATATTCAAACAAGTTTTTCTAAGAACGAATATGTAGGAGCAGCTTTTCTTGACATTAAAGAAGCCTACGACGGTGTTGATTTACTAAGTATAAGAGACAATCTGCTCAGTAATTCCTTCCCGCCAAGTTTTGTAATAATCTGTATAACATATTCTCTTAAAGAAAAGTATATACTCGATCATACTTCCTTAGTAGGACCTAGAAATGTATCAGTAGGATTGCCACAAGAGTCAGTGCTATCTCCTATTCTTTGCAACACCTTTTCTAGATATGTACATAATATCTGCACTAACCACATCCTAATTCAATATGCTGCCGACTTTATTTATAATTTCAATAAAAATTACAATTACAGAAAAACACACACACTAGGCTATCTTTAACTATCACTATCATTTTTTATCAGACACAATTTACCACCTCTTGACAATATAAAGATTATTCATTAATTTTCAAGTTTTTCGACAGCTTCCAAGAGAAAATGTTTTTAATCCAATTCCCAATAAATCATTTTCAAACCCGACACCGATGAGTATTACCACACGATTTACCGGAAAACCAGTAACCAATAACTTTAGAAATAATAGAAATAATAATTATTCTCAAGCCATTCCTCCAAATTATAGACCACAACCAAGTTTCATTGCCTAAATAATTTATAATACGGACAATGAAAATGCAAGCTATAATAGTGTATTACCAGAAAGTGAATTGATTGTAGAAAATCATATTAACTCAATAATTAAAAAAAATGTAAATTTCATATGTCGGCCGGTCAAGACAGGGGCACATGAGCCCATTGACTATTTCTTTTTATAAAGTAGATTGTAGCGAATTACCTTATATAGTATTTTCTCAATATAATAATATTCAGATTCTAGTTCTACAAAATCATTTCTAGATCAAATATTGCACAAAATTTGTTCTTTTTATTGTCTTTACAGTTTTTCAAAAATCCATATTCCAACTTAACGCGGAAAATACATAAAATTTTATTTGTTTAATTTTCAGAATATTTTTAAAGGCCTTAATGGAACAGATAATCTTTTGATTTTGATAATGGACTTTTAATTACCCCAAAAAATAAACTAAATTATTTTCGAAAAGTAACTAATAACAATAATACCAATATTATTAATTTAGAGCCTCATATGCAAAAAGTCATAGTAGTAAAAACCTCGATAAAAAATAGAGAAATAATAATTCATAAATCAAAAAATACATAACGGCGAAATTTCAGAAATTTTAACTATCGCAAAAAACGAACGTGCTCTAAAAACAAAGTTAAATAATACTACAGTCTTTTTATTTCTAGATCTCTCCTAACCATTGTCAAAAGATAAGTTCGATATGACTCTGGTGCCGGAATACAGTGTAAATAATTTTGATGACTCTATTAAAATTAAATTATATTTAAGACAGATAGGCATTGATGATTTAACTAATGAAGAAAATAATTTAATTCTGAAATTATGTAATGGATATTCTGATATGTTTCATCAGGAAAACATGCTCTTAAATTTTACCAATAAAATATTAGTAAAATAAAAATTAAAAAAATAAAAATAGTATTAGAACTACTGACGAGGACTTGTCTATACTAAATCGCAGAGATAGCCATTTATGCATAGACAAGAAGTTAATAATCAAAATAAAAAAAATATTAAATGAAAATAATATTCGACCAAGCAATAGTACCTGTTAATGCCCTATTCGGGTAGCACCCAAACGTGGTCAGAAATGGACGGTTGCAGTGGACTATCGAAAGCGTAATGAAAAAACAATTGACGATAAATACCCTCTACCCAACAGTACTTAACTTAGGCAGATACCAGTATTTTACATTTATTTAGCGAGTGGTTTTTACCAAATCGAGATGAATGAGAGTGATATCTAAAAAACCGCGTTTAACAAGGAAAACTTAGAAACAAATCAAAGGATTTCGAAATAATTCATATTGATGTCTACACAATTGAAAATTAAAACTTTTTTATTTTAATCGATACATTTTCGAAATAGGCACATGTTTATTACTTAAATGTTGCAAAGTCTACGGAAATTTCAAACCATCTCGTCTCTCATCCCGGAATTCCAAATTTAATAGTAGAGGACAACGAGACTGCATTTAAAAATTCTGTCATTATTGTCTGTTAGTAGGTCTACACAAAATTAAAGTTTATTTTTGGTCTCCATATCACCCACAGTCAAACTGGCCAGTGGAAAGATTCTATTCTACAAACACATTAGAATACTTAATACACGTGGTTTTAACAAAACATCTACCGCAAAGAAAGTAAAGCATGACGTATTAGCTTATAATTCTAGTATACATTCAGCCATCACTCAAGTAGTAAGATCTCAACAAGTAAGATGGCTGGGGCATGTCTCTCGAATGAATAATTCTGGAATACCGAAAAAGATGTTAAAAGCGGGAGAAGGGGGAAATAGAAAAAAAGAAAGACCGAAAAAGAAATGGATAGACGAGGTAAAGACAGATGTAAGAAACTTTGGTATAGAAAGATGGGAAGAGGACGCACAGAACAGGATTAAGAGGAGAAATGTGGTAAAGAAAATTGAACATATAATATAAAGAAAATATAGATATATATATATATATATATATATATATACATTCAGCCATTATACTAAAACACGTCACGTCGATATTATAAATGGCCAGTTAAAAAAAAGTAAATCCGTTTGATTTGAATTTAGGAACTATGTAAGGGAATATAAAGATTTGCTAAAAGAAATGTAAGGGGTGGTACTTAACATAAGAAACATCAAGCCTCCCAAATGCCAACCTCACCTGCACGTGGTACACCCTGCTAGACAACGAACGAGGCTCTGACGACCGAACATTGGCAGTATAACCATAAACCTCATACGACAGGACTAAATCCCCGTAAATTATAGAAAGTAACGAGAACTTACAGCAATTATAAATTCTAATTCTCCAGGAGAGTCACACCAAAACTTGCTAAAATTTACAATGTCAGGAAACAATGAAAAAATGGCCCTCAGTCCCGAGCAGGTGTTAAATCACCACAGGGTGCGAAAATTCCACCGATTTGACAAAGTAAAAATACAAAGCAAATTAGCGACGTCGAACATGCGCACTTTATTTGCTGCAGGAAAGCTTTTCTAATCCAGTAAAAAAGATGAAAATAACAAGGATCAATATCATGGGGATGAGCGAAGTTAGATGGCCCAACAATGAATCCTGTCAACATAACAGTGCCACACTGTACTATTCTGGACAGGATGATAATAACCCACAAGGCAGATATAGAGTAGGAATACTAATAAAAGATAGTCTAAAGCAATATGTAAAAAATATAGTTACACACTGAGAAAGAATAATATTGATTCAACTTGCTCGGGTACCGATAAATATCAATATCATACAGATCTATGCTCCCACCGCAGATAAGTCTGATAATGAAGCTCTACAGTTCTAATATCCTAATATTACGAAAAGTCATAAATTCACTTAAAACTAATGTAACAATGATAATAAGTGACTTTAGTGCCAAAGTCGGACGGGGTGCTGTAGAAGGTGTAATCGGTAAATACGGACCAGGAGAACTTAATAAAAGAGGGGAAATGCTTATACAATTTTGTCAAGAAGAAAATCTAGTTAATAAAAACACATACTATGATCTTCCACTCACAAGATTATACACAAGGAAGTTCCCACAAGACATGCCGCAAAATATCGCGTGAATCCTAATTGACTACTTCATAATCAATACAAGATATAAAAACAATATTAAAAGAGTAGCAGCATACCCAGGAGTAGATGTAGGTTCAGATTACAACCTAGTAATTGCGATATTTAAATACAAAGGAAAACTAATAATCGGAAAAACAAGGCCAAAAAGATATAACAAAGGTGTGCTAAAAGAACACGCGAACAAGAAAATGTTAAAAACTGAGGTAACCAAAAAAATCGAAGAGAGGATTCATAATCAGCAAGACATAGAACAATGGATCAATATTAAAGTGGGTAGCTAAGAAACTACAGAACAAATGTAGATGAAACACTAGCAAAAGGAAACACAAATATAAAGAGATTGGTCGGAAAATACGTTCGAAAATTAAAGAAGCGGAAAACAAATGCATCGAAAAACAGTGTCAGGAAGCACAACACACATGAGTCTTTTCAATTTCACAAAAAACTAAAGGAAATCACGAACACGTTTAGAAGAAGACATTTCTCAAAGATTACTGCTATTAAGCAACTGAAAGAAATAACATAAATGCATAAATCCAAAGAGACTCTGTGAATTGTTTAACAAAATATACACCACCGGCAAGATTCCACGAAACTAGCAAACACCCACCTTCTTAGCTTTACCTATAAAGATATACTCCACATCCTCAGAAAGGCACAGATTGATCAGCCTTATGAGTCATGCACTTAAAACGTTTTTAAAAGTAATATATCAAAGGTTCTACAAGAAATGTGAAGAAAGAGCTGGAGGGACACAATTTAGGTTTAAGAATGAACAGAGTACTAGAGAAGCACTAATGTCCATGAAACTACTGTACATCTGTACAAAAATGTTACGATCAGAGAAAAGATGTATTCATAAGTTTCATTGACTATGAAAAGACTTTTGATAACGTCCGTTATGATCTATTATTAATGCCGTGTATGGCACTTCAAGAAGAAGATTCAAAAATCTACGAAACGTTGGCCAACCAAAAAGAAAAAATTATAAATAAAATAAGTAAAAATAAAGAGCTATCAAATTTATTTAAAGTAGGCAACAAACCAATGTAAAAGATTTTTTAAGACAAAAAACCGTGAACAAATTAATAATCTCACCGAAACCCCGAATATAAACGAAAGTAGAAATATTAGAAGTCGATAAACTAGATATCAAATACAATGTCTCGTTCGAAGCTGATTTCAACTATATATCACACTTAATACACTTTAATAAAGGATCTACAGCCACCTGAAAATCATATTTTTTTGAATTTAGATGTCTGCACTAGCTAAACCATAATATCCATCAATATAAACTATCTACATGTCCCTATCTTAACTTTTCAAGTTCTATGCTGTGGCATTAAAAAATATTTGATACAGAGTGGTCAAATATTGCATTTAAAAAAACTTTGATACATAACTTTTTTTGGGACAACCTATATAAGTGGAACTAATTTTAAATTATCGCTTTTTGAATATTCACAAAAAAGTACTATTACAAAATTTTCATAAAATGCACTGTTCTGGAGTACTGGATCATCAATAATCAACTTTGTCAACTTTGATTAGACTGTAGCCACTGAAAATAAAATAATTTAGTGTTCGTTTTAAAATATATATTAAAGAATAAAAATACATATTTTAAAGTGGTATTATGGGGATAACTCCATCCAATAGCTAAAAATTTGAAAAATATTATTGTTTGTTTCTATTTTAAATTTAATAAAAAACATCAAAATCTAAAAAAGAAAACATGACATCAAAATCTAAAGATAAAACATAACTTTAATAATATGAAAACTAATATTTGCAGAACGTCGTATAATCCTTTCACTTAATTCATTTAATGTACACCTGTCAAGTTGATGTTGGTATATGGTTTCTTTAAGAAATCTCTCCTAAAAAATTATTGGGCGATAAACTTTCATATTTAAACGTAATTTTTAATTCTGATCAACTTTTTTTTGTAACATTTTTCGATATTGTCAAATTTAAAGGTACTTTACTCTTGAGTAAAACTCATATTTTTTGACAAACCTCGTATACCACTGAAAAAATTTGATATTTGATGACTGTATTCTAGGTTTCAGATAATGTAGAACTTTTTATGAAGAATAACTTTTTTTCCTAAAATGAATAATAAAAAAGTATTCCATATCATTCCAACTTAGGGGGACATATTGTATATACAGGGGGTTCCAATATTCGACCGACAACGCTTAACAGGTGATGAATGATGAAGATTGAGGTAGGAACATAAACTTTTAAAGTGTTTAGTTTCTGAGATACAGGATATTAAAGTTGCAAAATGTTATTTTTTCTAAATATTCTGAAAACGGTAGATTTTGAATCCAAACTTTGAACAAACTTCCCTAATTCAGAACCTAAAATTTTAAAGTAGATTACAATTTTAAATCTTCATCCTGTGGCGTACTGTAATCCTTAGGCGTAACTTTAACACCCCTAATTTGTACGCCACTGGCTAAGTCACCATTTATTAAGCTTTATCTAGTTGCTTATTTATTTTTGATGAAAAAAGTTACTAACTTTTATAGTGCCAAAATCAACCGTTTTCGAAATATTTGGCTTTAAAAAGAAGTCTACAAATCGTTTTTATGATGTCGATTTGGAATATTTGAATTTAATCCTAATAATCCTACAAATTAGGAACACCTCCTGGTGATTTGGCATGAGTGACTGAATAATAAACAAAAATTTTGAGACGTCGCCAAAACAACATGGCCGCCACAGCCAGTCTACATCGTCCCGTCCTTATTGGAAAACCCTTTATATATACAAATGTATATATAGTGTGTAATAAAATTTGGAATAACTTCATTTTAAGATAAACAAACAATTTTGAAGAAAAATCCTGAGACGGGTCGGTTTTTAATTTTAATTTAATGTATTTTTACACAGCAACGAAATATACAAGGTAAACCATTTGTGAGTACCGATGTCATCGACATTACAAAAATATGTATATCATACTTATGTTTGGTAATTAATAGTTTTGAAGATACGATCCTTTTAAAATTAATACCGGCGTAACTTTGGTTATCATTATTGTAAAAACTTGTCAGATGTAAAAAGTTGTGTTAATAACTCAATAGGCTACTCTTTAATACTCACTTTATCATAAAACAAAGGATTGAAATTCTTATGTTAATTGATTGTGGCGAATAAGTGTAGTAATGATCCACTTTTCGCAAAAAACGTTATTTTTTCTCATGAATGCACATTTACATTAAACGGTGAAGTCAACAGATAGAATTGTAGAGATTGGGCAGAGGAAAATCCTAAATGGATGAGAGAACATCACACTCAATATCCACAGAAAATGAATGTTTGAGCAGGAATTGTTCGAAATAAAATCCTTAGACCATATTTTTTTGATGGAACTGTAAACGAGTCAACTTATCTGTAATTTTTAATGAACTTTTTGATTCCAACTTCAATTAATTTATTCCCTAGTGCAAACATTCCCAGAAATATCGATGAAAGTCTGTGGTATCAACAAGATGGGGCGTCGCTACATTATGCAGCCGCCGTTCGAACACATATTGACGAAGTTTTCCCCAATAACTGGATTGGTAGACTAGGACCCATTGAGTGACCACCAAGGTCACAGGATCTCACGCCATTAGATGTCTTTTGTGGGGTCATCGAAAATATGTTGTGTATAAAAGTAAGCCCGACAATATAAATGATTTAAAAAATAGAATAACGCAATAAATAAATAACATTTCGCAGGAAACTAATAATGTTCAGCAGAAATTTGTTGATCGCTTAAGACATTATCAAGCACAAGAATGAAGACAATTCAAACACTTACTGTAATTTATTGTTACTGTTGTATTATTTTGTTATTTTAATTTAATTAAAGGTCTTCAAAAATACAGATTTTAAAATTATCATATCTTCAAAACTATTAATTACCGAACACAAGTATGATATATTTTTGGAATAAAAAAAATATACAGGGTGTGCCATCTGTATATTCCATTGTTATGTAAAAAGACATTAAATTGAAATCAAAATCCGACCTGTCTCAGGATTTTTCCTCAAAATTGTCTGTTTAGCTTAAAAGAATTTATTCTATACTTTATGTACACACTGTATATTAACTCGGTAGTCTGCTGTAGAGAACCATTTATCCAAAGAGTAATTCAATATTATTGATGTCTCAAATACGGTCATGTAGCAAATTAGTGTCGTTGTTAGATTTTATGTATTTATCCATGTTCATTCAATAAATTAATAAATAAAAGAAGTGTCTTTTATTAACAATACGCTTTAATATTTAACAAGAATAACTTAATTCAATGAATGAACGATTATACCTATATACCCAAAAATATAATTATTACTTTTAGAATTGATCATATTACCTGATATCTCTGAAACATATGGGCATCCTCAACAGTTATTGATGCAGCTGGAATTTTTGTTCCATTTGCTTCATAATTTGTTTGACCAGTATGTAAAGTATTCATAGAAAAAGGGGTTACAGATCGGACTAAAACGGCCTTAGCGCCATATCTAGCTGCTCGAATTGGTCCTTGACTCCTATAAGCCACTGAAATACCATATGATATAAAGTCGTTGTTGAACACAACAATTTTTCCGCTAACTTTGCTGTAATTTTCTTCAAGTTCATCAAAATTCTTGAATACGATAATATCAGCTTCTATTCCTTCTTTTGGAGTAGAAACACTACTACCCAAGGCTAATATTGGTATTTTAGATTGACGGGATCTAATCATTTCTCCACTTTCAGTTCCTCTGGAAAATAAAGAATTTTCAAATTTTAATTGAGGCACTGACACGGCTAAGGTAATAAGTAAAAAATATCATATTTCTGATTTTTCATAGAAAAAAAGTAGTAAGGAATCGTGCCACTAGCGTAGAGAAGGTAGTATATCAGATTTAGTTGCTAGGAATGACAGAAGATCATTAACAGTTGTGAGTTGTAGCGCTATTTTGTGTATTTTAGGCTTTGAATATATAGTACTAAGGAAGGAGTGTTTCGCCAAGGTTAGTTCACCGCGATGGTTAGCCAAGATGGCTGCTTGACATTAGAACTTGCCAGTGGCGTATCGTATTTAATAGTTTGAAAGAGCAACATTTAAATTCAGGTTAAATATTCCATTACATAAATTACTTAAACTGTTGTTTCCGTCGTGTTATTAAATGTAGGTTTGTCGTGAAAATTATATAAATGTTCTTTTTTCTTCAACCCGATACCCCTCTTATAAGAGACCTATTTTAAAATGTCCCTTAATTATAAATATACCCTTATATAGAAACTAAATTTTTGCATTAACATGGAGGTGAAGTCGCCTCATTTCTTACATGGAGGCGACAGCTTGACAGCCATCAATAATATATATATATATATATATATATATATATACAGGGTGTGGCACGAAGAGTTTTGATTAGAAGTTTTTAGAAATCCAGTTGTAGGTAAAATATAAAATTGTAACACAATACGTTACAGATAAGGCTGATTTTATATATAATATTTTCACAAATGACCTACTTCCGATTACACCTGAACTAAATACTAATTCGCTTATTTTAAATAGAACATGCAATTTAAATTCTACATCAAATTTTTTTCCATTTTTTGAGAAAAACTTATTACCAAATAAATCACGATATTCCTACAAACAAAAACACTACTGACTTAATATTAGGCACAACGAATTATAAGACTTCTCTAAAATATCTCTACTCTTAAAATATTTAATTTTTTATACAGCACGTTTTACTCATACAATTCAATTCCAACAAATTAAAACAAATATAACTCGCTTATTTCAAATAAAACCAGTTTTCCCTTTCTCTTTTTACTTTCATCTAATTGGCACTAACATTCCCTATACCTAACTTTTCTTCTCTTGTGTACCGTTATCCGCGGACACAATATAGAACTAATTATTTAAAATTTATAATGAAACACAGTCATGATCAATATATACAACTTTTTTGAGATTCATTACCAAATATTTTAACGTTCTATCTACAAAATTTAATCCGTAACCGAGTCTATATTGAATTGTAATTATTCCTTTTCATTTTCGCCAATCAAAACAATATTAGGTTGGGTTATTTTAATATTTTGTATCGCTTCCTTTCCACTTTCAACAGTCAAAAGAATATTAGTACTATGTACTTTTAAATTCTTGTATCTTGTGTCTTTTCCTTTCCACTTTCACCAATCAAGACAATGTTAGTAACATCTATTTTTCGTTTTTTATATCTTGTATCTTTTTTTTCAAATTTCAGCTTTCAGGCTTGAACACTCAATATTCTTGTCATATTCTAATTTATTTATAACAATTTTATTTTCTTCATTTACAATAGTTTTCTTTTCCTCAATCAATAATTCTATTCTCATCCAATATAAAAATTACATCTTATGTGTTTCTTAATTTCTAAAAACTTTTTACAATTCTATTCCAATCTGAAAAAATAATTCTATTTGAGAGTCATCAAAATTCTCTCTCCTATTTTTTATTTACAATTTCCCTGGTTACAAAAATAATCATTTATATTCTGCTTCTTTTTTCATAACATCTTTATATATACAGGTTTAGAAAGTATTTAATAGGACATACGTTACTATCGAATTGACTGGAACGATGTATCCACCTCGATATATCCCTACTTCAGGATACTAATACGTTCTCTCTCTTTCATAACGCGTTCTTTCTCTCTCACATAGATTCGTGTATGTCATTATATTGTCAAGAGAAACAAGCACAATGTTTCCTTAATGAGTTAGTCAACTTAATTGGCACAAAATAAATGAAACTCTTGTTTAATTCGTCAAACTTTCGTTTTTATTTCAAAAATTTCGTCAGGACTTCTAAATATGCGTAAAGAAAACCAAACTTACAAAAAAAAATTCTGAAGTTTGTTCTCTAGTACATTCAATATTTTATGTTCAAAGAATAACAGATTGGTAATTGTTGACTTGTTTTGAGAGAAACCATGTTGATTATTTATCAATATTTCTTTACAATAAAATTTTAGCTGGTCGCACACCAAACTATCCAATAACTTCAGTAAAGAAGATTGATTACTAACACTTCGATAGTTCGTTATATCTTGCTTGTTCCCCGATTTATAAATATAAGAGTGTTCCCATATAATTAGAACCACTCCCGTCTTCAACGATATATTGAAAAGAAGAAATAGTGGACATGTTAAAGAGTACATCCACCTTTTCAAAAAATAATTTAGAATTCCATCGGGACCGCTGCTTAATTTGTATAAACTGTAGAAAATAACTGAGCAAAACTATCCGTAATATTTTTCCCCTCAGTTGATATAATATTTTCATAAAACATAGTATTCGGTAAGTCATTGATATGTATCCAAAAGAAGTTTGGATTACTTCGTATCCAGTTGTTTACATACCTCTTATAGTTATAGTAAAGCCTCCTAGATAGATCTTTACAAATTTTACTAAGATCTGCAAAAGTTTGATAATCTTGCAGATCCTGGAAAGACTGTACCATTTATGGGGAATTTTCTTTTGTCGAACAAAATATCGCAAATTTGCATTGAACCATTTCGGG
Source organism: Hermaeophaga mercurialis (assembly GCA_951812935.1). NCBI lineage: Eukaryota > Metazoa > Arthropoda > Insecta > Coleoptera > Chrysomelidae > Hermaeophaga > Hermaeophaga mercurialis. The sequence continues at coordinate 45,851,823 of OX638362.1, forward strand.
TAATTAGATGTTTTATATCTTTTTATTGGAACAAACAAATCTAGTGACATTAATAATATTATAAAAATTTAAGACATCTTCTAGATCTGATAAATTGAAATGATCTTCCCATACAATATTGGCTAGATAATTATTTATACAAATGTAATCTGCATTTCTAAAATCGTAAAAAAACTCGGAATAATGAATTCGTTCAACTGTTTCTTCCTTTAGTTCAATATTAAACGTGTAACTTATGTGATAAGTATTGTCATCAAATATACGGTCAGAGGGTTGCCTAACTATTAAATTACTTTCTCTTATAAATAGTAAATATAAAAAAACATTTCTATTATTTGGGATGCTTATTGATTGAAAAAAATTTAGAAAATTATAACCTTGAGATAAACAATGACCACGTGAGCTGGTTGGGCAGTTTATTACAATATTATCATTCCTGTATTCCCATCTTGCATTAGGCATATTAAAATCACCAAAAATATAAGTTTTTATATTACCATTTTTTTCTTTGATGTCTTCAACAGACAAACCATGATGTTCATATATTAACTCCGGTGAATTAGGAGGGATATATACACAACCAATTATGAAATGCTGCACACCCACTAAACATAAAAGAAAGAGCTGCTCCACCGTTTCATAAAGATTCTTTAATAAAGTTACCCTGATGCACTTTTCAACCAATATCAGAACACCGCCACTCCTGGAATTAGCACTGGTGTTCACTTTCTGTCACATCTGAAGACGTTATAAGTCTGCGAATGAATTTCTGCATCAGGGATATGACTAGATAACCAGCTTTCAACTAATTATAAAATATCATAATTTGAGCAGGAAACTGATCTAATAAAATCTTGAATTTTGGTCCTAAGTTCACCGATATTTTGACAGTATACTTGAAATGTGGGTAGCGTTAGTTTTTTGAATTTTTCCCAATTTTTGGAATTCCATTAACATATTTTATTAAGAGATCGTTTTCTCCATTTTTTTGGTGTTCATTCATTTCGTCCTTCACTTTCCTATACATCTCTCTTTGCATCAATGTAAGGTGGTTATTGAACTTTACATTGGATCCTTGAAGGTTCTTTTTGCACTTTAAAATATCTTTAATCGATGTGTTGTTTGAGAAAATTACTTTTATGGGACGAGGTTTTCTCCCTCTGATTTGACCAATACGAATGACTTTCGTCAGTTCGTTTATTTTTTCCTCTTTACCCATCGAATTTAGAATACCTTCACTTTCAGAATAAAAATATAGGTTGTCATTTAAAAAAATATCGATGACATCACAAATGCGAATACCAATTCAAAACATGCATATCTCAAAGTATAAAAAAATAAACAGAGCTATTTTTTCGGTTCGTTACTTGAAAATGCTGGAACACGTCAACTTTAGTATGGAGGGGAAAGGTTTTTTGTTATAAATTTACGGTGATTTACATGACACCCTAGGTAGGACAAGAACCGCTCCTAAAAATTTAAAGAGGGGTCGTGTGATACATCAAATTAAAGGTATTTGAATGACACAGTAAGATTTCGTTTAATGTCTGCTTAATTCGTTAACAGTTTCCTTAAAATTTTTTGCAGTTAAAATATCTAGATAAACTAATTGTAATTTAGCAAAAGACATTGCGTTTTCCAAAATTAGTAATTAAATTTGCGTTCAGGAATATTTCATCGAGAATACTAGAATACACAGCGAACTTATAAAATGTATCAGCGGTCTCGTCTAAATCAATTTTATAATCTATTATATTTTTTGAAATTTTCTTTTGATTATTACTTATTAAATATATAGTATAGTATTTATTTACTAATTCTTTTAAAAGTGAAATTTGTGCATTAACGTCCCTGATTATTTTCTCTTAAGTTAAGGTAAGTTTTAGAGTATTCATTACCTTTTCAATTCGTTCTCCATCTGATGCATCTAACGTTCTAAATAAAAATTTTTGAACTGCTCCGCCCAAATTTATTAATCCACGTTTGTGTCTAATATTCCCAAGTAAGATAATATTTTCTAAATTGTTCGGTAATTCGTTAAAAAATGGACTTAAATAATAACTATTATATTTTTCTAAGTTGGAATTTCCACTCTATTTCGGTCAAATATTTTGGTAATTTTATAGGAACCTACAAATTTATTATTTTTTTATAGTACTGAATTTTTTTGGTTAATTTTAAAGTATCCATTCTCATCCGCCTTTATATTATGTTTTCTGATTAACTTTACTAACTGTTTCTTAATATTTTTATATACATGGTTTATTTTATCTTTATGCTTATGGACATAGTTTGACAATATTTCTTTCGTTGTAAATGTTTCGTGAGTGTTTCGAGTATTAGTATGACCAAACACAGTTCAAATGGAGTAAAACGTGACACTTTGTATTGCACTATTATATCCAAGAACGGCATAATTCATTAAATCGTCATCGTTTGGGTGTAGTTCTTTTAAAATTCGTAAATGTTCAATTAATGTTGAATGGAATATTGCTACGATTCCATTTGACTCGTGATAACTCGATGTAGTGAAATGATTTTTAATTTTATGTAAGTTTAAGAGTACACGAACGGTGTCATTTTTAAGCTATCTAAAATAATTTTTTGCGGGGTCTCGAAACTAGAGGCAAATTTAAGGCAACGCAGACGTTTACTGCCGTTTTACTTGGGATTAAAAGCTTGTGCAAATTTTGAAAATTCATCTATTATTGTGAGGTATTGCTTTCTATCATAATGAAATATGTCGATGTGAAGTATTTGGAAGTGTCTTTTCTAAATAGCTCTGTACAAATTTCATTAAATTGTAATACAAATTCTTTATTATCAAAATATATGAAATACGTTTTACATAGAGTTAAATAATTTTTTTTATTATTTGGTTTCTGTTATTTTATAAAGGTAAATTTACTGTAATTATTGTTTGATTATTGTATTCTCAGTTTTGACCTTTAACTGTATTGAATGATGAGAGAAAATTGAAATTTGAGAGATTTTAATATTTATAATTTCTTCTAAAATGGGGATACTTATAATTTCTTCTCAAATGAGGATACCAACATTGTTTTAAGTATTTTTAGAAAGTGAATGGGGAGTAGTTTCCTCGAATTGAACGGACTTGGTTGATGAAATTTGTATATTAGATAACATATTAATTTTTGATCGAATTTTCTGAATATTACTAGAGCCGACTTCATCGATATCTTTGTCTGAAATGAAGTTACGTGGATCTTTGGCTAAATTTCGTAAAAATTCCTAACTTTGATTATTCATATCGCCCGGATTATTAATTGTGAAGACCTTTTCTAATGTGTTAAGTTGTATACTACTTAAATCATCGACATTCTGATTTAAGTTTCCTTTTTTATATATTATTTTATAATCATACCCCTCTAACTTTAGACGCCATCGTTTTAATTTCGAATTGGGTTCTTTTAAGTTAATTAACTATTCTAACAGTCTATGGTCCTTTTGAATAATAAAGGTTCTTTCAAAAATATAGACCCGAAAATATTGACACGTCTACACAATAGCAATTGCCTTTTTTATTGTGCTATATTTCTGTTCGTTTTCGTTTACTGTACGAGAAGTGTACGCTACTGGTCTATTTTGACCAATGGTAGATAATATTGCTACAACAGCAACATTAGAAGTATCATATAAAAGGTTTCGCGAAATCCGGGTATTATAAAATTGGATTATTGCATAATTTTTCATTGCTGCACATGTTAAAGCTATCCATAAAATATTGAAAGTGTACTACTTTTGCAATTTTCTTTAAACATTGAGTCATTGGTTTAGTTTTTAGCAAAGTCTTTAATAAATTAGCGATAATAGCTTAACAATCCCAAAAATTTGGTTAGTAGATAGTGGGTGTCATGGCGGTGAGAAAATTTTCAGTCAATTCTTATGGACGGCCACGCCCCCCACCCGTGACCTTAGGACCGCCAAATTTTCACTCTGAAAGCCCAAGTCGCCCACACGTGACCTTAGGACCCCCAAATTTTCAATCAATTCTTATAGACGGCCAAGTAGCCCACACGTGACCTTTCATGACCCCCAAATTTCCTGCCGTAAGGGCATTAACGTTTAACTTCGTTATTATTGGTCCAATTGAATTGCGAAAAAGACAGGCATCATGTAAAAGTGACGTAGATGTTAAACTTAAAGAAAAGCATGCGCAAAGAACGTTGCCGTAAGGGCATTAGCGTTTAACTTAAAAATAGCGCTCTAAATAACAATAATTATCTACCCAATCTTGAACGGTGCATACCATCTCATTGATAAATGTAAATCGCTAATAGGAAACATATCAACTAATGAATATACAACCAGATATATACATAAATAATAATCAGATTGCCTAATAATACAAGGTGATTTTATCTAAAAACCACAATCTGTTCGAAAAATTTAGATTTTGAAGAAATTTTGGAGGAGCCTCGTAGGTAAATATTAGAAAAGACCGGTAAGTATCAACTAATAACTATGCATCCAGATATATACATAAATGATAATCAGATTGCCTAATAATACAAGGTGATATGACATATTTTTATTTAGAAAGGACCGGTAAGTTTTTAATAAAAATTTATTTGACAATTTATATATAACTCATTTCATTTTTCTCTTTATTGAGTTGGGTCTATAACTTTTAACGGTGGTTACTGTAATTACTGAAAGATTTAATTATTCAAATTAAATATATGTCCAGATGATCGATCTAGTTTACTTATGGTGCTAATTCATGAAATTGGGCATACCCTTGGTATTTCCCACAGTGATGTACAGTCAGCAATAATGTATCCGTGGTATCAATCCAACATTCCTGTACAGTTAGATGAAGATGACAAAATGGCTCTTACTGCTCTCTATGGCCCTACAGAGAAATATGCTCCTATCCCCCCTAACTTGAGGACTACAGAATCACCTCAACCTACTCCAAATAAATCTCGGACCGGTGAGCATTTACCTGAAGGGAAAAATTTATGCGACATAACACCGGAATATATGTTTATTGCGATGGCTGGGGAATTTAATAATTACCGTTTATACATTATATACAAAAATTCTTTATGGAAAATTGACTTGAACTCTAAGCTTATTCCTCAACAGCCGGAAATACTTGATTGTCTACCTAAAGAAGTTAACTCTGTAACTCAAATTTTTCAAAGTTCATCAGGCAATTTAATAGCAGTCAATAAAGATCTTCATGAATGTTATGAAGCAGATTTTCCCGGTTTGCGAATACTTGAGAAAAATAATTTACCTGTTCCTAAAAATGCACGAATAAACACAATGTTTCAAAACAATCATGGAAAAATATGTTTTTTATAACAGTAATTATATAGAATATAACAAAAACTTTAAAACTGTCTCGAGTCGAGGGCAAATAAAAAACATTTTCCCTGGGCTACTATCCGATGTAACAGGAGCATTGCAGTACATTAATGGACACATATACTTTTTTAAAAACACCAGCTACTATAAATATAACGAGTTTACTAAAAATCTTGTTGCAGCCGGACCCTTCAATTGGAATGTGCTTGATATCCCATGCCCTAATGGTGACCTATTAAGTCAACTCAAGGCTTTATTAACAAAAATAATTTCTTTTTATCAATAATGTATATATTTTAAGAAAAATACACTTTTTGCAAAATATTTAAAATCGTTTTATTATTTATTATTTTACTTGAAAAATATTCACACTGTATAAATAGCAAGTATAATAAAAAAATAAATATGGATTTTATAATATATATCAACGTAATTATATCTCTAAACATGATCATTTTGTTTGTATTAAAAATGCATGCAGCGATGCCACTTCAAAACGGATAAATTAGCAAAAAATTATTCAATTTTCCTTTTGTTTGTATTAAAAATTCTTGCAGCGATGCCGCTTCAAAACGGATAAATTATCAAAAAATTATTCAATTTTCCTAGTATAACTAATTTAAATACTATGATTGAAAATAATACACAGTATTGTATGCGTCATGCTGAAAATAAGAATCGTTCAGTGAAAATTGGAGAATAAAAAACAAAAATGCTTTAATGTGTTTTATTTTTCTGTTTTTATTAAAGTATAAGGGATATATATATACATATTAATTTGTTAAAGTAAATGAGTTATATATTAATCTTCACAAATGGTTTCATCTGAGTCGTAATCAGCATCTTCAGGTTCTATTGGTAAATTGTAGCAATTGATAAATCCATGTACAAATGGTATTGGAAAATGTGGATATCTTATTTTTAATAATCGTCAGATCATTCCTGGTTAATGCTCTAGGATTTTTCATCGCTTCTACACAGGAGTGTAAATCAAATTTAAGTTGTCTGTTTCGAAGCATAATTTTAACATATTTCCACTTCAGCGCTTCTTTTTGAGATATACTTGTTGAAACCACTGAAAAATAAAATTTGTTATGTTGACTGTAAAATTTCATCACATTTAAAATCAAAGTTGTGTACTTGAATAGACCAATTGCAAAAACAAAAAAATATTTTGCAATATGGACATTTTACTGTAGATTTTTTCGTAAATAATTGAAAACGTTCATCAACCATTAATTTTTTTTCTTGTTCATTTTTTTTCAACTTCTACATCCATTTGAAAAATTTCCAACGCTTTTTCTTAAGATATAATCTTTAAAAGAAAAAGTAAAAATTTATATGAATGTTTGAAAAAGTTAATAATGCCGGCTTACTTTTAATTAACTAGAATTAGTAAACTATTCTACACATTGTCGATCTAACCTTTGTGAAATTTTCCTTTTAAAAAAAAGTTGAGAACATTGTAAAGTTTGAATACCATCATTCGATTCATCTTCATCAAGATCGAAATTATATTTTCTTACTGCCTTTTCAAATAGTGCTAGCTCTGAGATATCTAAAGCAGCCATTCTAATATATTTATTGGGTAAATCCCCAAATTTACGTTATAATGTACAGGTTCTTGGGGAGTATGACAAATCAATAATTAACTTATCTTCCCTTATACATTTATATTTTAACTCCAAATTTATGAATTAAAAAAATCTTGTTATCAAGAGCAGTTTTAAAATAATTACTAAAAATCTTACTTAAATAGTTGCTTCATGACAACATATGTCATTTTTACAGGAAAATTCAATTTATCAGTAATTTAAATAAGAATAGTAAAAGCAGTAGCGGCCATTATTACACTTCAAAACATTTTTAAAGAAAATAAAATAAAAAAAGGAACTTACTATTGTCGAAGACATATGTTTCTATCATGTGTATTCACGACGCTTATAAAGAGATTTTTTCAAAATAAATTAGTCTTTAATTGTAACAAAGTAATAGGATTCCTATATAAAAAATTAATTGATCGTTTAAATGCATATGAATATATCTCTATTTTGCATTTTTATAATAGTTAATTACATTAATTGAATTTTAATGACTTGTTTAACTGAAACGCAAATTACAATGCTGCAGATGAATTAATATATTTATCATAATTTACTTGAAATCTAGATATCTAGATTTTCAACGTTTTGTTATTAACATATATTTTTGAGAATTTTAGAGAGAACTGATTAAATATATATGGCTTCATTATTTTACAACACCAGGCTCATCATTTGATGCTTGCTTAAAATATCTAATATTGAACTAGACTTATTAGATAATATTGATAAAGTACGGGACAGTTATGTGTATGAATATGCCGTTGAATAAGTAGATCTATACCAAATGCCAAAAACAGGTGCATATTAGGGTGTATTCCCTAAAGAATTATTTAACAGAATGTCAAAAATAAAAAATTACAAAGTTATTAACTATTCACAATTAATCACAGAAAATGATAGAAAATATAAGGATTGTAAAGTGATTTCACAATGGGGCGGACGGGTTTTTTGACGTTTGCGTAACTTTTTTTTTGACGTTCGCGTAACATTTTTTGACGTGCGCGTAACGTTTTTTGACGTTAGCGTAACGTTTTTAGACGTTTGTCTGACGTTTTGACGTTTGCGTAACGGTTTTGATGATGAGACCTCCTCCTCAATCCTCCAAATGATGTGAAAATGATAGAAAATATAATGGGGTGCTCGCTATGAAGCCAGATCTCCCAACCAACGATGAAAATATGGTTATTATTGAAATGAATAGCACAATTTTCAACAAGCCCCTTTACGTTGGTTTCATAATATTAGAGCTGTCAAAGGCTTTATTATACGATTTTCATTATAATTACATAAAAAAAACAAATTTGGAGATCATGCTAAGTTAAAAAGTGTGAAGTGAAATCTACCACTTTTGAAGATTTTAAAGACTGTCTATTTTATAATTCAGTAAAGAAAGCATCATAAAATTTAATCAATCATATATCTTAAATAAAACACATTATCATCTGAATCCTCGTTTACATCACTACTATTATCTTCTGTTGTCAGATATGGTTTCAAATCCATACAATACTTTTCTAGTTTACGATCTTTTATTCTATCATAAAAAGTATTCACATCTATTTTATGATCAAACTTGTGTTAAGAGTTCACTAAAATTTTTATGAATTTCATTTCAATTAAGGTCTTCGCTTTTTCTATACTCCACAGGAAGAGCATACCAAATATCATGTAAATTCGCTGCTTAGATCAAACATTTTTTTATAATATTTTGTAATTTGTTACAATCCATTTTCGTGTATAAAACAAAAACGTTGGAAATTGATTCTTTTAATTATTGAAAACTATTTTGATATCTAGATTACTCGGTATAAATGTAGACAATCACATAGAAACTGATAATTATGCATTTAAATCATAATATTTAAATTAAATTATCATATGCAACATTATAACTTACATTTCATTTAAACGAGCCATTAACATTCAATATATGTAATTTACAAGTTAATTATTAAATTATTATAAAATGCATAAAATATAAATATATTCTTATGCAAGAAAGAATGTTTATTTAGATGAGAAAACCCTACACCGCAAAACTGGCGGGAAATTTATATATAAGAAAAATTATTGACTCGTTACACAGAGTTTTAAAAACAAGAATGAGTAAGTGCTATTTGTTTATAAAAAATATCTTTTTGCTTTGTAAAAAAGTTTTTTGTTTGTTGTAGATATATATGAAAAAGAAATATTTAGGAGAGTTAGAGAGAACCTAACTCCTGAGGAGAGAGTGAGTTTTTAAAATACTAATATTACTTTTAATTTTACTAGTTTCATAGAAAATATTCAAAAGCGAATTTTAAAATGGAATGATTTCAAATGAATATTTAACAATATAGTTTTACAGCAAAATTTTAAAAACATTCTAATTTAGATTTGAATATTAAAATATTTATTTTAGTTGTTTTGTCTTTTATTAAAAATTGTTTTCTTTTTACTCATGTTTTTAAAAATGGTTCATTTTAACAAATTATTTTAATGTTTTAAAGCAGAAAATTTAAAAATAATTTTTAATCTAAAAATTATTTTATGTTTTTCTTTTACAGAATAAGCCGTTAATAATGTTATTGGGTAAGGGTACGGGAGGGGTACCACATAATATGAGGCCCCTAGGAGAGGTAGGACCTTACCTAATTTTTATGGAAATTGAGATTACACAGATAACTCTGGGCGATAAGGTAAATAGTGTGAAGAAAGTATTAATTTTATAATATGTAATATTTCTTTTTTTTACAGAAAATAAAATTCTTTTTTTGTTTGTATTTGTCTTTTATTATCACTACCATTTAGGTTTTCTTAAGCTTACTAATATTAAAACTTTTTTCCTAAAATTCTAAAAATAACTTACTGCTAAATTTAGTAGTTGCTTCAAAATAAAGTAGTAAATAAAGGTAATTGTTTAAACGTTTACCAAAATTGCTATCAATAAATACTTTCTATAAAGACTTCTATAATTTTTGAAAAACAGTAAAATGAATAACCAAAACTTTTAAAATAAGTTGAAGAAAGATCTATTACTTTTCTATAAATTTATATTTTTTAAAATAACTATAAAAATTAGTTGATGTATCAAAATCAATATCGAATAGCAATAAAGACTAATACTCTTTCTATAATTACTTACTTACATATGAATATATCTAAATTACATGCATTTTTTATAATAGTTAATTACATATATTGAATTTTAATGACTTGTTTAACTAAATCGCAAATTACAATGTTGTATACTTTATTTTAAAATTATATTTAACAACCAACGTTTTGTTATTAAGAGACATTTTTGAGAATTTTAGAGAGAACCGATTATATATATATATATGACTTCGTTATTTTTCAACACCAGACTTATCATTTGATGCTTGTTTAAAATAACTAATATTGAAGTAGAGAAATACATTGTTTTTAGATATTATCTAATTTAGATTTAGGTTTTTAAAACTTTTGAATAAACTCTATCTAGTTTACGAAAATACCATTTTACTTACTCATAATTGGATGATTATGTCACGTGGTCTAAATCTAAAAGTATAAGTACAGCTGTAGGTGATCATTCCTATCAGTTTATCGCACAGTGATAAGCAAGAATTTTGAATATTTTTGAAAATTGATTAAAATGGCGAATTTTGAAATTATTAAGGATGTTACAAAACAAATCCGTAAATTTGGGGTCCAGGGTCGAACTTTGGAATTTAAAATTAAACCTATACCTAATGGGGCAGAGCCTATAAGCTGGGTAAAAAACGCAATCGAAGATATTGTTTTGAAGGGGACAGAAAACGTGGACTTGGAGGATTATGTTGGATTTACTTTCTGTTCCAAAGATTTGTCAAGAGGCCAAGGATGGGTAGTTTTTAAACCTGCATCCCAGGTGACAGTTGATGACGTATGGAAGAAAATTTCTTCCATATACCAGTCAAATTCAACCGGATTAAATACGGAAACCTTCTGTTTGGGGGTTACTACTGTAAAAATGCCAGTAGGAAAAAGTCTGGGGCGAAATTATAATACTTTTAATGAGGAATGTAGAAAACGTAGAGGTATTGTTTCAATAAATAACAAAGATAACCTATGATTACCTCGCGCTTTAGTCGTCAGTGTGGCTTTTCAAAGTAAGGATCCTGACTACACAAAAATTCGGGATGGCTGTAGGCTTCAGGCAGCCAAAGCTCTTGAACTGACAAAATCCAGCGGCGTTCTGATTACTCCAAAGGGTTGCGAAATACCCGAATTTCAGCAGTTTCAGCTGTATCTAAAAAAGTATAAGATTGTTGTTTATCAATATGGTACCAAAGGGCGTGACGTTATTTTTGAAGGAGGAAAAGACGGTCCTGCTTTAAATCTAATTCTCCATGAAGGCCATTATAACGTAATTACCTCGCTAACAGCCGCATTTATGTGTAGATATTTTTGTGAAGCCTGCCACACAACTTACAATAATAAAGATAAACATAGATGCAAAGGGGTGTGTTTTGCGTGCAGAAAATCACCGGCATGCAGTAAAGATGTCGTAAAATGAGGCTGTATTGAATGCAGAAGAGATTTTTACGGTGATGAGTGCTGTGAAGCACATTTGAATACGGTTTGCAAAAAGATAAAAAGCTGCGAGAATTGTTTTAAAATATGCACTAGTCACAATCATATGTGTGGCGAAATTTACTGCAAGATTTGTAAATCGAAACAACCCGAGGACCATTTGTGTTATATGCAACCTGACAAAAAATCTCCTCAAATTAAAAATTTTTTGTTTTTTTTCTATGACTTGGAAAGAAAAAGTCGTCAATGGGGTCATTCAACAGGAACCAAATTTGAGTGTATACCGAAAAGTATACCATAAGTTCTAACAGAGGATGTAATTACGAAATTTCTGAGTGAAGTACTAGAATTACGAAAAAAATTTAAACAGATTGTCGTTATCGCCCATAATGGCGGCGGTTTCGATCATCAATTTGTATTAAATTACATTCTCACAAAAACCGATTTGAATCCTGACCTGATTATGCGTGGTACGAAACTGATTATGATGAACGTTAGAAACGTTAAATTTCTGGATTCACTCAACTACTTTCCGATGGCTCTACAGCCCTCCCAAAAGCTTTTGGATTTTCCGAATTGAAAAAGGGGTATTTTCCACATCTCTTTAACAAGCTGGAAAATCAGAACTATGTCGGGGTTATACCTGCATTGAAATTCTACGACCCTAACAACTTAAAAGAGGATGCACGCGAAAACTTAATTAAATGGCACAACCAGAAAATTGTTGAAAATTACGTATTTGATTTTCAAAAGGAGATTGTAGAGTATTGCGTTTCTAATGTACAGATTCTGATGCAAGCTTGTCTCAAATTTCGTCAGCAACTGCTGGAGACGTCAAACGTCTGTCCTTTCACGGAGGCATTCACAATTGCATCCACGTGCAACAAGGTTATTTCATCGAAACTTTCTAAAAACAAATACGATCGGTATAATCCCGAAAGGGGGTTACAGATTCAGAGATAATCATTCGAAAATAGCTTTCAATGGTTGATATGGGAAGAATACCAAAGAGGTATCGAGATACATCACGTGGCCAAAGGTCAAGAGGCCCGAGTTGCCGGTGTTAAAGTTGACGGGGTACATGGAAATAACATCTTTGAATTTCAAGGGTGTTATTTTTATGGGTGCCCGAAATTTTTACTAAGAGCAGAGATAAAGCGTTAAAAGACGACCCCTCCGATTGTATGGAAAACCGATTCCAACGAACTGTAAATAAAAATAAACATTTGGAGAAAAATGGGTATAACGTTGTACAAATGTGGAAATGTGATTTTCGAAAAATGTTAAATGAAGAAATTGAACAATACACAGAAAACCATTCTTACATGAAATATTTACCACTAAACCCTAGAGATTCTCTGTACGGGGGCCGAACGGGAAATACAGTGGAATATTACAAGTCGAAAGAAAATGAGAAAATTAAATATGTTGATGTTTGCTCTCTATATCCCTGGGTATGCAAATTTGGTAAATTTCCTATTGGTCACCCCAAGAGAATATATGCGGGAGAAGAATGCATATTGGTTGATATTTCCCAAATGTCAGGTGTGATAAAATATAAAATATTACCTCCTACAAACCTGTATCACCCTGTACTACCGTGTAAAATGAACGATAAATGCATGTTTATCCTTTGTCGTGAACGCGGTGAAGGTTTGAATCAAGATGATTGTAATCACGATGATGAACAAACAAGTTTAAAAGGTACCTGGGTGATTGAAGAAGTCGTTAAAGCTATTGAAAAAGGCTACAGAATGATGGAGATTTACGAAATATGGAGTTACAATACCATATAACTCAGCAGGGAGCAGGAGGGTTTATTCTCCGGTATGATGAACAAGTTTATAAAAATTAAGCAACAGGCCTCTGGCTGGCCAAAGAATTGTGCGACAGATGAAGAGAAAGATAGATATATTGAAAAATTTCTACAAAGAGAAGACGTTTTATTAGAGTTTTCTGAGATAACTGAGAATCCAGTTAAGGTCGTTGGCAAAACTAATGTTAAACTCTTTTTGGGGGAAACTAGCACAAAAAACTCATTTACCTAAAACATCTATAATTAGAAATTCTGCTGAATTTTATTTAATGATGACAAACCCTGCAATAACGGTAAACACCATTTTACCGGTAAATGAGGAGACCTTAATTGTAACGTGGGGGCACAAAGAGGAAGCTTACGACATATCCCCTACTGTAAACACTGTCTTAGCAGCTTACGTTACAGAGCTAGCAAGATTAAAATTATATAGTTACCTGGATCAGGTGGGTGAGCGGGCCTTGTATTACGACACAGATTCGATTATTTATTCTTCACAAGCAGGCCTTCCTGACCTACCGGCTGATGAATGTATAGGCGATTTAACAGATAAGCTGAATGGCGGATTTATTACAGAATTCGTTTCTGGAGGTCCTAAAAATTACTCGTATAATTATTCCCTTAACGGAAATGAATATATCGTGTGTAAGGTGAAGGGAATTTCACTAAACTATAGTGCTTCTCAGCTGTTGAATTTTGATAAAATCAAGGAAATGGTCTTGACAAAAACTGATCCTATAAAGATCAGCTCGAAGCAAATTAGAAGAACGAAGGAGCATGAAGTGATTACTGTAATAACCGAGAAAAGATATCAACCTAACTCAACAAAAAGAAAATTTCTCGCGGATAACACATCGCTGCCTTACGGATTTAAAAAGTTAAAATGGAATGAGTTGTATATAAATCATGAAATAAATTTGTATTAAAAAACTTACTGGTCTTTCTTATTCATTTGAAAAGTCCTTAAAATTGAATGATTTCATCTTCAGGTATCTTCTTCGATAGGAGGGTTCATCGCCTTTACTTTAAGTTAGTGTAGTCACCTTCTTCCTCTGTAGTCTTTTTAGCTTTAGAAATCTTCTTAAGTTTTCTTCTATATCCTCAAATATTTAAATTTAAAAAAATCATGGAATAAAATTTAAAGACTTACCTAATAATTTCGGCTGAACGATAATTCTAAATTGGCGCTAAAGAATTAAATATTTTACCCTGATTTGGTACAAGAGGAAAAATCACATTTACATCTAAACATTTAGCAAAATATTTTCAAAACTATGCTGATACAGATTAAGTTGTTAGTTAACCAAGTGTTGAAACAAAATAAGCGAATATGTGTACAGCGATTGTATACAGGGTGTAGGCTCTAACAGTTTGTGGTTTTTTTAGATAAAAACAAGTCACCTAGGCAATCTGATTATCATTTATGTATATATCTGTTTGCATAGTTATTAGTTGATACTTACCGGTCTTTTCTAAATAAAAATAAGTCATATTACCTTGTATTATTAGGCAATCTGATTATCATTTATGTATATATCTGGTTGCATAGTTATTAGTTGATACTTACCGGTCTTTTCTAAATAAAAATAAGTCATATTACCTTGTATTATTAGGCAATCTGATTATCATTTATGTATATATCTGGTTGCATAGTTATTAGTTGATACTTACCGGTCTTTTCTAAATAAAAATAAGTCATATCACCTAGGCAATCTGATTATCATTTATGTATATATCTGGTTGCATAGTTATTAGTTGATACTTACCGGTCTTTTCTAATATTTACCTATGAGGCTCCTCCAAAATTTATTCAAAATCTAAATTTTTCGAACAGATTGTGGTTTTTAGATAAAATCACCTTGTATTATTTGGCAATCTGATTATTATTTATGTATATATCTGGTTGTATATTCATTAGTTGATACGTTTCCTATTAGCGATTTACATTTATCAATGAGATGGTATGCACCGTTCAAGATTGGGTAGATAATTATTGTTATTTAGAGCGCTATTTTTAAGTTAAACGCTAATACCCTTACGGCAACGTTCTTTGCTCATGTTTTTGTTTAAATTTAACATCTACGACACTTCTAGATCATACCTGTCTTTTTCGCAATTAAATTGAACCAATAATAACGAAGTTAAACGCTAATGCCCTTACGGCAACGTTCACTGCACATGTTTTTCTTTAAATTTCACATCTACGTCACTTATAGATCATACCTATCTTTTCCGCAATTCAATTGGACCAATAATAACGAAGTTAAACGCTAATGCCCTTACGGCAACGTTCTTTGCGCATGCTTTTCTTTAAATTTAACATCTACGTCACTTATAGATAATACCTGTCATTTTCGCAATTCAATTGTTCCAATAATAACGAAGTTAAACGCTAATGCCCTTACGGCAACGTTCTTTGCGCATGCTTTTCTTTAAATTTAACATCTACGTCACTTTTACATGATGCCTGTCTTTTTCGCAATTCAATTGGACCAATAATAACGAAGTTAAACGCTAATGCCCTTACGGCAGGAAATTTGGGGGTCATGAAAGGTCACGTGTGGGCTACTTGGCCGTCCATAAGAATTGACTGAAAATTTGGGGGTCCTAAGGTCACGTGTGGGCGACTTGGGCTTTCAGACTGAAAATTTGGCGGTCCTAAGGTCACGGGTGGGGGGCGTGGCCGTCCATAAGAATTGACTGAAAATTTTCTCACCGCCATGACACCCACTATCTACTAACCAAATTTTTGGGATTGTTAAGCTATTATCGCTAATTTATTAAAGACTTTGCTAAAAACTAAACCAATGACTCAATGTTTAAAGAAAATTGCAAAAGTAGTACACTTTCAATATTTTATGGATAGCTTTAACATGTGCAGCAATGAAAAATTATGCAATAATCCAATTTTATAATACCCGGATTTCGCGAAACCTTTTATATGATACTTCTAATGTTGCTGTTGTAGCAATATTATCTACCATTGGTCAAAATAGACCAGTAGCGTACACTTCTCGTACAGTAAACGAAAACGAACAGAAATATAGCACAATAAAAAAGGCAATTGCTATTGTGTAGACGTGTCAATATTTTCGGGTCTATATTTTTGAAAGAACCTTTATTATTCAAAAGGACCATAGACTGTTAGAATAGTTAATTAACTTAAAAGAACCCAATTCGAAATTAAAACGATGGCGTCTAAAGTTAGAGGGGTATGATTATAAAATAATATATAAAAAAGGAAACTTAAATCAGAATGTCGATGATTTAAGTAGTATACAACTTAACACATTAGAAAAGGTCTTCACAATTAATAATCCGGGCGATATGAATAATCAAAGTTAGGAATTTTTACGAAATTTAGCCAAAGATCCACGTAACTTCATTTCAGACAAAGATATCGATGAAGTCGGCTCTAGTAATATTCAGAAAATTCGATCAAAAATTAATATGTTATCTAATATACAAATTTCATCAACCAAGTCCGTTCAATTCGAGGAAACTACTCCCCATTCACTTTCTAAAAATACTTAAAACAATGTTGGTATCCTCATTTGAGAAGAATTGACTGAAAATTTTACCACCGCCATGACACCCACTATCTACTTTGGTTTGACCCCTGCCGGCGATATTACGTGACCTAGATAAGCGACTGATTTGTGAAGAAATTCTGATTTATCCAATTAAATTTTGAAATTTGCTTTTCTTAGCGCTTCCAATACTTTTTTGACATGAGAAATATGTTCTTCTAACACATAAAACATTGCTTATTCTAGAGAATCTAGAGAATGTTCGCTTTTCATTAGGTAAATTCATAGAAATTAATTTTGATGCAATGAAACTTCTAGATTTTTGAATGCGTTTGCCAAACAAAATAAAAGATTCGTTTTCCAATGGTTTCTTAATTATCAATTCTTAAAATAAATAATTCAGGTTTCTTTGGTCCCCAAAACTTAATTTAAGAAGACTTTTTGAACCATTCCAAATTCTTACTTCTGGTCTAGAACTAATATTAAAGCATTACCAACTGGCTTATACAGTTTTCCGAAATCATAGCATACTTTATGTTAATTTTTTTTTAGTTTTGATACTTAATAATATAAACTTCGAATAAATTATCAATTACAAATTACAACAATAACATTTTTTACCCATTTTTGATTGTATCTAAAGAATTAACTACTTATAATTAAAATATGATGTTTTATTTGTATCTTGACATCATAATTTATTTCTACATTGAAATGTAGTTCATTTTTTAGATATAACCAAAAATAATTCTTTTTACAATGAATTCCTTTAATTTTGTTACAATTCAAAATTTTCAAATTCTTACACATTTCTAAACAGTGACCAAAATTTAGTTAACAATTTCCATTAAATTTAAAGAAGTTTGATTAATTTAAATATTATAAATATTACATAATAAAAATCATTGAAAATGTTCTTATATTGTTTTAACTAATTTTATTTGATTCATGTACCTGCAAATAGCAATCATTGCTCAATTCAATGCCAAAGTATTTCATATCTCCTTTAGACCGTTACAACTTTCCCAAATTATTTTTTGATAAATTTTACTTCATATTTATAAAGATAAAATTTTTGAAAAATATATTTCAAGAATTTTATCTTTTTTTTAGCAAGTTTTTAACAATTTATTTTCATTATAATTTAGTTAATTATATTACTATTTAGTAGTTATACAACACGGATGACGTCAGAAGGTTGTCTGGGTGGGGAGGTCAACCACTGTCTGCCTGGAAGGTTGTCTGAGTAAAGAGGTCAACCACACTGACCTGATTACGGGTTAAGGATGGACTTTCATTACACGGATGACAAGGTGACAGTATTGCACAAAAAAAACCGGGAAGATTAGTTGAAAAGGTTCCCAAAAGTTCCTGTTAGATAAAATTTGTTTTTATCTAATGAATGATAAATATATGCATTTACAAATGTATATTTTTTTTATAATAATGAATGAATAAAACAATATTGTTTATTTTAAATAAAAAATATTTTTTTATTCCTTATTATTAGATTGATAAATGATATGTCTTGAGACCAAAATGAAAAAAAAAGTCGAACTAATAAAAATTAATAAATTTATATATACAGGGCAGTGCTTCATTAAAGGAGAAAAAAATGTATTTACAAAAAGAAGATTCATATTTTAAAATTAGTCCCAACAGTTCAGGAACGTCAGACATTATGTTTTTTGGAACACCCCGTTTTACATTTTTATAAACCTCTTGCCGAGCTAATTTCAACACTTTATGTCTATTATGTTTAATAAAGGATCTACAGCCACCTGAAAAATTTTTTGAATTTAGATGTAGCAGCCAAAATGTTGAAAATCAAAACGGCTTACATGTTTCTATCCTTTTCAAGTTCTATGGTATTAAAAAATATTTGAGAGAGATCAAAATCCCATCATGAGGATTCAAATGAAAATTAGAAATATTTTTCAACCGTATTCTTTAAACAAAGGCAAGTTTCGATGCATCGATGTAAAAAATAATTTTTATTAAAATCTACGGCAACCCTTAGTGATCGATTTAAGGAAAACCGTTATTGTTGAATTTCGTTATGGATATAAAAAATAATAGATTTTTCTATAATATATAAAACTTAAAATTAAATAATTGGAAAAAAAACTAATTTCTACATATGCCATCCCAATCCATCTGCCTTCTATGTCCAATTTCCTTCTTGTTCCAAAATTGGACTTACCGACAGTTGAGTAATCCTTAAACAGTGATCCTTTTTTTAATAAAGGAATCATTATACACTTTGTTGAATTTTCGTTATGTATATAAAAATAAGCATATAATAGATTTTTATTTTTCTATAAAATGTAAACCTTAAAATTAAAAAATAAAACTAAAATAAATTAAAAAACTAATTTCTACATTAATATGCCAATTTTAATGTCCATATGACACTCTATATCTAAGAGGACTGCCTCCTACCAATTTCCTGTTCCGATAAAAATTCCGAAACAGCCGGCGAGTTGGGTACAGGTATTAATGTATTTGACCATCCCGTGTCTAAAGTCTGAAAAATTAATAGGAATGCGATTAAAAAATAGAGGATTCTAAAAAAACAAAAATAACATACCGGAGGATGGTCAGCTGATTACTTAGGTATTGTACTAATAATAACAAGCCTGACCTAGATATTTTTTTCAAAGAGTGCAAGGTCTTAAACATGTTGTATTTTTCAAAATTGAGAAAGGCCTTGTAGAAAAAGATTGCACTTGAAAAGGGTATTCACATTGGATCAGACACTTTCGTATTATACAAATGTACAACACAGTTTCATAGAATTAGTAATTATTCTATTTTCATTACAAAATTCCATAGCTAATCAAATTTCTATTTTTTAAGCTTCTCTTAATTATACTAATTTTTATCAAGAAATTTTATTTTAAATTATTTTTTAACGTCAAAACAGAATTAATTTTACAACTAGTTTCGACCTCAGTGGTATAAAAATGACAAAACAAATCAAAAAAGTTTTTACAACAAGCAAAAACCAAAAACAGGAATAACAACAAGAAAACTCTATTACACTCTGAAAACCCGTAAATGTTCTCTACTTGCACTTTCAGGGTGTTATTTCATTATTTTAAGTTTAAAATTGCGCTCTAGAGTATATTTTTAGTATAATTAACTTAGAGCAATACTTTTGTGTCACGCAACTTGAACTGTTCAATTTGTCTCCAGAAGCCTCTATTGTTATGTCTACTTTTTCTCAGGATAAATATTTTTTTATGATAGAATAAATACTAGATGGCTTGCCATTTCTATCAAAAGTATTAAGAACCGTAAATTTTTCTACCACATTGCTTGCGTCATAAACTTTTTAAATTCAATTTCATGCAACAAATTGAACCCTTCATCATTTTCTAATATTGTTGAATTTTTATCAATTATTAAAGATAGTTTTACAATGAACATGACAGTTTAAGTTGAAAGTTTTTTGTAGATTAACAATTGTCTATGCTAATGTAAAATATCCAGGAAATTATAAATATACGAGAGTTTTCTTTTCTGAACAATAATACAGCTACATAGCGTACAAATAATGCTGAATATGTTAAAAGTGATTTTACGAAGCGATAATAATTCTAATGAACTTGTTTACACTTATTTTAATAAACCTTTGGTCATACCTGTATTAATAAAGAAAGTTGAAATAGACATCTCTATAGTAAGTATAAAAATTAATCTATTTAAAAGTGGTGCATTTAGTGTTGCCACTTTTAAGAGTTTCACATAATATTTTACAAAAATAGGGGGAATTTAACTTTAGTAACTCCATAGATTTACGATGCCATTAGAGAACTTACTTATACCATATTAAAAAAATTACGAAGGGACTTTTACCTGAAAAATTAAAAAGTCTTTTACAACACACCTTTAAATTTTAATTCCATTTATGTTTAAAAGTGTATTTTTATGATAAAAGATTTTGTGTTCCAAATTATTAGCTTTACAGGTGAAAACGTTTTCATGTGGATTTTTATTGATAATTGATATTAACAGTATATCCCAAATGCACAATGAAATTAACAGAAATAACCGTTCTGTTGACCGAACTCAAACATTAATTCTACATAGCTTTTTGCAACAACGCATTTTTTCAACGAAACATAGAAACGAATTTTGATTAATTTGACAGTTAATGCTACATTTTAGGGCATTTTGTAATTTGTGACTATATTTTAAAATTACTCGATGCAGAAAATGTACTTTATTCTGTACTATAAAATCACTTTTAAACTAAAAGTGAATCCCGGAAATTTGACTAATATAAAACTCGTTTGGCTTGTTACAAACTTCATATCTTCCAAAAATGAATTAACACCGTAATTGTACACTGTGCATAACCCTACAGCAACGTAATATTTAAGGCAAGTTTCATTAAAAATATAATTATATAAAACTTCTTTCGCTTGACAAGATTCTATAAGTTATATTTTACATTTATTTAAATTTTGGGACAGAAGTAGTAGTCTTCCTAGTGATTAAAAGTATAATTGTTACTTTCATATCAATAAGTAAATTAAAACAAATTTTCCAAAATGAATATGATAATTAATTTTAATGTAACTGAAACTAACTAAATTAGAAGTTATGATAGATAAAACAGTTTACTCAAATTAATAATGAATTAATGAATTAGATGTTCAAAATCCATACAATTGTCACTGTTCGAAATTACGTCGAACGTTTTGAAATATTTCAGTGGTTATTAGACTGCATTCATGTACTATTTCTCGTTTTAGTTCTTCTAACGGGTTCGGTTTTATAAATTTTGCTCTTTAAATAACCCCACGAAAAGAAATCCAGGGGCGTTAAATCGAGAGATCTTACAGGCCATTCAATAAAGCCTCTTCTTCCAATTGCCTAGTTTTATTAAGATATTGCCTTACAGCTCTACTATAATGTGGACGTGTGCCGTCTTGTTGGAAAAACAGATCATCTTCTGAGTATCTATTATCATTTCCGATTGTATCTGCGGGATCAATAGTGTCCTCTAATAATTCGAGATAGGGTTCTCCGTTCAAATTTTGTAGCAAAAAAAATGGCCCAACAATACGATCCTGCACACACGTTTAATTTAAGAGGATTCTGGGTATGTATTTCGTGAAATACTCGTCAGCCTAGTAACGGCAATTGTGTCGATTTACGGTACCATTCACAAAAAAAGGAACATTCATCCGAAAAACAAATAAAGTTTACATTAGTATTTATTTTGTCATAATCTCACAAAACTATAGTAGTCTGTATCATCTTTATTTCCTATACCAACTTGTAGGGATGAAAACCCTACGAACGGTAGTGCGCGAAAAACCAGATTCTTCGGCCAATTTTCTTGTACTTGTTGTAGGATCTAAATTAATATGACCTAAAATTGCTGCCGCTTCAATGCTAACACGATTTTCTTCTTTTTTTATTAGCTACTGACCCTGTTTGACGAAATGTTCTCACTAGCTCTAATACGTATGAGTGATGAAGTTGGCTGTCTTCATGAAGCTGATTACATAAATTCGCTGTTCTTTTTGCACGCTTCCCGTTTTTAAAAAATATGGAATAAACTCGTTCTGCAATAGAATATACAATTTTGGAAGTATTCAAAAAATACATAAATTGATTAACTAACAGCAATGTTAAACGAACTGTCTTAGTATGAAATTACTTTTGCAAAATTTGTTTTAATTTACTTTTCATGTGAAAGAAACAAAACATTAGCAAGGCGTTGCGTTTCATTTTTAAGAGGTATTGCACTATAAATTATTTAAGACTTTTTTACAAAAAACGGTGTAAATATCGAAAAAAAATCGTGGATGATCATATGTCTGAATAATCCATGTAAATACCCTCCTAATGACGTGCCACACATATTCCCTATTTAAAATTAAGGGGAAGTGGGTTGAAAAAATGGCAGATTTCGGTAAAAATGTGTCCCCCTTAGATCAACGTGTTTCAGAATTTCCTTAAAATCTAAAAAATAGTGTCAAATATCGGGTTGGACTGTTTTCTGTGGTCCACTTTGGTCTTTTATTTATCCTGGCTATGAGATATCTACTATATACGAAGAAAGAAAAATATTTGTTGAGTTGTATTTTACTGAATATTTGGAGTGGAAAACTTTATTTCCATATTCCCATAGTTGATATTATGTACGTACTGTTACCACAAGCTTGCGTGATAATAATTATATAAGCATTTCAACGCATGCAGGCACTTAATCTCAGTTATCAAATATATCTTAATAGCAGTTCCATACAAATTGTTGATAATCTTGCCATCACTTTCTCTTGTAATGCCGCTCTCTTGCAATGCAATGACGCACTTTTAATTCCATTCATTAACATATTTTTGACGCTACGTGTTGACCATAATAAACTTATATAATTATAATTATTTTCCATGACTTTTACGGGACTCTCTAAAGATTCCTGTTTACATGTAACTATAAAAACCTTTGTTTTCTTTACATCAGTTTTTAACAACGAATACTGCTACCACTCTCTCTCTGTTATAATTTTATCTCAAAAAGTCGACTCGAACCCAGCTTACTTTTTTTATTCATCTACCTAACCTTGATATATTATATGAATTCTGTCAACATCCAAAACTTGCAAGATAGTGGTGTTTTATTTTAAGTGGTTTAAAATGCTAATTTTTATTACCTGGTTTACTAGGTCAGTTACGACATTCTTTTAGCGGTCATTTTTTGTTTACGTTGAAGTGGATTATTTTTTAATTGTTTACGAAACACGATATATATAAATTAATAATTATGACTTTTGGTGTACTTATTATTTACTAAGGAATCTTTAATAATTAATTGAATATAAATACTTTAACCCATACTTTTAATTAATAGTTAAAAAAATAATCTCTATATTTACTTTTAGTTCTCTTTTTATTTTTAATTTTGTGCATACTGTTTATTTTACGCATTTTTTTTTGCAGAATTTTTTCAAATATTTTCTGTAGTCAAACATCTATAATTCTTTTAATATTTTTGAGGTGTACTTTTTTCAACATGTTGGTTCCCTAAACTTTTTGTTCTGTCAAAATTATCTTTTCAACTGGTTTTAAGTAACGGGGTTTTGTAACTTATCGTTGTGACCATACATAGTTTATTTAACTCCATTTATTTTGAGGTCAATATTCCTAGTAAGTAATTTAGCAGTTACTGATTTAAGTTAGTATTTAGTGACATTCCCGTTTATACAATTTGAGTAAATTGCTTCGCAAATTTCTTATTCCCAATTTTTCCAAGCCCTTCTCCACTATTGCAACTACTTCACTCAAGATCTTTCTCTCCTTTCTTTTTCCAGTTATTTCTCCTGACAAAATTTGTTTTGTTGATTTTCATTTTCCACATGTTTCCCAACCACCTCATTCTTTTTTGTCCTCTATGTATTTTATTTTCGGTCCTCCAAAAAGTTCTTCCAATTCCCAGTTCTGCATTTGTTCTTCTTAACCAAGTATCATTTATTCTCTTTACTTCATATATTTTCCTTAGGACTTCGTTCTAAAAATACCTAATGGCTTTTATTTCTCTGATTTAGTTTTCAATATGTAATTTACTGGTATTGTATGATACATTCGTTTTTTTGTATTTCTTGAAATATTTCATATGTGCATGGTTCCTCCCATATATTTTATTCCCTTAGCTATTCTTTCTTGTATTTCTACTCCCTCTTCCCCTTTATCATTTGTTGCGCTACCTACATAATTCATTAAGCAGTATGAATAAAATTTAGTACCAATATATTAGATTTCTTTATAGATTGACTAAAGATATTTAATCAAATGTCTGTTTTAAATTTTTAAAATGAGCTCTGTAGATTTTGTTTTGAATGTACGTATCAAGTTATAGTGTTCGTGAAAATGCAAAAATTTGCTTCTTGCAGTTTTCTTTGACAGAGAAGCATTGAATAAAATACCTCTTCTAATTGAATGTAGTTCATAATAAATATTTCTTTGATTGGAGCTATAAAAGTTTAAAAATGTTTTTTGCTAGATACTCGTTTTCTCTACACCACCATGCGAGCATTTCCACGTCTCCTATTTACAATTCTCGAAGGTAGGAATTTTTGTTTGCGACCCTGTAGGTGTGAGTATGCATTCTTGCATTAAGGAGGCCAAACAGAAGAGCCGAGGTGAAAGAGCAGGTTCCTGCCGATCCATTCTTCATTCTTCTGCATTTCTTGCCCTATATTACGAACTAATAGCTGTTAAAAATCGTGTCCTTACACTGAAATATATTTCCGCTTATATAATTATGGCTCTTATCCAGGCGTTTATGAAATAAACATCCAAAACGGGCTCTTAAAAAAAAGATTGTAAATAAATGACAAATTCTTGCTGTATTTAATTACAATTTTGGTCACCAAACCCTGTCGTCCTGAAAGATGCACGACTATTCACACAGTAAAATAGCTGAGAATTAATCAATTATTCCACGTAAAACCCCTTGTTCCAGACGTGGGGATATTTTTAATTGCACAAACTGCAGGTTGCAGTACATGTTTCATATATTAGAAGGCCAGAATAACCGACCAGTTAAGAGGAAGGAATTCTAAACATCAGTTATAAATACAGGAAAAACCCACTGGAATGTAGCTTACATTAGGCGGAAGTAATTCTAAAGATCAGTTATTAATAAAGGATAAACGAACTAGAACCTAGGTTACTATAGGAGGAAGAAATTCTAAAGATCAGTTATTTTTACAGGAAAACCAAACTCGAATCCAGGTTACTTTAGGAGGAAGGAATTCTAACGATAAGTTATTAATAAGGAAAACCGAACTGGAATCTTGATTACATTAGGAGTTTTTTGATTCAGAACCATAAACGATTATCAAGCTTGGAGGTGAATAAGAATTCAGCTCGAAATGGAGGAAAACCCGTGGTCACATCAGGTTTAAAGAAAACTTTGTATATTCAATGTTAACATAGATTAGATGAGAGATTCATTAAGCCTTCAAATTCGACACTTAAGTTACATGATTCAGTGCTTCTAATGAAATTCTTGATTGCTTTTGTGTGGACCTGCTCACATTCGTGCTATAGATAAACTTTCCAGTAAAGTTAAAAGATAAATTATACTTATTATGAATGTCCGCAGTATTTCGAAACTAAATTGTCCGTATTGTAACACCGGCCAAACCCTTAGATATTTTGAAATAAGATAAAGTGAACACTTACGATCTTATAGATTAAAACAAACAGTAAGTCACATTGAAGTCAAGTACGCTTATAAAAAATCTGCCAATCTTATGTCGCTCTTTGAAAATGCGATTTAGCGAAATCTTGTTAGCAACAGAAAAAACAGAATTGTGATTTCGACCATAAGCAAAATTTTCCTTTGCCGTGATTTTATTGATGAAGACCTGAATACAGTAATCCTCTGTGAACTTAGGGCTTATTTAGAAACAGATTGTCTAACTGATACAAAAGGATTATTGGCCAACTCTGGCTCTTATTGAACCACATGGTATATAAATTATTTAAAATTAAATCTGATGAAAATATGTACCAGAACCAAGAGAGAACAAGAGTAACAATTGATTCAGAGGCTTGCCACTAAAGCATGCTGAATGCCGATAATGGTCTTTTATTTTTCGCCTATTTCTGTTTCCTTTTGGTGTCTCTTTCATGTTACAGTGGTTCTGTCATTATATTCTTTGCGACTAAAATTAAACACGTTCTTTTTTAGTGACTTTCTGATTTCAAACATTATCAGTATTTCTGTTTAATAATAGAGATGTATCCATAGAGAGTCCCGTAAAAGTCATGGAAAATAATTATAATTATATAAGTTTATTATGGTCAACACGTAGCGTCAAAAATATGTTAATGAATGGAATTAAAAGTGCGTCATTGCATTGCAAGAGAGCGGCATTACAAGAGAAAGTGATGGCAAGATTATCAACAATTTGTATGGAACTGCTATTAAGATATATTTGATAACTGAGATTAAGTGCCTGCATGCGTTGAAATGCTTATATAATTATTATCACGCGAGCTTGTGGTAACAGTACGTACATAATATCAACTATGGGAATATGGAAATAAAGTTTTCCACTCCAAATATTCAGTAAAATACAACTCAACAAATATTTTTCTTTCTTCGTTTATAGTAGATATCTCATAGCCAGGATAAATAAAAGACCAAAGTGGACCACAGAAAAAACTGACTTCGGGTCTCGATAACGAAATTGTCGGATTTTTCCGTGAAACAATTGACGATCGTGATTAAACCAATTTTTAGGGCACAAAAACCCAATTTTTGGGGATTGTAATTAGTGTATTTTGTGAGGAAGTTGAATATCTTTAGGTAAGAAAACGTAATTTCTTTAATAAAAATAGTGAAAAAGGCAGCAGAGCTTGGGGAGGAAGTAAGGAGAGGTTGCAAGAAGGGGTTGTCCCTCAAAAGAGGGGGATTAAGCCCCAAAGAAAGAAGGAAATTCAAAAAATTAGAGGACCTCAGGGAGAGAAGAGGAATAATGCAAGAAACAAGTTCCAGTGAAGCAGAATCATCGGCAGGAGACGAAAGAATGGACGAAGAGGAATTCGTAACACCAAGTCCTAGGAGAACATGTAAAAGGCAAAATGAAACAAAAAGGGTAAGTGAAACTCCAATTAAAAATAAATTCAATCTGCTTGAGGAAGACAGTATTATAATAGAAAGGACTGAAAATAATGTTAGTCAAAAAGTTGTTAATGTTAGGGTACCACCAGTAGTCATAGATGGAAAAATAAAAGAAATCACTCAATTCATTGAAAAAATTAAAAGAAATGTCATAGATAAAAACTTCAATATTCAATGTAATAAAGACAATATTAAAATCTTTGCGAAAAATAAAGAAGATATTGGGAAAATTATGAAATACTTAACGTCAATAAACGCAGCATATTTTACGTACACGGAGAAAAATGATAGAGTGAAAAGAGTAGTGATGAAAGCGGCCCCAGAAATGGACGTAGCGATGATGAAGGAAGAAATAGAAGAACAAGCGAATGTAAAAATAATATCTATAAACCCAATGAAATCCAGAAACCCAAATGTAAGCAGCTACAGCTATCTAGTAACGGTGAAGAAAGAAGTGAATTTAAAAGACTTATATAAAATAAACGGGATAATGAATCTAAGAATAAAATGGGAATACTATAACAGAAAAGATACGATAACTCAATGTTTTAAATGTCAGAGGTTTGGACACACGCAAATCAACTGTAACATGGGAGCCAGATGTGTCAAATGTGCTCAGAATCATGACACAAAGGAATGCACAAAAACTAGAACGGAGAATAGCAGAGCGAAATGTGTAAATTGTAATGGTGAACACACGGCAAATTTCAAGGAATGTCCAAATTATTTAGAATACATAGAAAAAATAGAATTAATTAAAAATAAAAACAGAAACAATCGTAACTATTTGCAAAGAAATATAGAAACAAATAGAAATAAAGTCAGACCAGGAACGTCGTATAGCGAGGCAACTAAAATAAGAACGGGGATACCGAACAGGAATACGCAAAACCAGATACATGTAAATCAAGTAATTCCAACTAATGAAAAGGATTTGCTACAAGAAATAAGTGAAATGTATAGAAGAATTAGTGAAAAGATAAACCTACCAAAAATGTATAGACTAATGAAACAAATGAATGAAGAACTTGAACAAAATGAAGGATTTATGGATAGATCGAGTATAATACTAAAATACGAACAACTATATAGAAATTAACAACATAACTAACAGAAAAATATTACAATGGAACGCCGGTGGCTTAACAAAGAAAATAAATCAACTGAGAGAAATAGCGCAAAGGTATAACCCAGACTTTATATGTGTCAGCGAAACATTTGTAATAAAGAGAGAACCGCCCTACATAAGTAATTACAATGTCGTCTATAGAAATCGGCCAACCAGAGGAGGGGGCGTGGCTTTATATGTGAAGAAAGATATTGAATACAGCGTATGCGAAATAGAGACACAAACATTCGAAAACATAACCATTCAAATTAAAAATTTAACAATATCATCTATTTATGTTAAACCACAAACAATAATACCAGAACAAGAGATACAAAATATAATAAGTAAAAGTGGACAAGTTATAATAGTAGGAGATTTAAACGCAAGACACACACAATGGGGAGTAAACATGGTTGATACAAGAGAAGGAAACAATTTAATAAAAATTATTGATAACAATAATCTAAACATATACACACCAGATGAAGCCACGAGAGTAGATAAGAACAGAAGACCAAGCACAATAGATATGATAATCACCAAAAATACAAATATAATTGATATGAAAACTCTTGCAGACCTCAATTCTGACCATTTCCCGGTAATAAGTACAATTTCAGATAAAATAGAAATACCAAGAAAAATAGAAAAACCAAAATATAATCTAAATAAAGCAAACTGGACAAAATATAAAATAAGAGCAAAACAAAAAACTCAAATAAACAGAAATATAGAAACAGAAAAAGATTTAGATCTAGAAATTGAAAAATTAACTAAATTAATAATAGAAACAGCAGATGAAGCTATACCTAAAGAAACTTATAAAAATAGAGTGGTCCAGATAAACGAAGAAACGAAAGAAGAAACAGAATAAGAAGAACCATACAAAGAATGAGAGGACAGAGAGTAGATGAAAACATGCAGTATGAACTTGATCAACTCAATGACGAAATAAATGCCAGATTAATATCACTAGAAGAGGAAGATTGGTATAGAAGAATTAAGCAACAGGAGGAAAACTACGGGAATGTGTGGCAGATGATAAGAGCAAGAAAAAGTAGAAGAAATAGAAAACAAATACCACCACTAGAGAAAAATAACGTAATTTATAGAGATGAAAATGATAAGTTAACAATAATAGGTCAACAATTGCAAGAAAATCATAATTTAACAAAAAACCTTTCTAATATAAATACAAAACGCAGAGTAAATTTGGAATACATCAGAATTAATGAAACTAAAAAAGACGAAGATGAAATTTATATGACAACACCACAAGAAATTAAGAAAATTTTCAAACGCATGAAAAATATGGGCCATTTTTTTTGCTACAAAATTTGAACGGAGAACCCTATCTCGAATTATTAGAGGACACTATTGATCCCGCAGATACAATCGGAAATGATAATAGATACTCAGAAGATGATCTGTTTTTCCAACAAGACGGCGCACGTCCACATTATAGTAGAGCTGTAAGGCAATATCTTAATAAAACTAGGCAATTGGAAGAAGAGGCTTTATTGAATGGCCTGTAAGATCTCTCGATTTAACGCCCCTGGATTTCTTTTTGTGGTGTTATTTAAAGAGCAAAATTTATAAAACCGAACCCGTTAGAAGAACTAAGACGAGAAATAGTACATGAATGCAGTCTAATAACCACTGAAATATTTCAAAACGTTCGACGTAATTTCGAACAGTGACAATTGTATGGATTTTGAACATCTAATTCATTAATTCATTATTAATTTGAGTAAACTGTTTTATCTATCATAACTTCTAATTTAGTTAGTTTCAGTTACATTACAATTAATTATCATATTCATTTTGGAAAATTTGTTTTAATTTACTTATTGATATGAAAGTAACAATTATACTTTTAATCACTAGGAAGACTACTACTTCTGTCCCAAAATTTAAATAAATGTAAAATATAACTTATAGAATCTTGTCAAGCGAAAGAAGTTTTATATAATTATATTTTT
This sequence comes from Hermaeophaga mercurialis, assembly GCA_951812935.1. Lineage (NCBI taxonomy): Eukaryota > Metazoa > Arthropoda > Insecta > Coleoptera > Chrysomelidae > Hermaeophaga > Hermaeophaga mercurialis. The sequence goes on from OX638362.1 coordinate 45,882,393, forward strand.
AATGAAACTTGCCTTAAATATTACGTTGCTGTAGGGTTATGCACAGTGTACAATTACGGTGTTAATTCATTTTTGGAAGATATGAAGTTTGTAACAAGCCAAACGAGTTTTATATTAGTCAAATTTCCGGGATTCACTTTTAGTTTAAAAGTGATTTTATAGTACAGAATAAAGTACATTTTCTGCATCGAGTAATTTTAAAATATAGTCACAAATTACAAAATGCCCTAAAATGTAGCATTAACTGTCAAATTAATCAAAATTCGTTTCTATGTTTCGTTGAAAAAATGCGTTGTTGCAAAAAGCTATGTAGAATTAATGTTTGAGTTCGGTCAACAGAACGGTTATTTCTGTTAATTTCATTGTGCATTTGGGATATACTGTTAATATCAATTATCAATAAAAATCCACATGAAAACGTTTTCACCTGTAAAGCTAATAATTTGGAACACAAAATCTTTTATCATAAAAATACACTTTTAAACATAAATGGAATTAAAATTTAAAGGTGTGTTGTAAAAGACTTTTTAATTTTTCAGGTAAAAGTCCCTTCGTAATTTTTTTAATATGGTATAAGTAAGTTCTCTAATGGCATCGTAAATCTATGGAGTTACTAAAGTTAAATTCCCCCTATTTTTGTAAAATATTATGTGAAACTCTTAAAAGTGGCAACACTAAATGCACCACTTTTAAATAGATTAATTTTTATACTTACTATAGAGATGTCTATTTCAACTTTCTTTATTAATACAGGTATGACCAAAGGTTTATTAAAATAAGTGTAAACAAGTTCATTAGAATTATTATCGCTTCGTAAAATCACTTTTAACATATTCAGCATTATTTGTACGCTATGTAGCTGTATTATTGTTCAGAAAAGAAAACTCTCGTATATTTATAATTTCCTGGATATTTTACATTAGCATAGACAATTGTTAATCTACAAAAAACTTTCAACTTAAACTGTCATGTTCATTGTAAAACTATCTTTAATAATTGATAAAAATTCAACAATATTAGAAAATGATGAAGGGTTCAATTTGTTGCATGAAATTGAATTTAAAAAGTTTATGACGCAAGCAATGTGGTAGAAAAATTTACGGTTCTTAATACTTTTGATAGAAATGGCAAGCCATCTAGTATTTATTCTATCATAAAAAAATATTTATCCTGAGAAAAAGTAGACATAACAATAGAGGCTTCTGGAGACAAATTGAACAGTTCAAGTTGCGTGACACAAAAGTATTGCTCTAAGTTAATTATACTAAAAATATACTCTAGAGCGCAATTTTAAACTTAAAATAATGAAATAACACCCTGAAAGTGCAAGTAGAGAACATTTACGGGTTTTCAGAGTGTAATAGAGTTTTCTTGTTGTTATTCCTGTTTTTGGTTTTTGCTTGTTGTAAAAACTTTTTTGATTTGTTTTGTCATTTTTATACCACTGAGGTCGAAACTAGTTGTAAAATTAATTCTGTTTTGACGTTAAAAAATAATTTAAAATAAAATTTCTTGATAAAAATTAGTATAATTAAGAGAAGCTTAAAAAATAGAAATTTGATTAGCTATGGAATTTTGTAATGAAAATAGAATAATTACTAATTCTATGAAACTGTGTTGTACATTTGTATAATACGAAAGTGTCTGATCCAATGTGAATACCCTTTTCAAGTGCAATCTTTTTCTACAAGGCCTTTCTCAATTTTGAAAAATACAACATGTTTAAGACCTTGCACTCTTTGAAAAAAATATCTAGGTCAGGCTTGTTATTATTAGTACAATACCTAAGTAATCAGCTGACCATCCTCCGGTATGTTATTTTTGTTTTTTTAGAATCCTCTATTTTTTAATCGCATTCCTATTAATTTTTCAGACTTTAGACACGGGATGGTCAAATACATTAATACCTGTACCCAACTCGCCGGCTGTTTCGGAATTTTTATCGGAACAGGAAATTGGTAGGAGGCAGTCCTCTTAGATATAGAGTGTCATATGGACATTAAAATTGGCATATTAATGTAGAAATTAGTTTTTTAATTTATTTTAGTTTTATTTTTTAATTTTAAGGTTTACATTTTATAGAAAAATAAAAATCTATTATATGCTTATTTTTATATACATAACGAAAATTCAACAAAGTGTATAATGATTCCTTTATTAAAAAAAGGATCACTGTTTAAGGATTACTCAACTGTCGGTAAGTCCAATTTTGGAACAAGAAGGAAATTGGACATAGAAGGCAGATGGATTGGGATGGCATATGTAGAAATTAGTTTTTTTTCCAATTATTTAATTTTAAGTTTTATATATTATAGAAAAATCTATTATTTTTTATATCCATAACGAAATTCAACAATAACGGTTTTCCTTAAATCGATCACTAAGGGTTGCCGTAGATTTTAATAAAAATTATTTTTTACATCGATGCATCGAAACTTGCCTTTGTTTAAAGAATACGGTTGAAAAATATTTCTAATTTTCATTTGAATCCTCATGATGGGATTTTGATCTCTCTCAAATATTTTTTAATACCATAGAACTTGAAAAGGATAGAAACATGTAAGCCGTTTTGATTTTCAACATTTTGGCTGCTACATCTAAATTCAAAAAATTTTTCAGGTAGCTGTAGATCCTTTATTAAACATAATAGACATAAAGTGTTGAAATTAGCTCGGCAAGAGGTTTATAAAAATGAAAACGGGGTGTTCCAAAAAACAAAATGTCTGACGTTCCTGAACTGTTGGGACTAATTTTAAAATATGAATCTTCTTTTGTAAATACATTTTTTTCTCCTTTAATGAAGCACTGCCCTGTATATATAAATTTATTAATTTTTATTAGTTCGACTTTTTTTTTTCATTTTGGTCTCAAGAAATATCATTTATCAATCTAATAATAAGGAATAAAAAAATATTTTTTTATTTAAAATAAACAATATTGTTTTAGTCATTCATCATTATAAAAAAATATATACATTTGTAAATGCATATATTTATCATTCATTAGATAAAAACAAATTTTATCTAACAGGAACTTTTGGGAACCTTTTCAACTAATCTTCCCGGTTTTTTTTGTGCAATAGTGTCACCTTTTCATCCGTGTAATGAAAGTCCATCCTTAACCCGTAATCAGGTCAGTGTGGTTGACCTCTTTACTCAGACAACCTTCCAGGCAGACAGTGGTTGACCTCCCCACCCAGACAACCTTCTGACGTCATCCTTGTTGTATAACTACTCTATTTATTGATTATAACTGATAGTAAATTTAATTTGTAGATTTGAGGATTTTATGGAACTATATCATTAGTTAGAAATCAGTTCGAATGTCATTAATACTACTTTTGACAATAATACTTCGACATAATTGATATGAATAGATATTTAAAAGACCTTTCTATTGATTTATTGCAAGACCCACTTTTCTATTTAAAAATTTTGACGATTACGTCATTACGCTCACAGAGATGACAGAGAAATATTTCATAGCTATCATTTCTAAAGGCTGAGAGGTAAGTATAGATTTTGGTATATTTTCGTTATGTGTATTTTTTTCCTTTCCTAATTGACATAGTTTACAGTTCTTTATTAAGGTTTTTATTATTGTTAAATCGTTTCTGCATGTATAATTTTCTAGTGCCTATATTATTGTATTTTAAATGTAAATCTCATGCTACTTTTTCAGTTAGTTTTAAACTAATGACATATAACTCATTTCTATTTATTATTTTATTTAAAATATCTTTTTTCTTCTTCCAATTTATTTTATCCATTTCAGGAATATTTCGTTGATCATCTTTTATTACCTCTATTGAATAAATCCTTGCTTTTTATTCAAAATATTGATTCCTATAACCTTCGTATTCTTTTTTCTTCCATCGCCATCCATTCTACTCCTCAGATAGCTGGTTTTACCTGGGATATGTTGATTATCAAAAGAATATTCTTGTAATAAAAGTGACCATCTATGTATTCTATTATTTCCATATTTATTTCCCAATAAAAAAAGCTCAACTTTGTGCCACAGAATAAAATACTTGCATATTTTAATTCACTTGCACTATAGATAGACAGGTTACGAATAATCGGCCTGACATAGTGGTAGTGGATAGAACAGTCAACTTAGTTCTGCTCGTCGATATAGCTGTACCAAACACTCATAACATTCTCAATAAATTTTAAGAGAAAATAGCCAAATACGCAGATCTCGCATACGAGATTAAACAGATGTGGCATGCTGAAAAAGTCGAAATAGTCTCGGTTATAATATCATCAACCGGCGTAGTCCCTAAGACCCTGCACGACAGTCTCGCCAAAGTTGGACTAGCTAAAAACACATTCACCGATATCCAGAAGACTGTTATTCTAAATACTTGTCATACCGTTCGTAAGTTTATGAGTATGTGAATTCAGCCTAATCCTTTAGGTATATTGTATAGGTAAATATACTGGCTCTCAGCCGCGTAGTGTACAAGTGTACCACATATAATAATAATAATAATAATAATAATAATAATAATAAAATATTGTCACTTTTTCCCTGAAGTTTTGGGATTGATTTAATTTTTTTATTTTTATTTTATTAATTAGTTTTATCATTTTATCCAAATTTACCATTTGGTTTATTTCTTTTATTAACTCTTTAACTTCATTAATTTTACTTTCATCATTTTGATTTATATCTTGATTTTGTAGGTTAATATTTTATTTATTCTACGTGATTTGGCTATAAGATAGCCCTTGTCTCATCGTAGTATTAATAAACTTTCTTTGGTCGTTAATTTATATTTTTCCTTTTCTATTGTTCTTATTCTTCGATCTTTTCCATATGTGAAAAGTATGATATACAAAAGTAAACCAATTAAACTAAATGGTACAATTACGTTACGCAATAATTGAAATAATGAATTTATTCCATTTGGCTGTTCGAAACTGTATGTTTTTCACCTTTTAACACGCGTTTTGTATTTTAATTTGTTTGAATAAAGAATAAAATGTTTCGTTTATAAAAGATTTATTTTGGAACAGTCTAACTTCACTTGTATAATAAATAATATGTGTGGTGCAAGCTCCAATTTGGGCAAATTTAGAAGCTAACCCAAGGAATATTTTTTAGACAAACTGCATTATTGCTAAAATATTTTAAGTAACAAGTTAGAGGAATAAAAAGTAATTTGATAATCAAGCCGAGAAATTGTAATACTTGCTGTGTGTAACATATATATATATAGAGGAGAAACATTAGGTAAAACGATATCAGTGCTCTGGTGATGTATTTTCCTCAGAAAATATTATGGATTATAATTTGTAATGTATACTTTTCCAGTATCTTTATTATTACATAACTATTAAAATATAATTAAAATATGGAACAAATTATTCAGCTGTTGGGTTTATTAAATTTACAGTTAAAAACCAATTTTGGTGGTCAAAATTAGAATGGGTAGTAAATGCAAATTCTTTGATAGAATTGTTCCATATTATATTAATTTTTAATATTTATAAGATTTAAGATTTAATTAAAAAGAAGAACTTACCTCACCCAATGTTGTACGGTAACATTCTCTCCATGGACGTTCTCCAAGCTGTATCCATCACTTTTCATTAAATCCAATAAATAATCTATCGATTTTTCCAAACTTTCACTACCAGTTTGTCTTGACCCAAATTTATCTACAAACGTAGCTAGTTCTTCATAAGTTTTTCCTTTGAACTTTCCGTTTGTAACCTCATTAATTATTTGATTAACCTGTGTTTTGTATCCATGAATTTCTGTTAATAATTCTTGAGACAAGTTACATTTTTCTGTTTTTGACAAAGTTGCTAATACAAGTAAAAGCAGTAATATTCTAACAACCATTATAATGAATTTATAATTGAAAATACATTTGTCTATAAAATCAGTAATAAATCGTGCTACCTGAAGCACACACTGCTTTATTATTGCAACGTAATGTTAGTATTATTATCAACACACATACACACACGTAGACGGAGATAATTGTTATAATCATGAGTGTCATTGGGAATTTATTTTAGTTATTCCCCAGTAAACAAATCAACATTTTCTTAATTTTGATGCACACATTGTCCGACTAATCTTGTAGCAGTTCTATGTACTACATTTTAAAAATATACAGGATGCTCCAAACAAGAGTGGTGTATCAATGATACCCAAATAACTTTAAAAGTTAAAGAGTTAGATATACGAAACTCTAATACAGTTTGAAAGCTAAATAACTTTGCTACAAGATAGACTAATAAAATAAAGACTATTTCATCTAAAATAAGCAAGTTATTAGAGTTTAAATGTGCAAATAAAGGAACCGCATATTTCGAACACCCTGTAAAAATTTTTGTAATAATTCAAAAATGTCATCAAATATAGGGTGTTCCATAAGAAAAAATATAACTATGATGTACCATTCTATTTTGGAGCAATCTGTATATTTTAAAATATTTTTAAATTGTAGCCCTCATAGAACTACATCGAACCGCTGGAACATAAGTCGGACAATACATGCAGTTTCACCATAATATTCGGAGGCGCCCGTCGTTTATATACATATATTGTAATGGTCTCCTTAAACTTTATTATAGTAATGTTTCATTTATATTTTATAATTATGCCCAGTAATATAATAATTTTATTTCCTACGTCATGGAATATGCACTATGACGGAATCTTAAGACTACCAGTACCAAGTGAAGTAAAACTAACTAACTAACTAACTTAGTAATAGACAAGGATCAGGAGAGACTACAAGTAATCGCAAATCAAACCCTAGAAAATGTCACATCGTTGAAAACAAAAAGATTAGCACTAGCACCACAAAAAACGGAGATGACTATCCTGGCAGGTGGACGTACTCTTAAGGAAATCAGGGTCAAAATGGAAGATGTTACGGTAATATGCCAAAATGAAGTTAAATATATTGGTCTTACTTTTGACCATAACATGAAAATGGGACAGCATGTCAGAAATGTTGCAAAAAAGCTGAAACGATTATAGCAAATATTAGCAGGATTCTACCAAATGTAGAAGACCCACGAGGAGGAAACAGGAGAATATTGTGTAGCATGGCTATGTCTATAATACTCTATGGAGCAACAATCTAGAAAAGAGCCGTGAGAAAACATATACAGAGTGAACCAAAAGTCTGGAAACGGAGACTACATAAAATCATAAATGTTACATATGGTTGAACTCGTATTGAAGAGAAGATTCCAAAAATGACTAAATATACAGAGTGATGTATTTAAAAAACTAAAGTGACTAATAATATCGGAGAAACGGCAAATCCAGCAAATGTCAAATCTGGAAACTCCGTATCCCAAAATAGGCTTGTCCCAAATTTTGTCGAATTCGGACTAGCAATTTATGAGATAATTGGCCGTTTTCAGACTTTTGGTCCACTCTTAAAAGTTCAGAGAAAATTAGGAATAGGAATTGCTAGAGCATATCGGACAACTTCAACAGATTGTTATTATGTATTATTATTTAAACTCTGAATGATGTCTAGTCTTCGCCTCAGTTGATTTTTATATCTCTTGTATCCACCCTCTTATTATCTAACCAAGCCCATCTGTTAAATTAACGGAAAAAAAATAGTTCCTTAAGTAATACCTTTTTAACGGTAATATTTTGATGACGCTATACCTACTGCCAATGTTAAGATAATAAACATTTAAACAATGATGCTAATAAAAAATCACGTATATTAATAATCTTTTTCGTAATAAGTACACAATGTATTCAATAAAAAAAGATAAAATCTCAACAAGTTTATTTATTTCTGAAGAGCTTGTGGATTATATTTTATAGCATAAAAATATATTTGATTTTTGATAAAACTTAATCGTGAGGATTCTGTTTTGAATGAATACAAAAACCAATCATATAAACCATTACTCATTTTGACCCAGTTTTTCATTGTTAAATGTTAAAAATAATAAAATTTATTAATTCTTTTGGACATTATATAAAATGTGTAGAACAAGTGTAGTAAATATAAATTACAGAAGAAAGAGGCATTAAAATATTTTTAATTTTCAAACCAAAATGGTATTATACAACAAACCTTTTTTGATATACAAATATTTTAAATTTTTTTTAGGGGATCTCCTTTAACAGTGATTTTAGTTTACTCTTTTTATAATGCCTGTCAACTCATTCAGTTTTTTAACGATCAGCCGAAAGCTCTCTAAAATTATTACATTAAAAATATTACAAGTACAATTTTTTATATAAACATTTTTTAAATACCCTTTAAAGTCTTAGAAACATATTCAAATGTTTTTTTTAAACACTCACATTTATTTCACCTACTAATTCTAGAACGTTTTCAATTTACCTTACAAACATCCCTAGATGAACAGTAAGTCAAGATTAATTTTGATTTTACAATTTTGGGGCAACTGTGGAATGAAAATTGGTGATTTTAAACTACGTAATAATTATTGATAACTTGCCAATAATTTAATTTCATGTCGACCACAAAACTCCAACATATTTTCCATTTGATCATCATCCCGGACTGGCGTTTAACAACAATTCAAGGAGCCGTAGACACCCCCTAAATATCACACGAAAGAGAAAAACTACCTAGATAAATCAACAAACTAAATAAGGCCAAATAACATCTTGCATATTTAAACGTAATTTTTAATTCTGATCAACTTTTTTTAGTAACATTTTCCGATATTGTCAAATTTAAAGGTACTTTACTCTTGAGTAAAACTCATATTTTTTGACAAACCTAGTATACCACTGAAAAAATTTGATATTTGATGACTATATTCTAGGTTTTAGATAATGCAGAACTTTTTATGAAGAATAACTTTTTTTCCTAAAATTAATAATAAAAAAGTTTTCCATATGAATCCAACTTAGGGGGACATATTGTATACAGGTTGAGTTTTTATTAATGTTTTAAAAATAGATCTTTGAAACTTCCAGAGTTAGAAATATTGTTAAAGGAGGAAAGATTTTCTGTTTTGAGATTCCAATTAAATGCAATTTTATACTTTTTTCGAAAATATGCTTGACGTACTAGATATTTACGAAAAAAGGTTTTTTATGATCTTTTTTAAATGCATTTAGCTATCTTAGTGTTGCTTTCACAAAAAACTGTAAATTCAAAATTCGTAAATTAACAAAATGGACAATTAATGGTTTATTCAATTTTGACTTATGACACAAACTAACAATTTTTTAAATAAAAAGCATAGTTTGCTTTAAGTTTGACAGGTATAAAGTATATATAAGAATTATTTTTGTTGACAAATGTCAAATTGCTTTAAATAATAATTGATAATTTTTCTTGTGAAATATTAAATAATAAAATTATTTTAAAATATTAAAAACAATGAAATTCGATTTACAAACTATGGAATGCTCAACAGATATATTGAACATCTTTGGAAGTAAGAAAATTCTCATCGTGTTCCACAAACAAGGCCGCAGATTATGTTTGGATTTAATGTGTAGTGTGGAATTCTCGGTTCAAGACTATTTGGTCCTTATACAGATTCAGCTTAAGTGTTTCTTGTGGTTTGCCGATTAACAGGAGGATCTGTGACAGCATTATAAAAAGGGAGCGAGCGTTAAAACTCGATTGGTAAGTGGGGAGTCGGTACTCCCACTTGAATTTGATTTTAGTTAATTAGTTCAGTAATATACTCGTATAATACAGGTAGGGGTGTACACTTAACTGTCGCAGTTGCAGTATTTTACGATAATTTATTTCAAATGAAAGATATTATTTTAAAAGATAAAATAATATCGTATCTCCAAACTTATTTATTTGATTCCTTTTCTACCGTAACAGACATGAAAATAAAACAATAATTCTGGTAAAAAACAAAATAAAAAATAACTTTACTAAAAATAATAAATAATTGTAAATTAAACATTCTTATTAAAAAAACAATTAATGCAAGAGTGGTTCGAACAAACCACTAGCTTGTACTAAACAAAAACGAAACCTGTTATACAATGCTATTCTCATAGCATTGAGTTGTTCGGGTGTGATTTGTGCACTAAAATGTATAATTTTGTGATGTAACTCGTTCAAGTTGGTAGCTCGTTCCAACTCAAACCTGTATAAATTTATTTTAAGCATTCCCCAAAAATAAAAATCCAGAGGCGATAAAAGTCTGGCGACCGTGGGGGCTACTAGTACCAACAACTAAATTAGGAAATACTTCGTTTAGATACATGGTTACCCTCTGTGCATAATGTTACGTACATCCGTCCTGTTGAAACCAAATATCATTGCAGTTGACTTGAAGGTTTCGGACGGTAGGAATAATGTCATTTTATAGTAATTGTAAATACTTATCAACTTTTTTTCATAACCTTTTCCGATATTATAAAAAATAAAGGTACTTTATTCTGCAGCAAAATTTATATTTTTTTACGCACCTCGTATACGAGTGCAAAAAATTGATATCTGATTATGTCCTTTTGAATTTTAGCCTATGCATAACTTTTTATAAAAAAAAACTTTTTTTCAAAAAACCAATAATAAAAAAGTTTTCCATATGGATCCAACTTAAGTAGAAAGTGTATATTACTTGTTCGGAACTATTTTAAAAAATGGAAATTTATCAATTACGAGGATGCATAGTTCGAGAATATACCTTTAAACTTAGAAAAAATATATAGAAACAAATTTTGAAGGCATAGTTTTTGGGACCATCTCACATAAATTTTGTAATAAGAGAATCAAGAGAGTATTCGGTTAATTTACCTGTCATGTCACCTCTAAATTTCCCAATTGGAATGCTGTATTCTCGTGATCTTAAAGCGAAAATCACAGAGTCCAGATCATAAGTATCCTTTCATCTAGTTTTTTAAGGTACTTGTAATGCTTCATACCTGCAAGACCTGTTACATACGCTACACTTATGGTCTTCAATGGTTCAATACATTCTTCTTTATAAATCTAACTAGAAATGAAGATATTTTCGATATTTGGAAATACTGAATTGATTTATACTAAAGGATTGGTGTTCTTTGAGAATAATTCATTCGGTTGATTCATGATAGATACTTTTGCGTAATTATTTTGAGCCTTGAATAAAGAACCTGTAGCCAAGTACCTGCAACAGAAGTATACAAATATCTGTAAATGTTTGACTACGACTATAACTTTTTTACTGGTTTGTTATTTGTCTTATTATTAATATCAGTTGGAGCAGTAAAAGAGAAGGTTGAGAGATGTTTTGTGGAAAAAATTCAATAAGGTTGTACAAGGAAAAAGTAAAAATGAGGCCCCTCTTAAGGGAATATCAACGTATCCCACTTCACGAGTTTGCTATTTTTTGAGAGACGTGATAAAGCTACGGAAAATGCATGGCAGTATTTCACCCTTTAACAGTCATCAACCATTGCATTAGAGGATAAATATTTTAATGAAAATTCAAATACTGATGGTCACGTTGACAGTAGTTCTCGATCCGTAGAAGACTGGAGATTCTCTTTTTATGTCTGATTTTATTTTACCACCTCCACCGCCTAACATACAGTTTAACCTAGGTAAAAAGAGAAGGCAAATATTGAAATTGCTCGCTCGAACGGATGACAGCTATCACTAGTTCCTACTAAGCTTACTAAAAAAAGTGTCTTCTCACCGAAAACTCACCGTACGCCACAAACTCAAACAAATTTTTATAGAAGAGGAGGAACATCAAGCCAGTTTTCGCTACAATTAACTTCAAATAAACAATCTTATTTTCTAATAGAAAACACCGTATATGGACTAAAAGAGATTTGCCGATTTACAATGGACCTATTTTAGCTCCTCTTCCTCAGAGTCCAAAAAGTACTGAACAAAAGTCTTCAAATACAGTTCATCAAGGATAGGAAAAAGTGTGAGGATTAGCTAGCGGTGCGCAAAAGAAAAAGTGAGGCAGCATTCGGAGGGAAAAGGATGCAATTTACGCGCGGCCAGATCGAGCTCTGTGTATATTCTCGTTAAAAAGTTGTTTAGGTATAGGGTATATTTCTACTTATTATATAGGTTTGCAGTTTATACCAAAACAAAAATATGATATTGTTTATTATTCATTTCATTAGAATAAGTTGGGATTTCTACATTTATTTAGAAAGAAATATCAAGTAGGTGATTAAATAAATATACAGATAAGATTTTAAGGGCTTATGTAGGTAATTACAGTATAATTGAAATAATAGCAGCAGAATATAATGATTTCACATTAAAGAGAATTATTGCTTAATATGAGAATTAACGTAATTTTGCCGAGTTCCGACACATTATAATACAATAATATAATACGTCTTTAAAGAGGTTCAATACCTAACAAGTCACTATCAGAATCTGAATAATATGCTTCAAAATCACTTCACTATCTTCTTGTAATTTTATTATTAGCTCGTCTACTACTAAATCTAATGCTGGTTTTTCCTCTATGAAAAACCTGTCAAAGTCTTTATCGTGTTCACATCGGTTTTTCCACTGTGTTTCAGAAAATATGTTGAAAAATTCGTCACACAACAGTTCAACAGTTTTTAATTTAAAATCTACGTTTTTTTCAGCAACGTATTGTTTTAAGGATGACCACACTAACTCAATGGGGCTCAAGTCGGGATGATAAGGGGAGAGCCTTAGATATGTCCGTGAGCAGCCATTATTCTATCGATCTCATATATTTTGTACTGTGGTTTAGGAACTTTTATTACAGTGTACAAATCTTTTTTTAACATGTCATCTGTAAATGGTATATTTCGTGTTCTTAACCACTCCTTCATTTCATCTTTTCGATAACTCATAGTAAGACATTTCTCAACTTGTACGTTATGAAGGGGGCATTGTTTAAAACTAACACACTTTTTGGTGGTAAATTAGGAATAAGCATTTCCTCAAGCCATTTTTTATCAATTGTATAGTTCATCTCCTTCATTAGTGTTGTCATTTCAACTTTTGATATTGGTGTGACACGAATGGATATACGATTCATTCATATAGTTTATAGATCTCTTTTTTGTCCGGAATTGCTTTATGTTTCTTAAGAAGTTTCTTCTCAGTTGTTTTATTTTAGGTTTTTCCATCAGCAATTTCCTGTTATTAAAATCCCATCTCGTGCATTATTTTTCTTAAGGTTTCATGCGATCCATTATAGCCTGTCTCTTGTCTAAATTTCCGGTGTATTCTTCGCAAAGTTGGAACTTGTTTTTCCACTGTGTAATAATTGATTATTATTAATCGAAGCAGCCCTCTATCACAGTCATCCACATTAGACTTAGGCGCTGATTTTATACTTTTTTGTTAGGCGTTGAAAACGATGATGATTCGCCATTCTCGATAGATTTCATTTCCCGTACAATATTCTGTACTGAACTTAAACTTATACCAGTGGTCTTGGCGACACGCTCCTGAACCTTTTTTAAATCTTTTATAGGTTTATTCTCATTCGCTTCTCGTTTCATAAAATGAAAAATATTGGCTACGACTTCCCTAGTTTGTCCAGATAAAACTTTGTTTTAGTTTGGATTTGCACTACATGATACAATCTCAACCCCTTTCAATGACTATACACTCGACTTTCACTCTGCAAAGAGAATGAAAAAAGCTTGTTTCTATTCTTGACAAGCTGTACATCGTAATATTTGGCCTCATTTACACATTTAACAAAAAAATTGTACCTTCTTTTTATATCAATGTTTTTGGTTATTTTTTTGTATGATATAATAAATAATTAATTAAATAAATATTGTAACGGAGATTCTTGATAACAAGAAACGAATGGTCACTTAATTAGTAAGCTTTATTAAAATTTTTATACTTGCAAACAAAATATATTTCAACTGAGTAAACTGAACGTAATGTCTCTTCTAAAAGCAAGCAATAATAGACTGCCCGTCACACACACATGCATGTATTCTGAGCCCGGGTCTCCTATCTTCCATATCGGGTTTACTGATATAGAAGATGGGGAACCCATTCCACCACCCCCTCTCGCATTCATTCTCTGATACATTCGTCCACTTTCTTCCCTCAAGATATCACCCCAAGGGCTAGTGGGGTGATACTACCTGTCCTACCTTTCCATGTCTTGGGGTAGCGGCCAGCGCTTTTCTCCCTTGGTCTTCCCATGTTGTTACCTCGCGCTCTTTTTCTTCTTTTGGTTTTATCCTCTTCTTGTCGGTGTGTGTTTGGTTCCTCGGGTGTGGTCTTCTTGGTTAGATTTACTTACCTCTTACTGGTCTTGGTCCTGTTCCTCTTCGACCTCTTCTATTTGTTTCTTGGGCCTTGCGTGCCTCCTGTAGTCCTATCTGGTGTAGTCCACTAGCTCCCTTCGTTTCTGGTTCGGATGGTTTTGCAACTCTTCGAAGAGCTTTCTCGCTCTGTCTGTCATCAACTCTAGCAGTGGTGTGGCCTCCGTTTCCCTGTATATTTGGTTGTTCCGAACATACCAGGGGGCATTTACTGCCATTCTTAGTGTGGTGTTTTGTTGCCTCTGGAGTTTTTCTTTGTGGATCTTTGCCGTATGTCCACATGCTACCAATGCGTATGTCATAATCGGGATGATTATTGAACGTATCAGCAGCAACTTGGTCCTCAGGTTCAGCTCACTTCGTCTTCCTAGTAGACAGTTCATCCTGACTCTTGCTTGCTTCACACGATCTCTCACTTTCTCTACGTGTTGCTAAGGTACTTAGCACTGTCGGACCATCCGATGTCTGTTCCGTCTAGCTCTATTTCCTCTTCTGGTCTATGTGTCCTCTTCGTATAGAAAACCGCTTGGTTTTTCTCGACGTTTAGAGCTATCGTCCATTTGATGCACCATTCGTGGATGGAGTCCATGGCTGTCTGGATGTACCTGGTGACAAGGTGTGGCTGGGTGCTTCTCGCCGCTATAGCGGTGTCGTCCGCGTTGAGACTCGTCAGAGTGGGCCGTCTTCGGCCTGTCTGCTATATAGATGTTGTACAGCAGTGGGGATAGAACTGCTCCTTGTGATACTCCTGCTTCTTGGTGTCCTTCTTGTGATAGGGTTCCGTCCAGGTTGACTCTGAAACATCTGTCCCGCAGGTAGCTGTTAATTAGTTTTAACATACCTTCGGAGTATTCCTGCTCCCTCATCTTAAAGATCAGGCCACCGTGCCAGACCCTGTTGAATGCTTTGGCTACGTCCAGAAACACTGCCCCCGTCGACTGGTTTCTGTTGAATCCCTGGGTAATGTATTCGGCCATCCTTAATATCTGAAGATCCGCACAGTGCTGACTTCGAAATCCGAACTGTTCTGCTAGCACATTCCGGGTTTCGGTCTGCTCCTGTAGGATCATCTGGATTAAGACTAATAGGCCTGTAGTTTTGCGGAAACTGCGGGTCCTTACCAGGTTTCCGAATCATCATTTCCGAATCATCACCAGGTGTGCCAACTTCCAGTTTCTAGGGAAGTGTTGTTGCCTCATTATTCCGTTGATCAGGGTCGTTAGGAATACCTTGGCTTTCCTTGGTAGGTTCTTCAGCGCTCTATTCATGATTCCATCGTGTCCTGGTGCTTTCTTAGCTGAAACGAATTTTATTAATTGACTTACCTCTTCCGGTGTTGTAATACCTATCGTGTCTTCGTCTTCTTCCTCGTTTAGCTCTTCCATCTCGTCTTCTACTTCTTCTTCTTCTTCTTCTCCTCCTCTTCGTGTTGGTTTAGGCTGAACTGTTGTTCCATGGTTTGCCTAAAGGGTTCCGCCTTCTCCTCGGGGGTGAAGGCCAGCCCATCAGGTCCATGAATCATCGGTGTCGGTTGTCTATCCCTTCTAAGGGCTCTCTGAAGATTCCATAGGGCTGGTTTCTGGAGGTCCAGTTCCTCCAGCCTGTTGGTCCACTCCCGGTTCCCGTGGTTTCGCAATTCTTCCTTCACCATTTCGTTGAGGAGGTTTGCTCGTCTGGCTTTGTTCTTCTCCCTTAGTAGATCCTTGAGTTCTTCGCTGATGTTGGCAAATCTTCTGTAGTACTTTTCTTTGGTGGTGGTGGAGCTTCTTCTTAGAGCTTCTGGTAGGTTTTCTTCTAGCTGTTGAACTCAGTGGATAATCACGGCGGGTTTGAGAACCAAAACCGGTTTTCCAAGGGGTTAATGACCTTTCCAAGGCTAAGGCTAAGGCTACGGCTATGGTCAAGGCCAAGGTCTCGGTGTAGTAGTGTAGCAAAGTATGTTCTGGCCAACTTTGATAACTGCCACCAGAGGCGCTGGTGTCGCCGACGTTTTGCGCGGTAAATTCAAATTTCGAGAGCAGCCATTTTTAGTCCAATTGAATTGCGGAAAAAATAGGCATTATCTATAAGTGACGTAGATGTCAAATTTAAAGAAAAGCATGCGCAATGAACGTTACCGTAAGGGCATTAGCGCTTAACTTCATTATTATTGGTCCAATCGAATTGTGAAAAAGTCAGGTATTATCTATAAGTAACGTAGAATTCAAATTTAAAGAAAAGCATGCGCAATGAACGTTGCCGTAGGGGCATTAGTGTTCAACTCCGTTATTATTGGTCCAATTGAATTGCGAAAAAGACAGGTATGATCTAGAAGTGACGTAGATGTCAAATTTAAAGAAAAGCATGCGCAAAGAACGTTGCCGTAAGGGCATTAGCGCTTAACTTCGTTATTATTGATTCAATCGAATTGCGAAAAAGACAGGTATGATCTAGAAGTGACGTAGATGTCAAATTTAAACAAAAACATGTGCAAAGAACGTTGCCGTAAGGGCATTAGCGCTTAACTTCGTTATTATTGGTCCAGTCGAATTGCGGAAAAGACAGGTATGATCCAGATGTTGCGTAGATGAAAAAGACATATTTTTTTATGTGCCGCAGCGCTCGCGGACCCGCCGAATTTGAATAAATTATAGATAATATTCATATGCAACATTGTAACTTAGTTTTATGAAGAATGCAAGTTTGTTATTTTGCGTTTCATTTAAACGACTAATTAAAATTCAATATATGTAATTTGCAAGTTAATTATTATAAAAAATGCAAGCAAGTAATTTTATGCTTCATTTAAACGACTAATTAAAATTCAATATATGCAATTATTGCGTTCCACGTAAACGACTAATTAAAATTCAATATATGTAATTTGCAAGTTAATTGTTATAAAAAATGCAAGCAAGTAATTTTATGCTTCATTTAAACGACTAATTAAAATTCAATATATGCAATTATTGCGTTCCACGTAAACGACTAATTAAAATTCAATATATGTAATTTGCAAGTTAATTATTATAAAAAAATGCAAGCAAGTAATTTTATGCTTCATTTAAACAACTAATTAAAATTCAATATATGCAATTATTGCGTTCCACGTAAACAACCAATTAAAATTAAATATATACAATTTGCAAGTTAATTATAATAAAAAATGCATATCCTTGATAAAACCACATTTGCATGAAACGAATTTAGCTATAAAAGTCGAAGCACATCAACCAACAATCCAGTCGTGAAAGTCGCTTCACCAGTGCCAGTTAGTATTCAGCGAGCAGTTTCCAGTTGTTTTTATTGTAAGTACCTTTAATAATTTTTTTTCAAAATTTTTTTTCAAATTTTTTTTTCCAAAATTTTTTTTCAAAATTTTTTTCCCCAAAATTTTTTTTCCACAATTTTTTTTTTCCAAAATTTTTTTTCAATATTTTTTTTCCAGAATTTTTTTCCCCAAAATTATTTTTTCCCAATTTTTTTTCCAAAATTTTTTTTCCAAAATTTTTTTCCAAAATTATCTTCCCAAAATTTTTTTCCAAATTTTTTTTCAAATTTTTTTCAAAATTTTTTTATTATTTTAGATGAGTTTCCTGGAAAAATTAAACGAATTTACCTCATCTACAGATACTGAAATCAAACCGATAATAAAGCTAAAGGACCTGCAACCCAACGTTCCAAATAAAATTCATCGTGTTCAGCTTGTCAAATCCAATTTTGGAGGGGAATCCATTCTAGTGGAATTGGGGGAGAACGTCACCTTTCTACCCAAAAGGTCTACCGAAATTTACAAGAATCACATTGCAGATCTAAACAAAGGGGACTTCAGTTTAATTTTTATTGGCCTGCACGAGATATCCAAGAGTTGCGCTCCAAGGACCCTTTTTAAAATAGAGAAAAATTGAAGAAATTCTTAAAACTCGACACAATATTTGTACATATTCAGATATAACACTTGAGGTTTAGTGCTTTAAGGTATGCGTCAAGACAAACATATTTGGGAAAAAGTCATTAAATTTGAAGAAAGACTTAAGCAACTTCGTAAAGATATTAAACTGTACGAAGACAAAGAAAACGTTATAAAACAGTTGGGAAATTTAAATTTGGACAATATAAGAATACCGAAAAAAACATGTTACCCCTTAAGACGAATACAACCAACATCAGTTCCGATGACGCCAAGGATGGACAATTGAATGGCCAAATTAACAAGACATTTACAATATCGTGCATCTCATTATCTGCTATATGTATTTTATTACTAAAATTTCTTTATAAATGTATTCAAAGAAGATTTCGATCCTCGTGTCATGTTGCAATAAACAACTAAAAATATACAAAAGGTGTTTTATTAAAACTCAAAAATTTTTCATTTCATTTCATTTATTAACATAAAAAAAAATAAAACAAATTATATTTTTTAATTTAAACTTTTAACCACTTCACTTAGAGGACGGTGCTCCATTAGACAGTCGTGAATTATGATGCAGTAGGCTTTGCTGTCTGCTGGAAATCCAATATCCGTTTCGAGCTCGAGTCTCACGTCCACAGTGGAGGACTTCATGGTTTCTTCCTGTTTTGAGCAATCTATGATAAATAGGGCTCTGTTCTTGAACTCCTTGTAGGTCAGTATAGGATGTTTTTCGGCTGAGCCATGCATATAGCTGGGGTAAAATTCAGCATAATTATGGTAAGCCATGGCGTAGTCGTTTTTGACAAAGTCCAACATGTTTCTTTCATTAGGCCAATACTCTCCGTTCAGTGACAGTCTAATGTTGGTTACATTGACATTGTCGAAAGCCATTGGATCTTGTGCAGTATTGTTTCGTTTATTGGTTTGGAAGCATACAATAACAAATCTTGGGCGTTCAACGGCCATAGTAGTTTTAACAGCCCAAATTTCTCTTCGCGAACCGCTCGTAACTGCAGGCAACTCATTAAGTTCCCATTTTCGGAACGGTATCAGTATAGGTGTATCGCTTCTAATGGCCTCCATCAATTTTATTTTAATTTCATCATTGGGATATATATGTTTGATTTTCAAATCAATGGTTTCGATCTTAATTGTTGCAGAAGTGTTTGTTGTACCAGTAGAAGTAGTTTTTTCTTTAATCATAAGACAATCACTATCATCGCGAGCGCGAACCAATCGAATTGTTTGCCTTCCACAAGTGATCATTGGGTAATCGTTGAATATGTTGAAAATATGCTTGAGCGGCATCAAAAAACTAAACGATTTTGTGGAAGCGTCCATAGGAGGGTTGGAAGTACCATTCCAACCAGCGATAGCCATGTGATTTGTATCTAATGCGCTGTAGTTGAGAAGAGCTCGTACAGCGCTCACTACTCCAGGATCACGAACCGTTTCAATCTCTCTTGCACTCTCGCTGTACGTGCATGAGTCAAAGAGAAAGGCACAAAAGTTGGGTACCAGAGAAACATCTCCTCCTCCTGTTACCTCCAATTTTCCCTTGATTTCGAGCAATGACTCGTTCATGGCAAAAAATGAATCCACTTGATTGACAACAAATTCCACCACATCATTGTTGTTGAAGGATTTGATGAACGGTGAGCACGTTCGATATTCCATCCTTCTAATAGACTCATCATAACGGGGTTGTTGGTAGAGGTTAAAACTCGGATCAATGCTTTCAGTACGTGAACGTTTACCGTAGTCCCCCATTTGTACGTTTTGACGATTTACCATATTTTTTTATGGTTAATCCAAGCGATTGAAGAAACAATTTATTTGCAGGCGTTAGCTCTCGTTGACTCGGAGGAGGTCTAGCAGCGAATGGTGTTATTGAACTGACCGCGTTGTTCTTATAATCTATCACCAAACCCATTTATTATCGTCTTACTAACTCTAGATGAAGGACACTTTGTTCTCCTCGAAAATTTATGGGCTTAAAGTTTTGGTCTACAGCCAGCACTGTGATGTTGCTAATTTCCCCGGTATTCGTAACAGGTAGATATATTGGGTTATTAGGTCTTTCCACAATTGCGTAGCCGGCGTCAACTGTAATCGGAAATTCAAAGATGGTGTGGACAGGCCTGTTTCCGTAGAAGGCACCTTCGGTAATGTTGGACTCAAAGCGAATGTTTGATACTTTTATAATGTTGACGGGGAGATCTGAAGAGTGTACAACACCGGGGGCCAGTACCTTGTTGGAAAATCCCAAAATCTGCCCAAGACTATTGGGGTGATTCTCAAAAGTAATTGCGTGACGTTTGCTGTATATTTCACACTTGAGGGTGTTGTTGTTTGGCTTCAACGAAAATAGTGTATCACCCGTATTTGGAGCAATAGAATTTTGAATTAGCTTCTCAATGTCAGTTATTTCGTAGCAACCGGTAGGAATCGCGACTTCTCTCAACTTTCCTCTATCGTTGTTTTCGTAGTAGAAAAATTTCTCACCGTCAATATTGGGTATCGAGTTGTATGAGTGGAAGCCAAGTACTGCTAGGAAATATCTTTTTTCAGAATCGAGCACAATTGGGGTCGGAGGCGTGAACGAAAACACGTGAGTGTGACTCGTTAGCGTCAAAAGCAAAGACATGACTAATGCATATCAATGGGAGGTAGTACTTAAATAAAAAAAATGCTTCAAAAAAAAAAAAAAATAAATTTATTTATAAGTAATTCCACAAAATAAACATGTTGGTATCTCATTACCGCAAACATCACTCCATCGATGAAAATCATAATTTTGACATGGTAAAAATTGTGTTAGTTCTTGTTGGTATTTCTGGGGAATTTCTCGCCAAACCTCGTAGGTAATGTTCTTCATCAAGAGTTTAATGATGTCTCTCATTTCATTAAACTCTCGATGTTGCTCCATCATATAGGAATTGTAGACAGAGGTGTCCGCAGTTGATTTGTTGATAGTTTTGATATTGGTCGTTGTTGTAATAGATCCAAACATTCTTCCCCACATAGTTCACGAGTTCTTTCGGTGGCTTCAAGTCACCAAATGAATCAAAATATTCAACAACATTGTTTATCTTTCTATATGCTACCCAATGAGTCCCCGGATTATTAGAGTCATCCAAATTTATGATAGCGCATTCGCGTTGCCGGGGCTGTTGATGTGGTAGAGAGTCACGCATGAAAACCCCTCTAAAATGAGGAATTTTTAAACGTTTGACATATCGCAAAAGGTCCACATCATATAACGGTCTATTGGGTAGCTTTATTGGTAGTTTTTTTGTTTCTTCATGTACAATCCAAAACCTCCGCGAGCGTTCTTTTTCATATACAAACCGGATCCTTTTGCCCCAATAACTTCCATAGCTTTATTGTGACGTTGATCTTCTTCCAATTTCTTTTGCGCATTCTTAGCATCGATTACGGTTTTAGCTATTCCTGCTGCCCCACCACTAAGGGCTCCAAGTGCCGAAAGGCCCGCAAACAGAGGAATCAATGGTAGAAATCCTCCAGATTTTCCTTCAAAAGGTATCGTTCTGGGTAGTCGAATTTGCTTTTTACCGCCAGCTTTCCTTACGGCGACTTTCGCGGCTCTCAAAGCTTGCGAGGCGGCCTTCTGTAGAGTTGTGGAAGGACTATTTTTCATAGCCTTTTTAACCTTGCTGATTACGTGATTTCTAAAGGAACTCTTCTTCTGCTGCCTCACCCCCATTCCAAGTTTACGTTTGATCTTCATGCCCCCGGTCACCGCCAAAGCAGCTGCTCTTTCTCCAAGCGTTGCGTCCTTTGATTTGACACGTGTCCAAGCTTTGTTTTCGAGTATTTGATCTGCCTTATGTCGATCGTTCAAGGACTTGTGTTGAGCGTATGCAATGTCGTGCTCCTTACAGGCAGCGTCTAAGGGATTAATGCCCGAATCACCGCGTGCTAAGCGTTTTTGTAGCTTTGTGCCCGGACCACAGTATTGGTAGGTCGGAATGTGGAGCTCAAAGGGCAGATTGTTTATGAGCGAATTTAAGACACCTTTACCTAAGTAAAGACTCATTTGAACTGATGACATATCATCACGTTATATATATTTATATACACAACAACTTGCTCCTCAAGCTTGTCACACACACACACACACACACACGTAAACGTGACGTAAACGTCGAAAAACGTCTCACACGTCACGTAAACGTCTCGCACGTCACGTAAACGTCGCGTAAACGTCACACACGTCACACACGTCACGTTTTACGTCACACACGCAAACATGGTGGCGACGGTGATGGTGACGTATCATCACGTTATATATTTATACACAACGACTTGACTAAAAATGTCATACAATGAAGGTCATTCAACAGAAACAAACGCTTCCGATTGAAAACTTGGACTTTACCTCCAAGCATGAGAAAAGTAAACATGGCGAGTTATTACCAAACTCGTTTCGTGCAATGATATGTGGACCGAGTGGGTGTGGTAAAACAAACGTAATGCTGTCATTACTGTTTCATCCGAATGGCGCGAAATTTAAAAACGTTTACGTTTACTCCAAATCTTTGTATCAACCGAAATACGAGTTGCTTCAAGAGGTACTAAGTAAGACGAAAGGAGTAGGCTATTTCCCGTTCAAAGATAATGAGGAAATAATAAGTCCCGCTGAAGCTAAATCAAATTCCATATTCATATTTGACGATGTAGCTTGTGATGGGCAACAGAAAATTCGGGAATATTACTCAATGGGCCGTCATAAGGATATTGATGCTGCTTATCTATGCCAAACGTACTCAAAAATACCCAAACAACTGATTCGAGACAATTGTAATTTAATTGTACTCTTCAAGCAGGATGAAATAAACCTGAGACACGTATTCGATGAGCATGTGTCACCTGACATGAGTTTTGATCGCTTTAAAAAACTCTGTTCTGAATGTTGGAGCGATCAATATGGTTCTATTGTTGTTGTAAAAGATTTTGCTCTCAACAATGGAAGGTATCGTAAAGGATTCGACTTGTATATAAAAATGTAATTCCATGTGGTGTATGATTAATATGCAGCAAGATGTTAAACCAGCAGGATGTTCGTAAACGTAAAGTTCTACAACTCTCACGTGATATACGTCGAAAATATCTAGCTCTTAAGTTGGGTAGATCTGAGCAGGATCGGACATTAAATACATTATTTAAACCCCTAATAAAACCTCTAAAAGAAATTGTTACAACGTCTCATGAATCTGCACAAGTTTTAAAAAATATAAAGAAAGAAGAAGAATCCAAAGAGGAAGAACCCGAAGTAGAAGAACCATTAAAAACAGAATATACAAGCCATCCCACTAATTTTATTCCGATGGAAGATGTAGCTCAGACTGGGGGTGATGATGATGATGATGATGATGATGAGAGTGTATATTCCAACGCTTCAGAGCCGGCCTCAGAACATATTTCGGATGAGGTCTTCAGAGAGTATCTGGAGCAATATCCCGAAATATCACATAAGTATATGCTTGATTACTGGAATAAGAGTCCAAATATAGACCTAGTTTACGGTCCAGTTTACGATTCGACTCACTCTAAATGGCTTCTCGGAGGGAAAAATATCGATTTTGATCGGAATACTGGAGCTATTATAACAGAAGGGGGTTATGTTAAAGGGACACCTGGTCTCTACCAACTGATATTTTATGATGAGCCTGAAGATTATACCGATGATGATAAATTGACATACAAGACGATTTTAAATTTAACTAACGCTCACAGAAACACAGCTGGACGTCTAAAAGGTACATCGAGATCAAAATATCTAGATATTATTAAACCTATGTTTCCTCCTCCACCGAGAAAGCCATCGAAATCGACTAGCAGTATATCGAGATCTGGAGTTGGACTTGCAATGGTCTACAATGAGAACCCTATTGATTACGTGTACTGGGACGATGTCAATGAACTTGTGGAACGGCTTAAACTGTTAGTAGCTTCCAAACACGCTGGAAATACATCACACAACAACGAAATAGTTGAACGTTATATACTAATGTAATACATCGTTTTAATGTTATTTGCAAGATGAGTCTCGACAAATTCGGACGTCGGTCGACGACGATGTCAAATAGACCTCCTCAATCTCTGCTCCGTAATACGTTATTAAAGTTTACACAAACGGCTGAAGGTAACGTCGATATTGGCAATGTGAGGATAAGCAATGTGTTACCACCTTCAGCTAGTTCTGATGCTGCCAGTAAAGAATACGTTGACTCTCAGTTAAATATAAGAGTTGATAATTTGTTTAACCAATATAAAAACGCACTTGTAGCTTTACAAGCTAAAACTGAGGAAATTGATGCGTTCATAACTAAGGATCCTCCTGTATATGCTGGGGATATTGCAACAAAAAAATATGTAGATACCAGCATTGTAACTGCTAAACAGCATCTACGGGGTGATATAAAAAACGCTCAAACTAGCGTTGAAAATCAATTGGCGAATACTGTGAAAGTTTTAGATAAAAAACTAATGGGAACTAATTTAAAAATAGATATACCTAAAGAAATTGCTAGTGTGATAGGCACCCAGTTTGCTGAAATCGAGCAAAAAATAACTGTTGATGAAGGTATTGTGAAAGATTTGGTTAAAGATCACCAAGAAACGGCCGAGTTAACAAATAATTTGAAAAAAGAAATGACTGCTAATGATTTTATTTTGAGAGATTTAATTAAAGCTAACCACGAAACCGCCGAGTTAACAAAGAATTTGGAAAGAGAACTAAACCAATTTCGTAATACTGCTACAGTATCATCACATATTTGAACTGAGGCTGGATATAAAAAAAGAATTGAAGCGAAATACTCCTTAAATACTTCAACACAGTTGCACTTGCTTTAGAGCTCTTCAAGATGTCTAAAGAAAAAATTCAAGTTGTTAATGAACTCCATGCTCCAGCACGTAGGAATTATCCGCGACGTAGAACAATCATTAAGGGTCTCGATAATTTATGGCAAATGGACTTGGCTGAAATGCGACCATATGCACACCAAAATAAAGGTTACAAAATGATTATGGTTGTTATTGATTGTTTCTCAAAGTACGTGTGGACGATGCCTCTAAAGACAAAGACTGGAGTTGAAATTACCAAAGCTTTCTCCAACATATTAAAACACAGCCGACGGCATCCTAAAAATCTTCAAACCGATCAAGGCACAGAGTTTTTCAATACAAATTTCCAAAAATTAATGACGCAATGCAACATTAATCATTACAATACGTTTAGCGTTAAAAAGGCTGCGATAGCTGAGAGATGTATTAGAACTTTAAAGACAAAACTATACAAGTACTTTAGTTTGCAAGGTACCTACCGATGGATCGACATTTTACCGAAAATTGTGGAAGAGTACAATAACACGAAACATTCGAAAATACGATGTAAGCCTTCGGAGGTCAACAAGTCAAACGAGAAGGAAATTTCTCGAAAATTTTACTCACATTTGAAGATTGCTGGACCACGTAAACTTAACGTTGGCGACATTGTGCGCTTAAGCAAAGCCAAGCATATTTTTCAAAAGGGATACACTCCTAATTGGAGTACCGAGCTCTTTAAAATTACTAAAGTCAAAATAACCAATCCCGTAACTTATCTGCTTGAAGACATGTTGAGTACACCAATCAATGGGGCTTTCTACGAGGAGGAATTGCAAAAGACGAAAGCACCCGATGTCTACCTCGTAGAAAAGGTGCTTAGAAGAAAGGGGAAGAAGGTGTACGTGAAATGGTTGGGTCTTGATAACAAGCATAACAGTTGGATTGAAAACACTGATTTTGTATAGAATCTTATGGAAAATACGAACAAATTTAGCAATTCAAGGGGCCTTTTTTGAATAACCTTCAAATTTATCATTTCCCTCATAGTGGGGGTATATAAATACAAGTGTGTGAACCTACATTTTATTCAGTCGTGTGCATCTGTGTAATTTAAATCAACATGAGTAGTCAAGATAGTGGTTATAGTTCTTGTGAAATTGTTTTCGAAAGTGACTCAGCATCGTCGTCGTCGTCGTCACCGTCGCCGTCGCCAACACCTTCTTCACCTTGTGCAGTGTCGCTTAATGATTATGCTATCGACCAAGCTTTAATTTCATACGAGTATGCTGCTAAATTGGAGCGATACCATCTGCTGGAAACGAACTTTTCCCTGAGAAGTTATGCACTTTTGTGTGGAATAAGTCCAACGAGAACCTTTAATCCCGCAATAACGCTAACACCTTTACTTCGACCTGGAAGAATTTCGTTTGGTACATTTGAGTGGACTACTTTTATTGAATTGCTGCGTCAGAGATACGATGACTTTTTTCACGAAAATCTATCATCACCTCCTGACGAATACGATCCTGTAGTTTTCCCTTGTGGAGACTTTTGTAAAGTCACTCAATTAGTGTATGACGATACCAAGTTTCTACTTGTAAACAAACACGGAGTCGAGTTCTATCTGGACGAGAATGATGTTTCCGACATCCTTGAAGCAAATTACAATTTGGTGAAGAACTACATTTCGTTGCTGGAAGACTTGAACTTTAATACATTTTACTGTAATTTAATAGATTCTACACGAGCTTATTTTAGTGCTAATTTCAATAGTATTTGTGACGACATTAGTAGATTTAATACTTTAATTTTAATTTGTGCTGTTATGCCAAATTGTTTAGAAAAAAATGCTCTACAAGAGTACATGTATTACTATAAAGATGATGTTATTAATGATATATATAATCATTGTTCAAATTAAAAAAATGTATCAAGTTTATTTAAATAAAACACTTCTTTCTTATATTTTATTTTTTATTACCCAAGCAAACATAAAAAAACTACAAGTCATACAATAACTAAACATACATAAAACAATACATAAAAACTATAAATAATTCATTAGGCACACATAGTTCAGTCTGAAAATCGCACTCTTATTTTCATGTAATTCATATCGAAACCAAGCACAATATTTCTGCATATTCAATAAATATTTCAAAATTATGGCAAGCTAATAATCAGTAATCACATCTAAAAAAAGGAAAAATTAACATTTATACCCCCACGGAAGGGTGTCATGCGATTGGGGAAGTAATTGACGTTTATCGTCATAGGGACTAAGTCCAATTTTAGTCTGCCGGATGCTGTATACATCATGCAAATAAGATCGAATAGTGTGTTGAGTGATATATTTTTTGGTAATATTTTTCAAACAATTTAGATAGTCTTCAAATGTAATTTTATTTTTTACTACATTGGACTTAACCCCCTTTGATTTCTTTACAACTTTACCGTCTTGAACTTTATAACTATACATTTTAGAGCGCAAGCCTACAAAGTGTGTCATAATTTTGCCGTTACATTCATCCTTCATTAGACCGGGGATTTTTTTGTTGGCTAAAGGAATCTTATAGGTGTTATTGGCGGGGTAATCTGAAGTATCAAATTTTTCTAAATGATCTCCAATAAGACTTTTGTAAACGTCATCGCAATTTAATTCGTAAATAAAACTATCGGTGTCCGTGTACATTAATTTTAAATTTTCCACCCCCATAGTTGGTAACATGAAATTATAGTGAAAATCATACATACAGGTTTTAGAAATGTCCAGGATAGCCATGCCGATATACAGGGGTTTGTTGAAGAGTAGTTCAGCCTTTTTTAATTCGATAGCCATCAGTTTGTCATCAAAAACTCTTCGACTATGAAATCGGGGGCTGGCTATCAAATTTTTTGCACCATAACGACCCTCGTAAGAAGTAAGTAATTTCACTACCCTATGAAGCCTAATGTTTTCCATAGTCTTACCGAAGACAGCATTATTGGCAAGTTTAAATTGATTTTTCTTAAAATTACTTGTGGCCACAGTCCTTAAACGAGTATTCAGCTCGATATAGGACTTTAGCCAAGCTGATTGTTTAAATTTTAATACTTTATGAATTTTGGTTAATTTTAAGCCATGTTCGAGAGCTTGCTTCAAATTGCGATAATGCAGAGTATATTCTTTTTTTGGGTAAAGGGTGGTCATTAATTTGGACAATTTGGAACCTGGAGGTTTGCGGTGTTCTGGACAAAATGGGAAATCCTTGTGCTCGTCATGTAAACTTTCCGGATACTCCAAATCTACTTGTAAAATATATCCGACGGGTGAATCGTCGGGAATCTGAGTAATGTCGATGTTTGTATTGGGCTCCCATTCAAACCCCCCATAGGGGAGGAACTGCGACATAGCCCACCCATATAAATTGTTTACGTCAAAGTACATAAGGTACTTGGACGGTTTAGAAGAATCGTATTCGGGCATGTATTTATTGTTGGCTTCAGAATATCTGTTTGAACAAACAGATATTCCTCCACGTATTGATGCCTCAACAAACAACAACATGTCGACATCTTTTAAAATTTGTAATTTACATTTCGTGTACTTGAGCATGCAATCCCAAGTATATCCGGGCATAGTATAGTACCATGCCGGATCTAGTTGGTAAGTTTCCAGAGCAGTTGTTCGAAAGTTTTCCATAACGTCACAAAGAAGGAGAATGTCGGTTCGCATATACAAATCTGCATATTCGCCTAAATTTTGAATTTGGAAAGCTTGCCAAACGTTTTGCGCATGAGTGTAATCATCCGCGGAAATATGACAATCATTTAATTTGTTGTAAAAACTCTCAATTGCTGGAAGACTAGTGGTATCATTTAGCTTATCAATACTATCAATGTAATCGTATGGAAAAACACCTTTCCTCGTCAACAGTTTGAACGTTTCATTAGTCAAGTTACCAAATTCCCTTTTTAATGTAACCAACTCCTCTATTTTTAGTGTAGACACCAACTCATCGAGACTGGTACCCAAAAATCTAAAGGAGTCTATATATCTGAATTTAATTTTAGTTTCTGGTTCATACTGCGTAAAAGAAATGTATTTTTCCATATTCACAGGTAGTACACTCAAAGGTCCACGTTTAGCAAGATCTCTTATTATAAAATGGCTGTCGTATCCACTAAGATTATGGAAAACTATTGGTACTACAAATAGTTTTTTAAAGTTTAAATTGCATGATTGATGTGCGAACCCTCTAAACAGCCCAGTAAAATGATCGTGATCTTTAACGATAACATCTTTTTCTTTAAACATATTGTCGCAAATGTGACAGCAGACACCGTTTGCGACAGTAGGCATACAAATAGGAACAATATTTAATAATTTAGATTCAATAAATTTCGCGACATCTAACAATTGATTCGCAAACCAGTCCATGCAATCTTCCCCTCTATAACTATTGTAGTATGAAATCTGATTATCGTAGCTGCATTTTAAGTAGAAGCCTGCACTAAATGTTTTATGATGCTGATACTTGGTAGTTGTATGAGATATCTTTTTATCACACTTTTCTAAAATAGACTCGAAATCGGCATACACGACAAATGGACATTTCTGCTTGTATACATGATTTTTAAATTCTACGTTATCATATGGGGGGAAAGAAATTTTGCAATCGTTACTATTTACGCATAAAATTTCGTGGTCCGTTAGTTTTTTTTCACTTTGAAAATAATTCAAGCACCTATCGCAAATAAATTTTTTAGGTGTACTCTTGCTGAGTTGGCTTGAAACTAGTCTAGACATATTTTTAATCCAACAATAATGATATTTAATGGTGTTGGTAGTAGTGTCCTCATTGTTGACGGGAGGAGCCTCGTAATCGTTTAATTTTGGAAAATATTCATCTTGAATTAAAAGTAAATTTACATGACGCGGCAGTTTATTTTTAGTTAAACGTGCAGGTACCACTACGTAAAATGACTTTTTATTAGTTTGATTTAGTTCTAAAGCGTAAACGTTTACGGAGATATCATTTAACTTTTCAAATTTTGAAATTTGCGTTAGTTTCATAGGCAATTCTAAACCGTCTGTATTCAAAACTGTACTATAATGAGGGTAATTAGATGTATATGCAGCGTTTTTTTTAGCGGGAAACAAAAAACTCGTTACGGCCCAGTAAAAACACGCCAGGTCTGTATTTTGGACGTTTATGCAGGCCTTTTTCACAAATATTTCTTTTGGCAGTGGAATGAAGGATGAACCGTTCCCAATTTCAAATTTGTTAATAGCTACTTCTAATAAATTTATTTTTGACAACGCCCACCCACTGTCTTTTTCTTGAAATTCCGAAAGTTTATTTAAAATAAAATCTACAATGCTTTTATATTCTTGCGCTAAATCCGTCCCCAAATCAACAACGAAATTTGGGGATCCAAAGTATTTAATGTCAATTACTTCCCCACCATCACTGTTATTTTTTAAAAAATCGCCGCAAAATGTAACATTTACTTTTAGCGACGGTGTATCATTTAAAATTTTACAAATTTTTGACTTGAATAATTTAAAAGCGGCCTGCAAAAAATCTTTTATCTCTTTATGCGTTAAATTTATAATTACCCCAGTTCTAATTCTATTATTAAAAATCGCGTTTACATCTTCCCATTTAACGCCCCCTTTAGTACCACGCCCCTCTCTAATACCCTCCCCTACTACATGAGAAGACGCTAATTTAATGATACACCGCAACCTTTTTAACTGCCCCATTTTGGTGTAAATTTTCCTTTTTTCCCCGACCGTGAAATTACATTTTTTTATCGCTAAAGAACATTTCCTAAGGTGATTACTGATTACTGATAGCCATTTGTTTTTATCTGAATATGTAGAAATATTGTGCTGAGTTTTAAGAATTTCTTCAATTTTTTTAAAAGCGAGTGCGAAATTCATGATTGTTCTAACCTAATTTTTCTCTATTTTAAAAAGGGTCCTTGGAGCGCAACTCTTAGAAATCTCGTGCAGGTCAATAAAAATTAAACTGAAGCCCCCTTTGTTCAGATCGACAATGTGATTCTTGTAGATTGTAGTAGACCTTTTGGGCAGAAAGGTGACGTTCTCCTCTAATTCTAAGAATGTATTCCCCAAATTTTATTTGGAACGTAGGGTTGCAGGTCCTTTAGCTTAATTATCGGGTTGATTTCAGTATCTGTAGATGAGGTAAATTGGTTTAATTTTTCGAGAAAAACAAAAAAAATTTTGGAAAAAAATTTTGGAAAAAAAAATTTTGGAAAAAAAATTTTGGAAAAATAATTTTGGAAAAAAAAAATTTTGGAAAAATAATTTTGGAAAAATAATTTTGGAAAAAAAATTTTGGAAAAATAATTTTGGAAAAATAATTTTGGAAAAAAAATTTTGGAAAAATAATTTTGGAAAAAAAATTTTGGAAAAAAAATTTTGGAAAAAAAATTTTGGGAAAATAATTTTGGAAAAAAAATTTGGAAAAATAATTTTGGAAAAATAATTTTGGAAAAAAAATTTTGGGAAAAATAATTTTGGAAAAAAAATTTTGGAAAAAAAATTTTGGAAAAATAATTTTGGGAAAAATAATTTTGGAAAAAAATATTGGAAAAAATAAAAAAATTATTAAAGGTACTTACAATAAAAACAATTGGAAACTGTTCACTGAACACTAACTGGTAGCACAATAACAAACAACTGGAAACTGCTCGCTGAATACTAACTGGCACTGGTGAAGCGACTTTCACGACTGGATTGTTGGTTGATGTGCTTCGACTTTTATAGCTAAATTCGTTTCATGCAAATGTGGTTTTATCAAGGATATGCATTTTTTATAATAATTAACTTGCAAATTGTATATATTTAATTTGTTTACGTGGAACGCAATAATTGCATATATTGAATTTTAATTAGTCGTTTAAATGAAGCATAAAATTACTTGCTTGCATTTTTTATAATAATTAACTTGCAAATTACATATATTGAATTTTAATTAGTCGTTTAAATGAAACGCAAAATAACAAACTTACATTCTTCATAAAACTAAGTTACAATGTTGCATATGAATATTATCTATAATTTATTCAAATTCGGCGGGTCCGCGAGCGCTGCGGCACATAAAAAAATATGTCTTTTTCATCTACGCAACATCTGGATCATACCTGTCTTTTCCGCAATTCGACTGGACCAATAATAACGAAGTTAAGCGCTAATGCCCTTACGGCAAGGCAACGTTCTTTGCACATGTTTTTGTTTAAATTTGACATCTACGTCACTTCTAGATCATACCTGTCTTTTTCGCAATTAAATTGAACCAATAATAACGAAGTTAAGCTCTAATGCCCTTACGGCAACGTTCTATGCACATGCTTTTCTTTAAATTTGACATCTACGTCACTTCTAGATCATACCTGTCTTTTTCGCAATTCAATTGGACCAATAATAACGGAGTTGAACACTAATGCCCCTACGGCAACGTTCATTGCGCATGCTTTTCTTTAAATTTGAATTCTACGTTACTTATAGATAATACCTGACTTTTTCACAATTCGATTGGACCAATAATAATGAAGTTAAGCGCTAATGCCCTTACGGTAACGTTCATTGCGCATGCTTTTCTTTAAATTTGACATCTACGTCACTTATAGATAATGCCTATTTTTTCCGCAATTCAATTGGACTAAAAATGGCTGCTCTCGAAATTTGAATTTACCGCGCAAAACGTCGGCGACACCAGCGCCTCTGGTGGCAGTTATCAAAGTTGGCCAGAACATACTTTGCTACACTACTCAGGGTCATGAAAAATGTGAAACAAATGCTAAATTTACATATATTTCAAATATAAGGCCCTTCCAAGGCCAAGGCTAAGGCCAAGATCAAAAAAAGGTTAAAGCGCGGTTCACAATGCTTTGTACGAACAGAGATAAAAAAAGTATTTAAACTTAAACAAGACATACGAGCAAAAACCTGTTTTTAAAAAAAATGTATACCAGTAAAACGATATTGAATTTCCGTTTCGAAAAAATATATTTTCATTTTTCTATAAAATATAAACCTTAAAATTAAATTGAAAAATAAAACTTCAAGTGCCAATTTTTGTCCATCCTATGTCAAATTTCTACCTTCTTGTTCCAAAAATTGAGCAGACAGTTGAAAAGTAGTTTTAAACAACTAGTGATCCTTAAACTTTTGTTTTAAGGGTATTCCGTCGAATTTTCGTGATAGTATATAAAAATAAGCAAAGATTTTTATTCTATAAAATATAAACCTTAAAATTAAAAAATAAACTACATGTCATCCAGACCCCAATTTTTTAATATCCATCGGAATGATAATAAAATAAAAAGAAGCAAAAATTTTTATTTTATAAATTATAAACCTTAAAATTAAAAAATAAACTAAAATACTATATGTCATCCAGATTCGATAAGTTATCGTGCAGCACCGAGTTTGGAACTGTAGAACTTGAGGCACAGTTATTGATTATAATGTCTTTGACCATTAAGTCAAAGCCATCATCATTAGGAATTTCCTCTGTCAAGTCCAAAGTCAGAAACAAAAATTAATGTAATAAGAAAGTAAAATATTAAAAAATAAAAAAAAAATAATAGAAAATAGGATTCTGAAAATTAAAACAAAAATAACTTACCGGAGGATGTTCAATTTTTGGTTTTTTAGCACCCTTAATGATATTACTTAGAATGTTTGCTTTCGGCATTGTATTGATAATAATAAGCCAGCATCTTCAGTTGATATACCTAGATATTTTTTTCAAAGAGTGGTTTGCAAAGAGGGAGTACACGGTCTTAAATATATATTTTTCAAAATTAACAAAGGCCTTGTAGAAAAAACGTTGCACTTGAAAAGGGTATTCACATTGTAGCTTGGACGCAGATCTGTAAAATATTTGTAAAAAAAAATGTTTAGGAAATTTTCAAATATGTATCAAACAGGTAAAAAATACATTATTTAAAATAAAAACAAAGATACTTTCATAGTATAAAAATATAGTTTCATAGAATTAGTAATTATTTAAAATATTTTCGTTACAAAATTCCATATGACGCTAGAAATTTTATTTTAAATTATTTTTTTAACGTTTTAAAATCTATAAAATATTTGTAAAAAAAAATGCTTAGGAAATTTTCAAATATGTATCAAACAGGTAAAAATAAATTACACATTATTTAAAATAAAAACAAAGGTACTTTCATATTATAAAAATATAGTTCCATAGAATTAGTAATTATTTAAAATATTTTCGTTACAAAATTCCATATGACGCTAGAAATTTTATTTTAAATTATTTTTTAATGTCAAAACAGAATTTATTTTAATAAAAAATTACAAAATTATTAGTATTATTAGTAATTAAGAACTTTTAGGTATGAAATTAACAATAAAAATAAAAATAAGAATCATGGTTTTAGGAAATTTTTACTATATTTTAGAGCACAATAAAAATGCAAGAACTAATCTTAAGTATTTAAATTATAATTTGACAACCAGGAAACAGACAATAAATAACGAAACCAGATTTTAGCAGAAGGCATTCACCTGTATATTTACCGAAGATCGAATGCGAGGTTAAATATCAGGTATCCTTTTAAATCTTATAGTATAGTCAAATTAACAGAAAATTTAGAAATTTTCTGAATGAGAATTTTAATATAATTTGAAATTGCAAAATCTGTAAAATATTTGTAAAAAAAAATGCTTAGGAAATTTTCAAATATCAGATAAAAAACGATTTTAGCGAAAGGCATAACGTCTGAGACGTTTGCATTTACAGAAGACGAATATGTTAAAATCTAAGTTTTTCAGATATCCTTTTAAATATTATAGTATAATGAAATTAACAATCTAGAAATTTTATTTTTCTGAAAGGGAATTTATTTTAATACAATTTGAAATTATTAAATTATATCTGTAAAAAAAATGCTTAGGAAATTTTCAAATATTTATCAAACAGGTAAAAAACCTCGAAAATATAAATGATACATTATTTAAAATAAAACAGAATATAAGAATTCATTAGGAAATTTTATGTTATTTTTTGTAAAGTACAAAAAAATTCAGAAAAATTTTGGGATAGTAATTATCAAAAGGTTGAAAATATAAAAATTATACAATATTTAAAATAAAAACAGAATATAAGAATTCATGGTAGGAAATAGTTTTATAGATAGTACAAAAAATTCAGCCTAGGAATTTTAAAATATGTAATTATTAATATGTTAAAAAACGAAGGGTATAAAATATTAAAATACAATATTTAAAATAAAAAACAAGATTTTAAAAATTCATGGTTTTAGTATAAAAAATTCAGCCTAGGAATTTTGAAATATGTAATTATTAATATGTTAAAAAAACGAAAGATAAAATATTAAAATATTTAAAATAAAAAAGATTTTAAAAATTCATGGTTTTAGGAAATAGTTTTATTATATAGTAGAGTACAATAAACATTCAAGAAAAATTGAAGACATGTAATAAATAATTAACAAAACGGGAATAATTTGATTGCACCCGGTACGGTAGAAACAATACACATTATTGAAAGTGAGAGTCGACTTATAGTATAGTGAAATCGAACAATAATAAATAATTGAAGTCTTAGTGTAACAAATTCTATTCTATTTATTGAACATTATTTTAATTATACTATTTTTGATCTATAAAAATTATTTTTTCGCAACAATTATTTTTTATCTCAATTTATATTAATATATTTGTTGATTTGAACCGGAAACATTTCCATTGTCCCCGATAGGTATTTCGCGAATAGATATAATTATTAAAATATAAATGTCCGAGTAGACTTTACACAGTTCAGTTGTTGTTAATGGTTTCATCATCAATAGTGCACAAGGTATTTATTTAGTTAGTTAAAAATGTCAGACAAACTTTGCTCAGACGTGACAAAATTGACTTCTAAATTTTATGAAAAGTATCCTAGTTTTCCTGAGGAAGAGAGACTTAATTCGCTTAAGCATATTAAAATTGCAATTAATTTAGTGACACAGGTATGTCAAAGAAAAATTTTAAAGGTGGGAAAAAAAGAGCTTGGATATCAAAATTAGGTCATTTAAAGTTCATTTATAATAAACTTTATGGGGGCGACGACGATAATTCTATTTGTTAGGAAGAAGTCTTATCCATTTTTAAAAATAGGGTTACAACAGGTGTAATATTGAATCGAAAGCACAAAGATGTCGTACCGTTTTTACGTGATGCTTTTACCATATTTTCAACCAAAATTGTGTGTATCCTAGGATACTTATCAATGGTTAAAGTAAATACGAATTTTTGTGCGGAATTTGTTAAAAAATCGGGTGACAAGGAAATTGCTGAATTGAAATATTTTCAAACCAAAAATAATGTTATTGATAGGACAACAGATTTCAAGGAATGGTTTATAAATCATGTTTTTGATTTTTTAACAAACAAGCTCTCCGAGTTCCAAGAAAAGGACTCTGGTTGGGCTTTAAATCAAATAATATCGTTGGAGGTAAATGTTAATAAACTAGAAATTGGTAATGGGAGTTCTTACATTAAACTACCTCTAGCTATAGAAAAAAAACTAGCTTGTATTAATATCAAAACTTTTGATAAATCTTGTTTCTATTGGAGTATCATTGCTGCCTTATACCAACCGTCAGGTTTACCACAAAGGATTACTTCATATCCGCATTATGCAAACGTTTTAAATTTACAAGGACTTGATCCTCTGCTGCAGTTTGATAAAATTAATAAATTTGAAAAACTAAATTCAATATCAGTGAATGTATACGGATTAGAATTGATTGAAAAGAGATTTAACGTAATTACTCTACATCTAACTCAATGCAAACAAAACAGACATGTAAATCTATTATTGATTCAAAATAAATATTTTCCAAAAATTAATGACTTTGATCATCTACCTGAGGAGGAGGAGGAGGATGTTAATATACTATATCACTATTGTTATATTAAAAATTTATCACGGTTAATTGGTTCTTAATTGAGTGAAAATAAAAAAAAAATTTATGTGTGATAGATGTCTCAATTATTTTAGTTCTGAAGGACGACTTCTTACACATGCAGAACTTTGTGAAAAAATCAATGATTATAAAATATCTCTTCCTAAATATCCCAAAGTTAAATTTAAAAATTTTATAAATAAACAGCGAGCACCATTTGTTGTATATGCAGATTTTGAATCAATATTGGAACCGTTTGAGGATAATTTAGAGAAAATTACAATAAAATATCAAAAGCATAAAGCATTTAGTTGTGGGTATTACGTTAAGTGTGATTATGATAATAATTTGTCATATTTTAATAGTTACCGCGGTGAAAACTGTATGCAATGGTTTGCGAATCAAATGACATATTGTTCCCATGAAAGAAATACTTTCAAAAGTCAATGCACATTCATGTCATATTTGTGAGAGGTGTTTAGAAATGAGGATATAATAGTTCGTGATCATAATCATTTTACAGAGGACTTCAGGGGATTTGCTCATGAATCATGCAACTTAAAATTTCGTAAACAATTTGTCGTACCCGTTATTTTTCATAATTTAAGTGGATACGACAGTCATTTCATAATTCGAGATCTCGCTAAATAAGGTAAAATTACTCTCATTCCAATCAATAAGGAAAAATATATATCTTTTACTCAACACTTCAGTAATGACATTAAATTTCGATTCATTGATTCAATTAGGTTCATGGCCACCTCTTTAGATACATCGGCATCAACTTTAGATAAAGTAAATTTAAGCAATTTAAGGGAACAATTTAGATTCTGCACGGATGAACAATTTGATTTGCTAACTCGAAAAGGTGTATTTTGTTATGATTATATTGATAGTTTTGAGAGACTAAAAGAAACTAAATGAAAACAGTGTTTTGAGAACAGCTAAGCAGTTAACATCGCAAAACCGTAAATTTTTACAATCCCTTGGATTTAAAGTTTGTAATGGATCTCCTAAACGTAACCGGACAACCGCTGTTAACTATAATGATTAAATTAGAATTGCCGTTCAAGATATTGATGCTTATACTCTCCCATGTAATAGTTACCTTTATTTAGACGGGAAATTCTTAACAGAACAAAATAAGACACCAACAAAATTTCATTTTATAAACAATGGTATAGCACATCTCTTTAGGGAAATAAGATATGAAATGAATGGCGTAATAATTAATTCGGTTAGAGGTGTTGGGTTAGCTTCTACCCTGAAAAACTATCTCTCATTCAATGAAAATGAGAGCAAATTACTTCAAAATGCAGCCTGGTTCCCTAAAGAGGGTTTAAAAGATTCTGCTGGAAAGACAATTGCATCAATCAATAAACTTTTAATTGATAATCACGGTAATTTTAATGTTTACATACCATTAAAACTTTTTTCTGGCTTTTTTGAAGATTTTCGTAAAATTGTTTTAAATATGAAGCAGGAATTAATTCTCATTCGCGAAAAAGATGATGTAGATTGTGTCATTGCAACAGATGAGACAGAAAAACCAAAAATTGAAATTAACAAAATATATTGGAATATTCCTCATATAACTCCTAGTATAAGTCAACAACTTGGATTAAATAAAATAATTCAGAGTTATGAAGACTTGCCAATTAAATTTAGAAGTTGGGAAATAATAGAATATCCCACATTAAACGATTCCACACGTCATACTTGGAATGTTAAAACTTCCACAAAATTAGAAAGTCCTAGACATATTATAGTCGCCTTTCAAGATGATTGTAAAGGAAAATTGTTGAAAAATATGAGTCACTTTAATCACTGTAATCTAACAAATATTCGTATCTTTCTCAACTCGGAACGATATCCGTATCATGATTTAAATTTAGATTTTGACTCTAATCGTTTTGCTACTGCTTATGAAATGTTTGCTAATTTTCAAGAATCCTACTATCATTTACTAACAAATCAACCAATTTTTTCACCGGAAGAATTTAAAAATAATGCTCCAATATTTCATATCGAAATTATTCAAGGGGGGTCGGTTGTGCTAAGAATAGAATTTGAAACCAGTAAAAATGTGGGTAAAAATGTCTTT
The DNA here is from genome assembly GCA_951812935.1 of Hermaeophaga mercurialis. Taxonomy (NCBI): domain Eukaryota; kingdom Metazoa; phylum Arthropoda; class Insecta; order Coleoptera; family Chrysomelidae; genus Hermaeophaga; species Hermaeophaga mercurialis. The sequence goes on from OX638362.1 coordinate 45,921,446, forward strand.
GCTTATTGTCTTATTTTACATGAAAAGGAATTTATGTACAATCCTCTAACAAAAATTGTACGGCAGGTTTAACACGCATGCTCCTTATTTAATATAAATGCCTGGTTGTAACGTTTAGTTAATTCAGTTCTGTATTTTGATTATTAGCAATATGCAGTTAGTGGTAGATGTAAAATGTTTTAAAATTGAAAATAATAAATTTATCGTAAAGGAGTTTGCGGCTTATAATGGTTCTCAAATTTCTCATTATGTGTTTAAACCACCATTTACATTGAGAATGCTGTCTCCTGATTTGTATAAGCAGGCATCTTGGTTAATTCATAACCATCACTGTATTGAATGGGATTCCGGCTTTACACCACTCCATCAGTTTTCCAAAATTTACGAAGATGCTGCCAAAGATGCAGACTTTATTTATGTTAAAGGATTAGAAAAGACAAATTATTTAAAAACGTTTTCCAAGGCTCCTGTGTTTGCTTTTGACGAGTTACCCAAACTTCAACTAAAAGAACCTGCATGTCTTTACTACACAAAGGACAAATGTATTTGTCGTATATTTTTTATACAACAATTTTTTATTGAAATAAAAAAACTATTTATTAATGTGTTTTATTTTTAAAATATTTACAATGGACTTGACTGTGTTACCAATTTTTCAGCTTCTTCATATGATAAAGTATCCAACGGTTTCAGTTCTTCGTCTGTATCATCATTTTCTTCTATATAGTTAGCATCCCTCAAATAAATTGGTAGGAATTTGGAAATTTCTAGTCGTGTATTTAAATTTAGACTGTCCAAAATATTGAGTAAACAGCAAAGATGAAGCTCACCTTCAAGATAGTCATTACAGGCTGAAGCGGCTTTTTCATGTTGTATAGCTTTTTCCATCTATCCATCCATAGATTGCTTCATGTTCCCATTCAAAGTTGTTTTCTCCATAAATTTTTGCAAAATAGGTAATTGCAGATTTTAAATCTACTACCTTTACTTGGGTTGTATAGGTTCGCCACATTTTGATGAACTGATCAACTTTAGACTTGGTTATATACATTTTATGGATGGTGGGGATAAGATGAAATAACCTTCAATTCTATTGGTCTCCAAATGGGTAGTGGTACTTGTCTGGGATCCTTAGCATGTTTATTATATATTTCCATCAGGTTTGTTATGTCTCGATCTGGTGTAATCGGACGTTCACTATCACTATATAATATAATCGGAATCCCATCTTCAAAATCTTCAAATTTAAAATTTTCAAAATTTTGTACTGCCCAACAATCTTTAGTAATCGAAGACATGGTTTGAGTTCTCGTTTCAATTTCACATGTCTTTATATTTATCGGGTGACCTTGTACAACGTAGAATAGCCTTGGGAAATAAAACACAATGTATTTCGTGTAAAATTTGCTTTAGCTATTTAGAATAAATTTATTTTTGTTATTTGTTCACGTACATCCTTAATTAGCTATTTAGAATAAAATAGTTTTTAACAAATTTGTACACCTAGATTTCATTTCAAGGTGTAAAAAAAATCTGTTTAAGTAAAATGTATTTATTTTCTAAACCACATATCGAACAAAATCTTACATATTCTTTACACGCTTATGTCCGCATGACAACACTTGGCTGGTACACCTTCTTTGCTCATCTCGAACAATTGCTACTATTTTGACATGACAAAAAGTACAATACTTTACTCTTGTTCCACATTCTACACAACAAATCCTATGACTACAGGGAAGGAATAATACTTGTATTGGCTTCTCTTTACAAATATAACATGTACCAATCCAGCGATCTACCTCAGGTGGACTGCCTGGAAATGAATGTGGAGGAAATACCTCGCTAAAGCTCATTGTAGACTAATTGTCTAGATTTTGTTCGCATGTTTTTATAGTAAAATACATATTAATTTATATTTATATTTTTCAATAAATGAACATTATTCAAATTTGAATAGAGATGCTGATTTCCCCATTGACAAACTTTTCTCTCCAGCATAGATTATGAAATAATCACCATTCCCCAATTCACTTAGGTGTGGCTTCAAAAATGCAGTTGATCTCCCCGGTAAATATATTCTGTGCTGGGCAAGTTCCACCAACACTGCTTCTCCAAATTTTGTGGTTACCATTTTTATTGATTTTAATTTGTGTGGAATATTGGGTTGTTGCTGGTTTAATTTTATAATTTCTTTGTGCTCTACATCTAACATTAGCTGTTCGTTAATTTTTGGTAAATCCATTTTGAAGTTGTCGAGTACAATACTCTGTGATGTTTTTGGTCAACTATATTTATAATGAATCCCCCTCTACTTCACTTATTTTCAATTTTTCAAAACACTTTATAAGATTTTGCATTTGCTCGTATTTCATTATGTCTTGTTTAAGTTTAAATACTTTTTTAAAAATATATCTAATCTCTGTTCGTACATACACAACATTGTGAACTGAACCGCACTGTCGGATTTTAACCTTTTTACCTTGATCTTGGCCTTGGAAGGGTCATTGACCCTTTGAAATATACTCAAATTTAGCACATCATGACCCTGACCTTGACCTTGGCCTTGACCATAGCCGTAGCCGTAGCCTTAGCCTTGGAAGGGTCAATAACCCCTTGGAAAACCGGTTTTGGTTCTCAAACCCGCCGTGATTATCTACTGAACTCCGTATTCTAAGTCTTGTTCTAGTTTTCGGTAGTTTGCTCTGCTGGTCCTGTCTAAAAAACGATTACACACCAGTGTTCACAAATTCAACTAAAAAATAGGGGATGGTCACGTTCAACTGTACTCAGCTAAGTGCGTTCACTCAGTTTGGTGGCTCGGTCCTCTATGGTAGACTGCTCGTGTCGTCACGGTACTACTTTTATACCATTCCTAATGTCACCAGATGATCGGGGATCTAGCTGCAGGGTCAGGTTAAGGGTAAACGGTTACAATATCTCCTTTTGGTTTCGAGATCTTTCAGATGACAACCAGATTTCAGATGACCATACGATGATAAGGGGGTCCTTAGAAGTATAATCCCGTTGCTATTTACGAGAACTGTCTCGTTTGCGTATTTGTCTTACAGATTCTAGCACTTCTTTCTTGTTTCCAATGAATGCAGTTAAGTTGAAGACATGAGAGATTCCTAGTGGATTTGTGTCTGGGGGCTAATTTGGTGGCGAAAGAATCACTTAGGAAATGACTTTCAACCCATACTTTCTTCCCAGACTTGTATTCATTATGAGGTCGTCGTTATAGATTCTTAACAGATTCCTGGCGGTATTGTTTCCTTTCAATAAGTTCTAACCTAACCTAAGTGAGTTTTCAGGCCTCTGTTTATTACCCGCTATTTTTACGACTTTAGCTGGGTTTTGCCTTAATTTTTATTAGTTTATTTTATCGACTATATTCATCATTGTAATTTCCTCAGTTTTTTAGATTATTTACTTTTAAAATTTAGATCTTAAATTTTATTATAAATATCGTCGCATTTTAAAAATATTGTCGCTTTTTCCATGAAGTTTTGGGCTTGATTTAAGTCCACTTTCATTAATTTCAATATTTTTATCATTTTATCCAAATTTACCATTTGGTTTATTTATTTTGTTAACTCTTTGACTTCCTTAATGTTACATTCATAATTTTGATTTATAGCTTGATTTTGAAGGTTTAATATTTCAATTATTCTGCGTAAGATAGCCCTTGTCTCACCGTATTACTAATAAACTTCTTTTTGTCGTTAATTTCAATTGTTTTTATTCTTTACCTCTTCGATATTTTCTATGTATTTGATTTATACTGGGCACATTTTATAATTAGCAGTATGTTCTCCTTGGCAATTACAGCATTTAGGATACCGTTCTCTTGTATCGTGATCTAAGGAACTTCATCTGGTTGTAATGTAATGTCTATGGTAAGTCGGTCCAATTTTCTCTGTTTATGTGGAACACGTTTTTAAGGACTACATGTGCTAAGTAACAAGTTATAGAGAACCCAGACCCTAATTCAACGGAATCAGTAGCCATACAAGGTTAGCATGCAGAAGTTTATACATATATATATTTAGGCTGATTCAAAAAAAATACTTTTTTTTTTCGAAATTCTCACGTAAAAACTTTCGAGAAGGTGTAAAAAGACACCTGTGAAAACGAGAGCCCTTAATATTAATATTAAGAGGTCGCGCACCGCAGATTTCTATTTCCCATTTAAATAACACGGAAATTTTTTTCTCTGAAGCGGCTTAATGGATTGTCAAACCAAAAATTATTCTTATAGGAAATTTGACGCTCTACAAAAAAGTATTTGGAAAATTTTTGATTATCCTAACCATGTAAAAGTGATTCGAGGTCAAAGTTAAAGTTACAATAAAATACCATTTTTTTTCAACTATTTATTAATATTATTAATTTTTTTTCAAAATTTTGCTTCTTATGATCACTTTTTTCCATAGTTACATTTATAAATAGTTAAGGGCATCAGTTATGAATTATCAGTTTTAGATTTCCAATCACTACTATTCTTAAACCCAGGTTTTTTTATTACAGTCCGGAAAACGACGACGATGTTCTTTAACCACTTGCAAAAGATACTGTAATTGTTCTTCGTTCTTGGTTAAACAGTTGTTGTAATCTTCAATCAAAGCGATACCACGTTCTGCTACATCATTAACCACAGAAAGTTGTTTAAAAAAATCTAAATTCTCTTTATAACTTTCATTGTTAGGCCACAGCGATACATCTACTTCTAGAAAATCACATGGTAAATCAAACGTTTCGAAAAGTTTGAGTGAATTTTTCGAAACAAATTCACTCAAATCTTTGTTTGAAAATGACATTAAATTAAGTTCTCTAGCGACGTATCGTTTCTCTCTGATAGTGTTACTCTGCTCATTTTGACCGATCGCTCTACCCATTTTTCTTTTCATTTCATCTGAGACATTGTTATCAAATAATGCGAGTGCTGCTAGTTCTTCATCCAAGTACCATAGATGAGCACTTAATTTTTTTAAAGCTTTTTGTAGCACTGGCAATTGAATTTCTGGGCAAGAAAGTAACTTCTTCAACAATTGCATATCATTAAATCATCAAACGCAAATTTTCAATTGTTTCAAGCACAAAATAATAATAATATACCGTTAATAAATTATTAATTAGGTTAATCAATTCAAGTCTGTTCGTTAAAAATGTATTTGCAATTAATTCATCTTGCATGCCACTTTGGTACTTCGATTGATCGATTTCGCTCCAAAAATTTTTGAAACGTCCAAAAATTGGAACGTTAGGACCAGAAGTTGTCGGCCAGAAAACTTCAAAAACTTCTTTGAAAATAATTTCAAAAATATGGTGGCGACAAGGTAACCAAATTAGTTTCCGGTTCAATTTTTTTTCAATCAACGCAACTGTACCATTTAGTATTCCTGTAAATTAAGTGTAAATGTCTGGATTCTAGATTATATCCTGAACTTGATTATCAAATGTAGGCTGATCAATATCTGTCGAAATAATATGCATTAACAAATATTTTTGGTAAAAAACTAGACATTGAATTAAGCAGAATTTGAAATACTAAATGCAATAAATAATTTTTTTCTAGGAAATAAAATGATTAATAACCATTAACATCCATAGTATCTTGATGAGTTTTTTCGTTTGAAACACTTGGGTCAATAAATCCATAACGCTTGGTAGATCTTAGAGCTTCTAAAAATAGTTGCTTTGTATAGTCAAGTTTCTGCTTTGGATCTAAACGAGCAATATCGAATAATTTACCAAATTTTTCTTTAAGCATTGCCTCGTTTTTTTCTGCGTTGGAGACTTTTTTCTGTATTGACTTTTTTTGAGTTTTAACCATTGCTTAAATAACTTTAAAACTTTTTGCACAGCATGAAAATTTTTGCAAGTTGGAAGTTCAGCTTGCAACCATTTCTCTTCAACTTTTTTTATTGGAACAGAAGCACTTTGTTTTAATGTTAGCTTATGTATAAAATGCTGATATAAAAATACTGACAGAACCTCTTTATTTGTTGGTAATTTTCGACCAACAAAATTTTTCTGAATCTCACCGATTAAGTATTTTTTAAAATCCATTATATTCGATGGAATAATTAACAAAATAACTATAAAGTTACAGAGCAAAACTATAAATAGTAATATCCAAGAAAAAATTCAAAAGAGAATGTCAAAACAATGTGACACAGTTTAAAGCAAAATCATAACTTTTGTCTTTTTGGTTATGTCGGTAAAAAAGTGCACTTTAATTTACAATAAACTACTGTTGGAAATTTTTTTATGAATTAGGTAACTTCAGTTGATTCGTGAAATAGAAAGTGTCTGTGTAAAAGTTTTTATGACAAAACAAATTATATAAAAGACTTAAAATATTCACCAAATGATCGAAACACATCATAAAATGTGATTCAGAACAAAATATTTTAAAAAAATTGATAATTTCATCGAAATCTGAAAAAAAGATAGAATTTTTTTGTAACTTTAATTTTGACCTCGAATAACTGCTACATGGTTAAAATAATCAAAAATTTTCCAAAGACTTTTTTGTAGAGCGTCAAATTTCCTATAAGAACATTTTTTGGTTTGACAAAATTCCAAAATAAAAAAAAAAAATTTCCATGTTATTTAAATGGGAAATAGAAATCTGCGGTGCGCGACCTCTTAATATTAATATTAAGGGCTCTCGTTTTCACAGGTGTCTTTTTACACCTTCTCGAAAGTTTTTACGTGAGGATTTCGAAAAAAAAATTAAGTATTTTTTTTTAATCAGCCTAATATATATATGTTAAATATAATAAAAGACACTTATTGGTTTGTCGGCAAATTGTAAACTTCGCTTTTGTAATAGAAATAATTTTTTTAAAAGTAAGATTTTCGAGACATTTTTTCTAAGTATAAGTCGAGAACATCATAAATTTAAATTCCTTTCGAAAAGAACCTTAAAAATTTGCTGAGGAAGCCTAACTCGAAGCCCTTCAGTGAAGAAAGGTGAGCCAATCCTGTATATTCATCTCCTTTATTTTTGTTTCAGTTCTGTGTTAAAATTTGGACTCAATGGGTAACTTGACATTTTTTTACTAATATCATTTATTTATATCTAAAAAGAGCATTACCCAAATATTATTTCTTAAAAAAAATAATAACTTGTCAAAAAATGTTTAAAATTTCGCGAATTCTGGAAGTATTTCAAACGATCTTCAACGCTCCCTTAGTCGCGTGACGTCATATGGCTTAGGCTTAGTTGTACAGGGGTGTGTCAGTTGGTCTGTCACCACATCGTATATTATATAAAGATATTGGAACTTCACCAAGATTAAAGGGAATGCCTGATTCAGTCATAGTATATTATAATAAGGACACAAACCACAAGCAAACTAAAATGTTTACTCACAAAATCAAATAAAAGAATCGGAAAAATACACAAACACGTTGTTAAAAAAGCTACAATTGCATCTAACCGCTAACTGCCCAATAGCAGCGCGTTGCATGTTGTCTATTATAGGTAACTAAAGTATATAGAAATCCATAAATTTCTTATAGGGTATTAGTGAATATAATACACTAAACATTAAGTTGTAACCTTTTATTAGAATAATAGTGCACATAATATTTTACAAAACCATATTAATCAAAATAACTTACATATCCACTACCAAAAAAATATTTTTCTTTAAAGATAAAAATATAAAGCACAGTTAATTAGTTTTGAAAAATTATCAAAATTAACAATAATAATAATAATAATAATAATAATAATAATAATAATAATAATAATAATAATAATAATAATAATAATAATAAGGGATTGCCTTGTTGTAACATGTTAATTTTACGCTAAAATTTTACATACCTTTTTGTTAAAGTTCTTAAATAATAAGGGAATATTTGCATTTCAAAATCAAACCTGGCGTTATATTATAATCTTTCATTATTTGTTTACTTATTTTATTCAGGTTAAGGACTTTTATTTAAAACAGCTGTCCTTCTGTCTCACCTATTGACTAGGTGGGTCTCGTCTATGGGGTTATTCCGTTACCGGTTATCGTATTTCTATAATTTTCAAGTTTTTCTTTGAAAACTTTACATCGAAGAGTTGTTAAACTCTTAATTCCACCCCTCAGCCACAAGTATGTTCTAGAAGTCATCGGTTTAGTTCGAAGAGTATTATGTTTGGACGGTGTAATGTGATTGATCGAACTATTTGTCGGAATTTGAATAGAAGCTGGTCTTGCGCGGGCGATTCTAAGGACAGTGAGTTGCTGGGTTTTGATCAGTTTGGTAACTGTGCTTAATATCAGAAATTCTGGAAAAGCTGTTTTTGGCTTACACTAGTTGTGGGATATTTTCCGGTATTTACTTTACTTCGTAATCAACAGTCAATGATATTGTTGTTGGTAATAACGAGTATCACTTCATTAGGAAGGATTTGGTTAGTTCCAGCTGGTCTACCAAGTGTAGTTTGTGAAATTGGGGTTACGCCGCATTTTGGGTTCCTGTTCTGGACAACTGGCATCCCGTCACCTCTCCCCGAAGGATCTCCAGTAACAAAATAAGAGAAAAACCTCAGGAAAATCTGGGTAGGTTTTTAAAATAAGTTTATAGCTCGATCTTTCTCGGTCGTTCAACGAAATAATCGTCCTATCTCTCTCCTTTTAGGAATTTTATTAGTTGGAATTTTGTCGACTACTAGTTAGTTTTTTTTTTGTTGCCGAATGGACGTTTTTTCCTTGCGATAGTTCGTGAGTTATAATTCATGCTTTCTTTATTTTTCCTGAAAGGGAAAAATATTTAATATTTAGTAATTGTTACCCGGAACTATTTACTCAACTTTGTTTTACCATCTGTTGCGTTAAAGGACTATATTTTATAAACTTTGGTTAGCTCACTCGGGTAATTAAAGAGTGCAAATTGGTGGTTCGAAGCCTCATACGAGTCCTGGTAAACCTGTATTTACATAACTATTTAAATCTTTTATTTTTTGCCTGCCCGTTTGAAATAATTACATTAGAAGAGTGATTCTTGTATTCTTGTCTAAATGTAACATTGCAATTTTTTTATTTATTTTCTCTAGTCAACGCTTGTTATAATTACATAATTTTTTAATTTATTCTTTGCTAATTAAATTTCTCAAATATTAAGAAACTTGTGTTTGACTTATATTTATTTGTTGTGATTAGTGAACAATTTTTGGGACAGACATTTGTAAGTTGGTATAATTCTAGGTGGGGAATTTATTTAAGCTTACTGGCGCCCATTTTTTTAATTTATAGTAAAAGATCTTTGAAATTCCGGACCACACCCATCTCCGGCTTCGAGTTTAGTTGTGATGAACATATGCCGCACGGCAAATTTAATAAGGCTAGTTTAAGAGATTAAATTTGTTACGTAGCACTGTCACTTATTATTTTTTTGAGTTTATTTCTCATTTATAATCTTAATGTTCCGGTTATCCACCAAATTATTCTATTTCTGTTTTTTATTTGTAGTTGGTTTACGTTTGTTATTTTATTACCAGCTATTCTTACGTCTTTAGCCGGGTATAACTTTAAAATTGATTGACAATCAATCTTAGTTATTTTTCTAATTTTAAATTATTTTGTATAACTATTAGTAATTAATTATTGTTATTATAAATTTCGTCATATTTTAGAAATATCGTTGTTTTTCCATGAAATTTTGTGCATGTTGTAATTCCTCTTTCATTTGTCTTAAAATTTTATTTAAATTTACTATTTGATTTATTTTTTAGAGTTAGACCGAGTACGGATGTTTAAACTCGTTTTACTTCTAATAAGCAAGTATGTGATAAACATACAGTGTAATAGTCCGGGCGCTCTCTGAATGAAATGTGATATCCGATATCATATCTCGCGAGTGGTCGTGACAAAACAACAAAAGCGAACTTTATAATATGGCATGCAGCCAGCCAACTACGCAAAATGAAGCGATAGTGATGCAACAAAATAATGCATTATTTCAAGAAAATTGTGCCAGGTCAAGCAATAAGCAGGCACTTTACAACGCTTGGCTTCAAGCAGAAAATAAAGTAAAAAATATGGAATGTACTATAATGCAACTCCAAAGCCAAACAGCAAATTGAACGAAACAATATGCAGAGTTAAATAAAATCTCAATTCAATCAGTACAGGAAAAGCTAATTGAATACCATACTGATGAAGAGGAACTAGTGAAAGAGACGGAGTGGATAAGAGTGAAATATAATAAGAAAAGAAGATTGAATGCAACTTTAACACCACCACAACAACAAGCAGAGTTAATAAGGATAATTTAAAGCCTGAGAAAATAAATATACTTCCTCCAGTAATAGTAAAGGGAATCAAAGATAACTATAATGAAATGTGTATGGAATTAGAAAAAAACCTAAGTTAGTTCCAAATAAAACTAATAAACGACGATAGTATGAAAATTAATGTTCCTGATAATAATAATTATAAAGAACTAACTAAAATGCTTAATGTTCAAGGACGGATATGGCATTCATTTGAAAATAAGCAAAATAGGCCAATAAGAGTTGTTGTCAACAAACTCCATCATACTTGTAAGAAGGAGCATATTGTTGAAGATCATCAGAGGAAAGGATTTAAGGCGATAGATACTCGTGTTAAATTAAAATGGAGAACTAAACAGCCATTAAATATGTTTACACTAGTATTCGATAAGAACGAAGACATACATAAAATCTTCAGTATAACTTATATTCTGGGAAATAGAGTGGAAATTCTACCGTTAAAAAAGTCAAAACTAATCCCGCAATGTAAACGCTGTCAAGCATTTGGGCACACGCAGAGGTACTGTGCTACAGAATCAAAATGTGTTAAGTGTGCGGGAAAACAGCTCACAGTGGAATGTAGAAAGGCACATCTTGTGCAGTCAAAATGTGTTAACTGTGGAAAAAATCATCCAGCTAACTACCGAGAATGTATTGTTGTGAAAGAACTACAAAAAATCAGATTTAATGCCACGAAGCAGAACAGCCTACCTAAAAAACCAACAAGGAATAATCAACCGGTATGCAATCAAAAACTTAATAGATCAGAAGCAGTTAATGATAAAACTGAAGATAAGAGCTACAGTCAAGCAATAACAGGTAGATCAGAAAATAATAGAAATGAAAGAAAGATAGATCAACAAAATGGGTCAGTAGAACAAACTTTACAATTAATATTGAGACAACTAAATGAACAAAAACAGATTCTTCAAAATTTTGATGAACGTCTAAAAAGACTCGAATATAGCGATAAAGGAGCTATCCCAAAGCAAAGAAATGGCTACTAATCTTAGAATAATGGCATGGAATGCCAATGGGCTCTTGCAACATCAACAAGACTTGCAAGCTGTATTGGACATAGATAAGATTGACATATGTTTAATAATCAGAAACCCACTTCACCAATCAAACATAAGGAGGAAGTGCGGTTGTAATCAAAGAGAGTATCTTACACTTACAAGAATTAGAATACAAAACTAAAGAAATCCAAGCTACAACGGTAAGTGTTAAAACAAAAACTTATCAAGTTTCTGTAACGGCAATATATAGCCCTCCAAAACACTCAATAAAGAAACATCAGTATCTAGGCTTTCTATGTAAACAAGGATATAGATTCATAGTAGGTGGTGATTTTAATGCAAAACACACCAACTGGGGATCTAGGCTAACCACAACCAAGGGAAGGGAGCTACTAGAAGCAATTAAAGAAAATAAATGTGAATACATGACAAACTGGCAAACCAACATACTGGCCTTCGGACCCAAATAAAGTACCTGATCTCATTGACTTCTTTATAATTAAAAATATACCTGCCAACTATTTACAAGTAGAACAAGGATGGGATATGGATTCGGATCACACACCAATACTAATGACAGTAAGTGATAATATAATTAAAAAAGAAAGTAATCCTATCTTAGTAAATAAATTAACTGCTTGGGAAAGCTTTAAAATCTGTATCGAAAAAAAAATTAACCTAACAGTTCCATTAAATAACGAAATGCAACTTGAGCAGGAAGCTGAGAAATTCGTTAATGATATACAATCTTCGGCATGGGAAAACACTCCCACATTAAAACCTAGAGTAGCTGGAAACAACTATCCTAAAGAACATAGACAACTTATCACAGAAAAAAGAAAACTTAGAAGGAAGTGGCAACAAACAAGAGTCCCTGAAGATAAAACTAGATTAAATAATGCTACCCAACACCTAAAAAGAGAGATCCAACAAATTAAAGAGGAATATATGAATACCTACCTAAGAGACTTAACAAATGAGAATAGTACAGATTATTCCCTTTGGAAAGTTACCAAAAGACTCAAAAGACCGATAAGTCAAAACCCTCCGATTAAACAAGTTGATGAGAATTGGGCTAGAAACAACACACAAAAGGCAGAAATTTTTGCAAATCATTTTTAGAACAAATATTTAAACCAAATGAAGATCAAGAAGAAAAGCCAGACTGGGAAGAAACATTCCAAGAAGAAGTAATCAAGCATACGTCACCCTAAGGAAGTTTTTACTGAGATAAAAGAAAATATTAACCCAAAAAAGGCTCCAGACTTTGACCTAATAACTGGGGAAATATTGAAACAGCTTCCAAGAAAAGCTATAGTTAAATTAACACACCTAATCAATGCTGCTTTTAGGTTAAGATATGTCCCTAGATTTTGGAAAATGGCCGAAATCATTATGATTTCCAAGCCAGGAAAACCTCCTCATGAAATAACGTCCTACAGACCGATATCACTACTGCCTGTAATATCAGAATTGTTCGAGAAACTCTTACTAAAAAGGCTAAAACTCATTATAGAAGCTAAGGAATTAATCCCTAACCATCAGTTTGGATTCAAAAATAAACACTCTACAATATAGCAAGTTAACAGAATAACAGACATAATAGAAAAATCTGTAGAGGAAAAAATGGTATGCTCTACAGTGTTCCTAGATGTAGGACAAGCATTTGACAAGGTATGGCACGAAGGGTTGAACAATAAACTAAGATCATACTTACCGAAACAGTGTGGTGCTTTTGGTTAAAAGATTAGTAGGGTACAAAATGTTATCTCCTTTTCTTTTTTTTTAACAAACTTGCCACATATCCAATGAATGACGTTAAGTTCTTATTCTTATATATGCGAAATTATTTTTTTCGCGTAAAGGAAAGAGTACGTCTAATAAAAACGATTACCCTGAAAGGTGAATCACTTGGCTCCTGGGTCGATGAAGAACGCAGCTAATTGCGCGTCAACGTGTGAACTGCAGGACACATGAACATCGACATTTCGAATGCACATTGCGGTCCTCGGATACACATTCCCGGACCACTCCTGGCTGAGGGTCGCATCAATTTCAAAGACTGCTCGGTTTTCCATTATTAATTTGGAAAATGTCGGAGCGTGTTGGGTGTAAACGTGTGTTGTGTGAAACACGCGACATTTTAAAATGTGATAGTGACGAATATACTACATACTATATATGTATATTCGTGTTTTGCACACAACGTATCGTAAACGCATAGCATATAAGTTCAGTAGTATAACTACGCCGTTTCCAGACCAGGAAGTGAGATAAGGTCATAAGATAAGAGAGTGGCCTTGAATTGGCAACATTATTGACCTTTACCGCCGTCCACGTGGCCTCGATGGCCTTGAAAATGGCCTTGGAAGTGGCCTTAATGGTTTCGGAAAAGCGGCCTTTAAAAGTGGTCTTGGAAAATGGCCTTAAATGGTCCCGATGGCCTTGATGGCCTCGGAAAAGTGGTCTTGGAAGTCCGTAACCTCGGAAAATGACCTCGTCGATGGTCTTGAAACATAGCCTTGACCATGAGCCTTGAACACGTGAAACATAGCCTTAGCCTTGAAACATAACCTTAACCAATTTTTTATAATTTTTAAAACACATACCAGTGTGTTTTTTTTTAAATAAAGGTATTAAAATCAATAGTCAATTAAACAAAACGTTTTTAAAATTTATTTAAAAAAAAATACAAATAGAAAATTATTGCCATTTATAATCATAAATCCTCCATCTTCTATTTCCAGCGACGACTGCGTCGCCGGCACTGGATCATCACTTTTATAATGACAACTGACAACTTAATTGCATAGACTTTTCAGGGTATGCAGAAACCCATTTTACGTTTTAGCGTAATGTTGGTTGCGTGCGCTGCAGGTACAAATCGAGAACAAAGAATGATTTTTCAGTCAAAATTTCCTAATTTTCTGGCGAAATCACAATTTTTTACTTTTAAATAGCCTTGAAACATAACCTTAGAGCACATCATGTCCCATAGCAATTTTATAATTAAACAAACCAATAATAAATTAAATTTATTAAAAAAAAAAAAAAAAAAAAAAAATCAACACATGGATAACGGTATTAAATTTCGTTTTATAGATTCACTGCGATTTTTAGGAACCTCTTTAGATGAATTAGTATCCCTTTTGGATATGCAAGACTTTAACAATTTAAAGTATGCATTTGAATGTTGTACTCGAGAGCAATTTTACTTACTTACACGTAAAGGTCTATTTCCATACGACTACATTGACAATATTGATAAGCTTAAGGAAACTCAATTACCTCCACAATCTGATTTTTTTAATAAACTTAACAATAAAGATATTACTAATGAACAGTATGAGCATGCTCAAAAGGTATGGAGGTATTTTAATATAAAAAATTTAGGCGAATATTCGGATTTGTATTTGAAAACTGACATTACTTTGTTGGCCGACGTCTTTGAGAGATTTCGAACAATCGGATATAGTACAAGCGGCTTAGATCCTGCTTGGTATTACAGTATCCCCGGATATAGCTGGGATTGTATGTTACGGTATACCGGATGTAAATTACAGCTTCTTCATGACATTCATATGATATTATTTATTGAGAACGCAATACGCGGCGGGATTAGTCAATGTTGTTGTCGTTATTCCGAGGCGAATAATAAATATATGCATAATTATGACAGATCTAAACCTGACAAGTACTTATTATACGTAGACGTCAATAATTTGTACGTTTGGGCAATGTCACAAACACTTCCATATGGTGGGTTTGAATGGGTTGATACAAATATAGATGTATTGAGTATCCCGATGACACAGACATCGGGTATATACTGGAGGTTGACTTAGATTATCCCCATCACCTTCATAGTATGCATAAGGATTTTCCATTTTGTTGCAAACACAGAAAACCTGAAGGATCAAAATTTTGCAAACTTTTAACAACGCTTTATAATAAAACTAAATACATTATACATTATCGAGCTTTAAAACAAGCAATAAATCATGGGTTAGTCATTCGTAAAATACAGTTTTAAAATTTAAACAATCGGCATGATTAAAGCCATACGTAACTTTAAATACACAGTTTCGAGCACAAACAACAAACAAATTTGAAAAAGATTATTATAAATGAAAAGTAAATTCAGTATATGGTAAAACGATGGAAAATATTCGAAAACATCGTGTAGTTAAATTAGTTTCACAGTGGGAGGGGAGATATGGAGCAAAAAATTTAATAGCAAGTCCAAGGTTCCATAGTAGAACCATTTTTTCGGATGATTTAATGGCTATTGAATTACGTAAATCAAAAATTTTATTCAACAAACCCATATACATTGGAATGTCTATTTTAGATATTTCAAAAACATGTATGTATGAATTTCATTATGATTTCATGTTATCTAAATTAGGAAATGATGCTTGTAAGATCCTATATACTGATACAGACTCTTTGATCTATGAGATTAAATGTAATGATGTGTATAAGGAGGTGATTAATGCCCATATTGACAGATTTAACACTAGTGATTATGCACCAAATAACCCATATCAAATTCCACTGTGTAATAAAAAGGTTCCGGGTCTAATGAAGGATGAGACAAACGGTAAAATTATAACTCATTTCATAGGCTTAAGATCTAAAATGTATACGTATAAGATTGAGGATAAATCTATAGTTAAAAAATCAAAAGGTATTAAAAGTTCCGTAGTAAAAAATGATATAGGTTTTCAAGATTATGTGCATTGTTTAATTGAAAAGAAAGATAAAATGATTTCACAGTGTACAATTCAATGGTTTAAACATAAAGTTTACAGCGTAAATCAAACAAAAATTGGTTTAAATTCATTAGATGATAAACGAAAATTATTAGATGATTCACATGACACCCTCCCCTGGGGTTTCCATCATCATGATGATGATCAGTGATATCAATATCTTTGGACAATTAAAACTTACTATTATCATTATATCTATTATAATATAATTTATATTTAAAACTATTATCCATTATTAAATAATATACATATTATTAAAACTGTGTTTTTTTATTTAAACTTACTACCCACCCTATTATGATATAATAGCCTGGTCACACATACAACTTATAAAAGGTGATGTATATGTCTTTAATAAATCAGTTGACAGTAGAATGCCATTAGTAGTTGAGTACAGAACTAAGCTAAAAAAGTATTGTGAAAAAATTTGTCGACTAAACAAAGATATTGTGCTTTACGAAGAAAAAAAACAAGTTTTAAAAGATTTATCAAATTTGTGTTTAAATGATGGCCCTACTAAACGCAAATTTTGTAATATTAACAGCGATATTCAACGGTTTGTTGTATACAAACATACCTAATGGAGTGTCTAATATGGCGGTATGTTTTAATGAAAACCAAAAAGAATGTAACCGCTCCGAATGGCAAATGATGGGCAGAACCTATTTAAATGATGGAAAATTACAAGTTTTTTACGTAAGATTACCTTCAACAACATATGAATTATATTATAAGTTGAAATTATTATTTCCAAATAGAAGTGCAGGTGATCAAGAAATATGGCATAAAATTGGTGAAACTATCAGCAATTGTACTTATCCTCTAGGAATAGGGACTGGAATTGGAGGATTAGTAGGAGGAGGAGCAGGAGGAGAAGTCACACTAGGAGTTGAACAACGACAATTTTCAATAACATGTGCTACATTTGGTTTAATGTTATTTATAGTGTTAAAAATGATTGTTAAATATTTAAGGAAAATATTAAATAAATAATATATATGAGATATGTTTTATTTAGTGTTATTTGTCTAGTGTTTTTTTAATATTTAAAGGGAAAAGCATAAAACAGTTTTATACCTATTTTTTATAAAACATTTTATACATGTTTATAAAAAAAAATATATTTTTAATTAGGTAAAATAATATTAGTAAACCAAGAAAGTAAATGATCCACGTTTTTTTGTGCCACATAAATTTTCCTTTTGCATGATGACAACACTGCTGTGGAATTGTTAATTGAAAATTTTCCGTCTCACATCTAGTATTATCATACTTGACAACGTCGTGGATGACTGGAAATACTTGTAGCTCCTCATACTTGCTTTGTAAAAATGAAAGTTTTTGTTCATCTCTAACGTAAATTATGTCAGCCGAATGAAGTAGATAATTTTTTAAAATGTCATTAATTTCACTATATTCGATATAACCAGAGTTAAATCGAATTCCATGTAGATTTTGCTCTAAACAATTCAGTCTTTTTGTCACCAACACTAAGATGGATGAAACACTTTTTCAATAATAAAACCTTGAATGTCTACTAGTGCCACTCGCATGATGATTGTAAATCAACTAATTTAAATAACATTATGAGGCTTTTTATATCTTCCGTGAATCGTGTGACCTATGATGCACCTTGATGTTATCGGAGTATGTGAAACCACGGTCGCAATAGAAACCTTGATGTTATCGGAGAGAGCTGGAGCCAACACCCATTATTACGAGAGGCTTTTTATAACTTCTGTGAGTGGAAGATATTCCATTAGACAATCGTGAACTATGATACAGTAAACCTTGGTGTTATCAGGGAAACCTACGTCCGATTCAATTTCCAACTTTACATCGACGGTTGATGATTTCATGGACTCTTCCTGTTTAGAGCAATCTATGATAAACAATGTACGTAATTTAAAATCCGAAACGGTTAGAAGGGTACGTTTTCGATTAGAGTTTGTGTAACTAGGATAAAATTCTGTATAGTTGAAATATGCATCGTTGAAGCGATCACTAGCAAAATCAAATTGCGAACGATCATTAGGATAATAATCACCATTTAACATTAGTCTAATATTACGAATATTCAAGTGATCAAATGTTGTAGGATCAGCTGATGCTATATCACGTTTTTCGGTTTGGAAAAATACCATGACGTAGCGAGGTCTTTCAAGAGCCGTAGTAGTTTTCACAGCACATATATCTTTTTTAGCATTTGGCGTTATGGCTGGTAGTTTATTAAGTTCCCATTTTCGGAAGGGCATCAAAATAGGCCGGTCCGATTGAATTGCCTTCAAAAGTTTTTCATTTACTTCATAATTGGGATAGATATGTTTAACTCTTACTTCAATGCTTTCAATATATATTTTAACTGTAGTTGCCGATCCGCCATTTTCCTTAATAGTTATACAATCGTTATCGTTTCGAGCACGAACAAAGCGAAGAGTTTGTCTATAGGATTTTTAGTACAAATACCGTTGAACGTCAGGAGTGACGTACCTCTTTCGTCATAGTACTGCCAACTAATTAAAATTTCCCTAACTAAGATAAATCATACGAAACATCACGAAAATTCACGAGGACTCATGAACGTAGTCACAGTACTAAAAAACCGAAAAAGTAATCGTAATTATTTTGATAATTTTAGAATTATTTCAATTATATTGGCTTATATACGTCTTATTCTTTATAATATAAAGTTTATAAATCATTATTATATGTTTAGTACTCAAAAAACCATAATTTACATTAAATAATTTTGAAATTTTCTACGCCCATGAGACTCGTATTTATGATGAAGAAATGACATTGTAGCGATTGGCATGCCTTGATGCGACGTTGTCGAGTATTTAGATTGAAATATTTCAACGATTTCTGACGTCCGGCCGTCAACCAGTTGTGTGTTTTCACCACGTTTTCGGTAATTTTATAATATTGTCTTTATTTTTTTGCTTTGCTAGATAGTTAACTTATAAGTATGGAAAAATTCTATTAAACATACAGAAAAAGAAATACAAAAATGGTATGAAAGAGAGAGAGTTTTTGATAGACTAGAAATTAATCCCATTATTATTAATCCTAACAGCGATGACAGTGATTCAAGTGATTCAGATTTGAATTAGTAGAAAGGATTTACCTTTTGTAGGAATTCGAATATTGTAGTTGAATTGTTTCTTATAAGAAAATATATTTTTTTTTAAACAAAACATTGTCTTATTTTAATAACAATAAATAGTTTGCTATCTTTTTTATGTCTCTATTTTATTTATTTAATAAAAATATAGTACAAATAAACAACATAATATAACGATTTTTATAACAGATTATTGAATATTAAAAGTAGATAATACAGCAAGAAGAAGAAGAATATCACAGTTGTAGATTGCTAATGAATCAACTGAGAAAAACATTTTTTAAATGTACTTTAAAACTGGCAGGATGAAGTGCCTTGAGTGTGAGGATCATATATTGTTCATATACGCTTCAATAAATTAATTTTTCATAATAATAAAGCTAAACAACATAACCTAACCTTACATTTTTGAAACTTCCTACATTCCTCGACAATTTAGACAAGCCGACAACACTACAGGGTCGTGATCTCATAATTGATATATGACGTGCAACGGGATTTGTATTAAAAATCCTATACCACACGTAATCCCATCATTGAAAACGTTGAAAATATGCTTTAGCGGTAATAATAGACTGAAAGATTTACTATTAGTGAGAATTGGTGGTGAGGGATAATTCCATCCGGCAATAGACATGTGACGTGAGTCGTCCGGTGTATAGCAGGTGTAAGCGCGAACGGTACTAACTATACCAGGATCTCGTACCGTTTAAATTTCTTTGCCACTTTCACTGTATGTACAGGAATCGAATAGGAATGCTCCGAAATTTTGAGTTAATGAAACATCACCCGTTCCGGTAACTATTAATTTCCCCTTAATATCCAATAGCGAATCGTACATAGCAAAGAACGAATTCACTTGATTGATAACAATTTCTACAATGTCATTGCAGTTAAACGATTTCACATATGGAGCATAGTATTTGTATTCACATTTTCGAATTGATTCATCTATTACGGGTGACCCATATAGATTAAACATTGGTAATTCCTCAGATGATGCAGCTACTTTTCTTTTCTTGTAAACTATTGATGACGATGACATCGTACGTCAACAAAGAATCTTCTTATACTAATAATTAATTGCGTTTTCACCGCTTATAACCATTTAGGTCGAGGTCTAAGTTCCAATACTAGTGTACTTATTTCACCACGAAATTTTACTGGTTCACCGTTTTGATCGACAGCCAGTACAGTAATATTAAGAATTTCACGTTGAGGAATGACTGGTAAATACAAGAGATTTGAAGGCGATTCGTCAATTATATATCCAGGATCTGATTTAACGGAGAATTCGTAGATTGTATGAGCAGGTGTGTCTCCATCAAACGCACCCGTCGTAATGTTACAATCAAAACGTACGGTTGAGACTTTTATAATGTTGACGGGCAAATCTGACGAATGCATTTGACCCGGAGCGAGATTTTTTTCGGAAAATCCCAACGTACGTCCAATATTGTTAGGTTCCTTAAACGATATTTTATATAATTTGCTGAAAATTTCACATTTAAGCGTATTGTTATTGGGCTTCAATGAAAATTCTCGATCAGGATCAATGGAATTCTCCAAACCCATTCGTTGTCGGATAAATCTCTCAATATCTGAAATTTCATAACTACCTGCTGGAAAGGCAATTTCGTTTAATTTGTTGTGTGCATCATAGTAGTAAAATTTTTGACCCTCTTCAATGTTCGGTATGGAATTATACGAATGAAACGATCTCAACGCCAGCTCTTATTCTTTTTCAGGATTCAAAACGATGGGTGTTTGAGGTTTAAATCCAAAAATATGATTGGTGCTATTGACTCGCAACAACTGAGACATAACGAAGACTAACGAATTTTTAATAAATACAATAACTTAAATATATTCTTTATTTAAACTCTTTTAAACAATATATACATTTTGATTGCATTTGTGTACCACACACATCAGACCATACATGTCGACTGGAATCCGTTTGACACGGTAAAAACCGTTTTAACTCCATTCTGTACTCACGTGGAAGGCTATACCAGACTGTCTGTAAATCATCAACGTTCAATAAAATCATTTGAATTGCCTCCACGAATAGTAGGTGATGATTCATCACGTAAAAATTTAAGCACAAATGTCCACAATTTATTTGATTATAAGTTTGATATTGTTCGTTGTTGTAGTAAATTTTAACAGGACGATCTCGACCACTTAAATAACGAACAAGTTCTATAGGCGGTTTCAAATTACCAAAGGAATCAAAATATTCGACTTTGTCGTTTTTCTTTTTGTATGCCACCCAATGTGTGCCGGGATTTTTCCAACTATCCAAATTTACGATACCACATTCACGTTGTGCGCGTACTCTCCTAGGTAGAGTATCGCGCATGAAAACACCTCGAAAATGAGTTATTTTATAAAGTTTGGCATATCTCAGTAATTCTTTATCACATAATGCTCTATTAGGTAGCCTTAATGACGTTTTTTTTTGTTTTTTTGTTTTTTATTCTCAAGATACAGACCGAAACCTCCTTTGCTATTCTTTCGTAAATACAATCCATGACCGATAGCTTCCATCGTTTTATTGTGACGTGTCTGTTCTTCCAGCTTCTTTTTCTTATTTTGAGCGTTTACGACGGAAGAAGCTATACTGGCTGCGCCCCCACTTAACGCACCAAGGGCACTAAGTCCGGCAAACAAAGGAATGAGAGGAAGAAATCCTTTTAGAGTCAAATGGAATAATTCTAGGTATTCTAATGTTATTTTTACCGCCGGCACGTTTAACTGCCACTTTGGCTGGTTTTAAAGCCAACGACACGGCCTTCTTTAATGTCTTGGCAGGTTTCATGGATTTTCCAATTTTTTTCACAACGTGAGTGTGAAAGAAACAACCCATACCAAGTTTACGTTTGGTTTTCATTGCTCCAGTTATAAGTAGAGCGTTACCACGTTCACCAATACTAGCGTCCTTTGATTTAACTCGCTGCCACGCCCGCTCTTCTAATATTCTATCGGCTTTATGACGTTCGTTGAATAATATTGGTATCCCCCACTTAAATGTAATTCAAAAGGTAATTTATTAATCAATGTATTTAACACACCCTCTTCTTCGTGCACAAACATTGAAACTAATAAATGAGCGTAACAGCTTTGATATTTATAAGACGATGAAGGTGATTCAACAAGTGCAGTCGTTACCGATCGAAAATTTAGACGATTTTCAAGACAAAAAGTTAAATGGTATTAGTAAACATGGTCCGTTGTTACTCGACTCGTTTCGTGCCATAATCTGTGGTCCGAGTGGCTGTGGAAAGACAAATGTAATGTTATCGCTATTGTTTAATCCTAATGGTGCTAAATTTGAAAATGTTTACGTATACTCAAAATCTTTATACCAACCAAAGTATCAGTTATTACAAACAGTAATGACTCAAGCAAAGGGTATAGGTTATTTTCCGTTTAAAGACAACGATGAAGTCATCAGTTCCACCAAAGCCAAAAAAACTCCATTTTTATTTTCGATGATGTAGCATGTGATAAACAACAAAAAATTCGCGAAATTATTCCATGTGTAGCCACAAAGATATCGATGCTGCCTACTTATGTCAAACATATTCAAAAACCCCGAAACAATTGATAAGAGATAATTGTAATCTGATTGTGTTATTTAAACAAGATGAAATTAATCTAAAGCATATATTTGATGAGCACGTATCACCCGACATAACCTTTAATGAATTTAAAACCTTATGTTCAAAGTGTTGGATCAATAGGTACGGAACGGTAGTTATCGTAAAAGATTTTCCCATTAACAATGGTCGCTATCGAATGGGTTTCGATAAGTATATAAAAATTTGTTAATTTGTGTTAAACGTCACTGTATAGAATGATGTCAGACGATCGAGTCGCTGTGGCTACACATAAACGAAAAGTTGCCGAACTAACGCGTGCTGTACGGAAAACATATTTAGCATTGAAATTAAATCGAACGAACGCGGACGACTCAATCAATAAAGTTTTCAAACCAATAACCGATCCGTTAAAAGAAATTGCTTTAAAAACTACTAGTACTGCTGCTGCTGCTGCTGCTGCTGCTCCCCCCACACAAGTAAAGAACGAATCATTTATTAAAAAAGAATATAAAGTGCGTCCTACTAGTACTAAATTTCTCGATTTAGAAGATGTTGCTGAGTTTAATGAGCCCAGTATAATAGAGGAACCTGATTCATCACCGAAACGTTCCACTGAGCAGTCCATCGAATATTCGCATGATGTAAATGAATATCTGGATCAGTATCCATCAATAAGTCATACGTACGTTAAAGATTATTGGACAAATAGCGATAAAATTGATAGAAAATATGGTCCTACGTATGATAGTGAACAAGATAATTGGACGCTTGGTAATAGAAGAATTTCCTTTGATGTTAAAACCGGTGCTATCATGTTGTTATCGGAGAAAGAAGTTCAGGGAGGATATGTGAAAGGAACGCCAGGGCTTTATCAATTAATATTTTATTCCGATCCATCGTATGCTCCCCATGATCTCGTAAACTATAAAACCATATTAGAACATACGGGTGCGCACTTGAATAGTAGAGGATATTTAAAAGGAGATAACAGTATAAAATGGTATAATATTATAAAACCTTTGATTAAAACCGTAGAAAAAAGTAAAAAATCTAGTGTCACAAGTTTAGTTCAACATTTCGCCGCTTCATCACCAAAAGAAGGTAAAGGAATGCATTTAGAATATAATGACGCACCTATAGAATATATTTATTGGGACGATCCCCGAGAGCTCATTAATCGATTGAGACTGCTTATCGCATCTAAAGAGGCAGGAAATACTTCACATAACAATGAGATTGTTACCATAATGAATGAATTGAGAGAGGCTAATATAATAAAATAAGTTTACATTTCCACACGGGTGTCATTTCAATGATGAGTGTCGATAAATTCGGACGTCATTCACGTTCACGTGCATTTGTATCCAAACCTATTGTACGATTACCGCACACCTCTGATGGTAATGTAGATATTGAACATTTAAAGTTATGCAACGTTAAGGGGCCAACAATTGATGAAGATGCAGCAAAAAAAAAGCATGTCGATTCTATGATATCAAACCTTTCAAAATCAATAGATCGAGTATCGAACAACGTTAAAACTATGTCCGATACTATGTTAGATATGCAGAATAATATTGATGAAAATACACATTTTATTTCGAAACAACAACAAACTACAGATTGGGTGACAAAAAAGTATGTTGACGACTCTTTGCAAAAAGGTATTGAAAACGCAAATAATGAATTATCAACAAAGCTTAAGTTAGTTTTTAGAAATGACCTTTTTGACAATTACTCAGAGATTCTAAAGAATGTTAAAAATCTTGAACAAAATATAAAGAAGAATGAAGAGCAAATTATCAAATTAATGGCTGCAAGGACTACCTTAACGTCTACACCATAAATAGTTAAATTATAAATCAGTCTATTTATTATCATGTCGGCTGCATAGGCGTCGGCGACGTCACCGGAAAAGATTCAACTTGTTAATGAACTACATAAATATGCACGAAAAAATTATCCGAGACGACGTACCGTCATCAAAGGACTAGATGATTTATGGCAAATGGATTTAGCTGAAATGAGTCGCTATGCACATCAAAACAAAGGTTTTAAAATTATTATGGTTGTCATTGATTGTTTTTCAAAATTTTTATGGACTAGACCGCTAAAAACGAAAATCGGTGAAGAAATTACCTCAGCATTCGAAGACATTTTATCGCATACGAAACATCGTCAGCGTCGTCGTCCGAAAAATTTACAAACCGATCAAGGTACGGAATTTTGTAATGCAAAATTTAAAAATTTAATAAAAAAGTATTCCATTAATCATTATAATACGTTTAGTGTTAAAAAGGCCGCTATAGCAGAACGGGTAATACGTACTTTAAAAGAAAAATTATACAAGTATTTCAGTTTAAACGGAACCTAATAAATGGATTGATTATTTACCGAAGTTACATATTTGTTGGAAGATATGCGCAGTCAACCAATCAGCGGAGCTTTTTACGAAGAAGAATTACAAAAGGTTAAAAATCCCGACATTTATCTCGTTGAAAAAGTGTTGAAACGAAAAGGCAGAAAACTTTATGTCAAGTGGTTGGGGTTCGATATTACGCATAACAGTTGGATAGATAAGGATTCGCTTAAATAACACGATTAACAATACACCTCAGTCAGTTGTATAAAATGTGTTCGAAGTATAGTTCATTATCATCATTATCATCGTCCTCCGACTATACTTCAGAAAGTTCTTATAGCGATAAACAAATGGATAGTGATTATTATAAACAAATTGATCAAGTCTCCAAAAAAATGTGTGAAAACGCAATCGATTTTGAGCATACTTTACTGTTGTATAAAGAGTATTCGACCGGAACAGCGAAAAATTATGGGTCATGCCTATTATCCAAGGGATGATAATAATTGCATTGAGGTTCATCTTGATTCTGATGAAAATTGGAATTTTAGCTTGAATACCACGAATGTTCCGTTTAACGAAAACAGTTTATTGATAGTTTTAGTTCATGAGCTAGGTCATACATTAGGTTTGGGTCATAGTGGCGTTGAAAATGCTATAATGTATCCATGGTATCAAAGCGATATATCATCATTACATGAAGACGATAAAATGGCTCTTGAAGCACTTTATGGTCCTATACCAACACGTGGAAATCTATCAATTAAACCTACTACTAGTACAACACCACTACCCCCACCACCACCACTCTACCTACTTCAGTTAATTTATGTAGCCTTAAATCACCTGATTTTATCTTTCTCGCTAGCACATCATCGTTTCCCAATTATCGTTTATATATTGGAAGCGATCGTAAATTATGGAAAATTGATCTTAATGATATGCGAATACCACAACATTTTGACTTAATTGAATCATATCTTCCTAAAGAAATAAAAACATCTACTTTAACTCACATTTTTCAAAATGCTGTAGATCTGATTACCTATGCTAATAGAAGATGTTATGCAGCCTCATTCCCAGAAGTACATGTTCAACATGATTTTATTTTACCACTATCTAAAGACGTTCTAATAAATGCTATATTTCAAACAAATAGTGGAAGCATTTTTATATTTTACGATAACACTTCATACATTGAGTTTCTGGAAACACCTCAAGAAATACGTAATCGTGGACGAATAACAGATCAATTTCCAGGGCTTCCACCCGGTATTACGTCAGCGTTTAGATTTACAGATGGTTACATTTACTTTTTTCAACAAGATACTTACCATAAATTTAGTGAATATACACGAAAAGTTGTTGCAGCAGGTCCCTTTAATTGGAATCTCTTTGGTATTCCATGTCCTGAAGACAGCTTAAAAGAACAATTGAAAACTTTACTGTCAAAAATAATATCTTTTTATGAATAAAAAAATACTTAAAAATTACGTTTTTTATTAAAACAATATTTATAAAGTATTATATTTCATATCTTCTTCTTCTTCTTCTTCTTCTTGAATGTCATCATCATCATCATCATCATCATCGATAAGATATGAGGGTAAATATTTCTTTATTCTGCGTAGATACCCTTCAAACTCTAACTTTTTAAGTATATTTGCCAAACAGCATATACAAATAATTCCATCTACGTAATCGTTCATGGCTTGAGATCCTTTACGATGTCGAACAGCTAATATTTGACATTCCTCTTCTGTATACATTCGACCCATACCATATACACTTTCACGTTCGTAAATTCTTTCTTGATTAAACAAATGCCATGCTAAGTCTCGCAAGAGATTTTTAAGGTTATTCACTTTTGTTATTGTTTCACTACTAGTTGCCATTTTTTTTTATTTTTTCAACTGATTTTGCATATCTATAAAACTTCTATATATACACATGAAGAAAAAGGAGAGGGGATTTAAAATGTCCTTAATCAATATTTTGAGATTTAGTAGCTCGCTATCTCTCTATTTTTTTAATAATCTAATATTGAGGTATAACAACCTTGTTCGCTACAGAGTCCCATCTCTAACATTACAAATATGAACGGATGAAATCGTTTGACACACACGGGACAGGTTATCTCTTATCGCACCTCGCTTAAAAAATCTCACATCGCAGACGCTGCCCCGTCATCGTCGCAGCCTTTCTCGAGGTTACGCGATAGCGGAGACCCCGCCGGTGTCTCAGCTCTCTGGTCGGCGCGCGCGCGCTCGAGATTCACGGTCGCGATCGTCGCATACCACACCCATGCTAGTTTTTCAACACAGCTAAGCGCGGAAATTATGAATAAAAGTGATCCAGTGCCCCCGACGCCGACGACGACGTCGCTGGAAACCGCCTCCGACGACGTCGCTGGAAACCGCCTCCGACGACGTCGCTGGAAACCGCCTCCGACGACGACGACGACGCCAAATCAGTAAGTTTTTTTTGAGTTTTTAATTTTTTTTATTTTTCATATTAAATTATTGCAGGCATTTAAAAGCAGTGTGAAGAAAATTGTAGGCGGCGATTTTCCTCAAGCCAAATTGGTTGAACTAGAAGATGGATTTATGATTAAAAATGGTAATCATTTTCTATTTGTATTGTATTGAATTTTTTTTTTTTTTAATAAATTTTATTTATTATTGGTTTGTTTAATTATAAAATTGCTATGGGACATGATGTGCTCTAAGGTTATGTTTCAAGGCTATTCAAAAGTAAAAAATTGTGATTTCGACAGAAAATTAGGAAATTTTGACTGAAAAATCATTCTTTGTTCTCGATTTGTACCTGCAGCGCACGCAACCAACATTACGCTAAAACGTAAAACGGGTTGCTGCATACCCTGAAAAGTCTATGAAATTAAGTTGTCATTATAAAAGTGATGATATAATAGTTAATAGCGGATGTATAATAGTTAATATCCGACAATAGTTTTCAATTATGATTAACTTTTCTTTATAACAATTTTCGATATTGTCAAAAATAAAGGTACTTTACTCTTGAGCCAAATTTATACTTTTCGACAAACCTTCTATACGGCTCAACAAATTTTAAACACGATGGTTGTATTTCAGGTTTTAGACCATGCAGAACTTTTTATAAAGAATAACTTTCTTAGGTTCGCGGTGAATAGCCGTTGCACATGAGTCAGTCGATCCTAAGCCCTAGGCGAAAGCCTATGTTGATGTGGTGTAGCATTAATTATTTATAATTATTTTTAAATAATAAGTATGAACACACCCGTCGGGTGACAGGGAATCCGGTTCCTATTCCGGAACCCGGCAGCGGCACCGTCAAAAAGTCGGGCCCTCGCAAGAGAGTTCGTCGGGGTAACCCAAAAGGACCTGGAGACGCCGGGAGATCCGGGAAGAGTTTTTTTTCTGCATAAGCGTTCGAGTTCCATGGAATCCTCTAGCAGGGAGATATGGTTTGGAACGCGAAGAGCACCGCAGTTGCAGCGGTGTCCGGATCTTCCCCTCGGACCTTGAAAATCCAGGAGAGGGCCACGTGGAGGTGTCGCGCCGGTTCGTACCCATATCCGCAGCAGGTCTCCAAGGTGAAGAGCCTCTAGTCGATAGAATAATGTAGGTAAGGGAAGTCGGCAAATTGGATCCGTAACTTCGGGATAAGGATTGGCTCTGAGGATCGGGGTGTGTCGGGCTTGATGAGGAAGCAGGTCGCGGCTGACGTGCCGGGCCTGGTCGAGGTAAAGCTTTTCGAAGACTCGCAAGGGCCGGAGATTTGCGGATCCGAGTTCGGTCCCGTGCCTTGGCCTCCCGCGGAACCGTCTTGCTGCGAGGCTCCGGTTTGCCTTCGCGGGCGACCAGATGTCCTTTTCGGCCGCCATTCAACGGTCAGCTCAGAACTGGCACGGACTAGGGGAATCCGACTGTCTAATTAAAACAAAGCATTGCGATGGCCCCAGCGGGTGTTGACACAATGTGATTTCTGCCCAGTGCTCTGAATGTCAAAGTGAAGAAATTCAAGCAAGCGCGGGTTAAAGGCGGGAGTAACCATGACTCTCTTACGTTCTACCTATCTACGAGGGAAGACCGCACGACACCGAACTCCAGCGGTCGCGACGCCTATAGTTGAGTGGGGTAGTAGTTTTAGTGTCGGGAGTGCCAACCTGCGACTGCTACAGGCCTGCCAACACATCTCAGGCCCAAATTCCAACTAGAAAAAACAAAAAAAGATCAGGCCGGCAGTGGGTCTGAACCAACAGCCCACCGCCTATCGCATTGAATCCCGGCACTAGCTGATTGCCCGCTCGGCTATATTTAAAGTTACTATTTGAGAGCAACATCAGTGACGCTGTGACGCGAAATTTTGTCGCCATCCATACAGACCTAACTCGAACATCAAAAATTTTCCCAACTTTGAAATCCAAGACAATCGCCAGCACCCTCCAGCCAAAACCAGGCAAGTAAAAGACCACCCTCTGGGAGTCCACAAGAATCCCAGATCCCAAAAATACCACCCCCAACCCCCAAACTACCCCTAAAATTCAGTACGGCATGTACTGTGCGAGGTCAGAACACAACACAAATAACAAATTAAGGGAAAATGCACTCGTTAGATTAGGGATTAAGATACTAACAATTAATAATTAATACTAAATAAAAAATTTCAATAAAGTTTCAAACATTTGTATTTTCACAAAATGTTTTTTTCTTAAAAATTATTGTCAATTTCTACCCGATTTATAATAATAGGCATCGGGTCTATACGATTTTCGTATTAATGAAAACGTCTCTACCCACTATCTAGCTGCCGTCTTTCAAGGAGCAGAGCCCCCATTTCGTGTGGATTTAGTATTATATCCGCAAAATCCAGCCGCGTCTCACCCTCATAGAAGGCATCACGAATTAAATAATTTATCACCTTTGGCAGAGCCGATGGTCTACCCGCTATTATTCCCATTAGGGGATAACGGTTATTCACAAGAATTACGTTACACCGATCGAAGAATGAACAGAAACAACAGACCGAAAGCAATTACGATGGCAGAATATTACAGGTACCGTTTGCAAATACGTGATGGATATTCCACGTTGCATAACGGAGGAAAATTGTTTCAGCAATACGTTGTTGGTTCATGGTGTAAAGTAGAGGCCGATAGATTATGGTTTTTGAAACAAAACCAACAAAACTGTCGGATAGCCAGCGAAACGACGTTACGACGTATCAACGCAAATCGACTACAAGGAGATCTGAGACAAATCGGTAGATCAATTATTATATTACCGTCGTCGTTTCAAGGAGGTGAAAGGAATCGTCAACGACAATATCTGGATGTAATGACAGTTATCGCCCGTCATGGTAAACTAGATTTATTTATTACGATGACGTATAACCCCAAATGGCCCGAAATTATTAATAATTTAAGAGAACATCAAAAATGGGAAAACAGACCAGATTTGGTTTGTAGAGTTTTCCACGGAAAACTGCTGGAATTAATGGACGACCTAACGCAGAAACAAATATTCGGGGTTGTAAAAAACTACCACTACGTCATCGAGTTTCAGAAACGAGGTCTACCCCATGCGCATATAGTTTTAACTATGATTGCCGATGACAAAGTGTTGGACGTCGAAACCGTCGATTTAATAGTAGATGCATAAATTCCGGACGAAGAAACCCAACCGGTATTGTATCGTTTAGTGAAAGATTTTCACGTGCATACTCCTTGCGGAGTTGTAAATCCAACAGCGATATGTATGAAAGATGACTGATGGAAAAAATGTTATCCAAAAAAATATGTTGAAAATACATCATTATATCAAGGTGATAATAAGAGACCGGAGTTTAAACGACCTGCGGACGGCAGGTATATTTATTTACAACAATATGGCTGTAGGGTAACTAATCGCAGGATTGTACCTTACAATGCGTATTTGTTAAGCAAAGACCATTGCCATTTAAATATCGAAGTGGTAGGTTCCCTCTATACGATGAAGTATTTGCATAAATACATACAAAAGGGCTCTGACTCTATAACTTTAAGAATAGACGATAATGACGGGAACGCTCCCGTTAATAATCGGAGAGATTCTCGGCCGGCAACAAACAACTCACCAGTGCAGCAGGGGGCGATGGCTAATCCTATCGAAGAATTAGTCATCGATGAAATTCAACAGTATCAAGATTACAGATATGTAAATGCGATGGAAGCGGCATGGAGACTTTTGGAGTTTAAAATGCATGACCGCTCACATTCGGTATTAGCGTTACCTGTACATTTACCGCGTGAAAGAAGGATTATGTTCGAAGAATTGGAAAAGGCAGAAAATATTGAAGTGCGCCTGCAATCGCGTTCAACATTAGAGGCATTTTTCAATTTAAATTCGCACGACGTTGTCGCCAGAACGACTTACTTGTATAGCGAAATCCCTGAACATTACACCTGGGATAATAAAAATTGTAGATGGCAACCCAGGCGACAAGTAAATAAACAAATAGGGTGTATGATCGACATCACGCCAACACCTGGGCAAATGGAGTTGTTATTCCTCCGTTTGCTATTGTCTCGAATTAAAGGAGCGACATTATTTGAAGACCTGAAAAAATTAGAAGACGGTTCGACGGTCAACACTTTCCAAGACGCATGCAGATCAAGGAATTATATTCGTCATACGGACGGATTCGAACGAGCTATGAGGGATGCCGTTCTAACGCAACACCCGCGTAAATTGCATAAGTTTTTTGCACTCTATTGTTGTGTTACCAGCGACGAGGGTTTTACGGAACATGCTAATATATGGAGGCAATTCTGTAGAGAAATGATAAGACGATTTGATTGTATTAAGACGCCTATTATTAAAAAGAGCGGAGGCAGAAGCAATAGAAGAAATTGACGTTATTTTAAAAAGAAATAGACCTAACTTAAATTTGGCTGCGTTAGGAGTAAGTCCTATTTATGATGACAACAATAGAGGTGGTGTTGCTGGGGAGGGGGTAATGCCGACGTTCATAACGATATGCCTATTCCCTTGCGGCATCGACCGTCACAAGTTGATGCGAATAATTTTGAGTTTGACCCCATTGACCTTAATCAAGATCAAAAGCGGGCCTTTCTCAAAATTGTCAAGGTAATAGCGCAAACCGTTAACGTACCCATTCCACCGAACCTTCTACTTAAAATAAACGATATCGTCTCTATTGACGACATCCAGGATCCGTTCGATCCGGATCGTCGTTTATTTTACGTAGATGGTCCCGGTGGAATAGGCAAAACTTTTTTGTACAACTCTTTATTGAGAGTTGTAAAAAAAGACTTTCATAAAACAACAATAGCGGTCGCGTGGACGGGTATTGCCGCTAATCTTTTGATCGACGGTTGTACCGTCCACAAAACCTTTAAACTGCCTATTAATTTGAACGAGAACACCATGCCCGGATGGGCCGCCGATTCGGAACAGAGTCAGGCTATTGTTAATGACGTGGCTTTGATAGTATGGGATGTATCTCCTATGACCCCGAAATTAGCGATAGAGGCGGTCGATATATATCTGAGGGATATTACTAAAAGTCCCCTTTCGATGGGCGGCAAATACTGTTTATTCGGGGGGGACTTTAGACAGACTCTACCGATAATTATTGGCGTCCATAGGGGAGACATCGTGAACGCGTGTCTCCAACGGAGCATACTTTGGGACTCCTTTATACAAATCCGTCTCAATTACAATATGCGGCACGACAATATCCCCAACTTTAAGCAAATCTGGGTGGCCGGAATTATTCTAGACGGTTGTTGGATTTGGATAATGGAAACATCGAGTATATTACTCTCCATTCGAATTCAACAATCTCTGGAATATTGCCGAAAGATCTCGTCGAAATCCCTTCGATGCTCCGAGTATCTACTATCGATCAATTGCTTCAATTCGTTTATGGAGACGATTTTAGTAGTATGGAGAATTATACACGTGCCTTTCTTTGTCCTACTAATGCATCGGTCAATGAAATAGACCAATTGATCCTAGATAAGATGGTAGATACAGAGCTTCGCGTCTATTACAGCGTAGACGGGTACAAAAGGGAAGACGACGATGATTTTCACGTCACTACTGATTTATTGAACTCTATTAATTGCGCGTCATTACCACCGCACGCATTAATGATAAAGGAGGGCGCTATTGTCATGCTTCTCCGCAATATTGATATTGAGGATGGTTGTGTAACAGATCCAGAGTACGTGTTATTTCTTTGGGTGATCATATTATCGAGTGCCAAGTTTTGACCGTGGTTAACATCAGCAGAACAATTCTGCTACCCCGGATCAAAATGATAGCACGCGATACTATGCTACCTAAGGAAATAATAACAACAGTTTATTAGATATAATTACAAATACGAATATAAAAACTATTAACCCATATGTTTTTTTTTAATTCGTATTACTAATCGACCGCATATACATATATAATGATATTTCATTTTAAAATGTAATAAAAATATTAGAGTATTAATTTAAAAAAATTAAACAAGTTTAACGAAACATTTGAGAGTTTTTCAATAAATAAATAAATTAAACAATTTAATCAACGTACACTTATTTAACATTTAAAAGTTAAAAGGTGATTTATTGAAACTAAAATAATTTATAAAATTATTATTATCCTTCGTGTCTCGCACTTCGAGATTACGAAGGTAGTGTCACTACTCTTATATCTTCGACCACAAGTTCAGAGCTAAAAAACAAAAAAAAACAGTAGCGTCTCCTGGTTCCTGGCTCCGTTTAAAAAGACGTTCACAACACCAGTACATTTAAATGCGAGGAGCTCGTTGGGTCAAAAGAAGTCAGTGGTTCCAGCGAGCGGGAAAGTAACAGCAGCAGCAAAGAAGACACTTCCGGATACTCGCAAAAGCAATCATCTTACCCGAAGTCGAAACAATATCGGCAGCAGGGTCGACGTTCTCAGAACCATTAGTCTCCCAGCAAAATGTAAGTACTTTTGCGGGTCGCCTAAAACATTTTGTAAAGGTTTGGGAGTCGATCAGTGAGGATAAGTTTGTCATTCAAACAGTCAAAGGGTATAAAATACCGTTTGAGTCAATTCCTGTACACTCTCACCCTCCATCATCTAGAGTATGGTCCGATTAAGAATCGGCTTGCATCCAATCAGAAATTGATCGAATGCTTTCAATAGGTGCGATTGTGGAGACTCAGGAAGTTCCTGATCAGTTTCTTTCACCTTTTTTCTTAGTTACTAAACCAGATGGTAAGCAGAGATTCATTTTGAATTTAAAAGGGTTGAATACCTTTATCGATACGGAACATTTTAAGCTTGAGGAACTCAGATCAGCGTGTAGTCTTTTGGAAGAGGGTATTTTCATGGGCACGATCGATTTAAAAGATGCTTATTTCCTAATTTCAGTATGGAAATAACATCGTAAATACCTGAGATTTATTTTTAATGGAAAGATCTACGAGTTTGTTTGTTTACCTTTTGGGTTATGTACGTGTCCATTGACCTTTACAAAATTAATGAAACCAGTAATTAATTATCTACGTTTGAAAGGTTGGCTTTCAGTGGTTTATTTAGATGACTTCTTGTGTTTAGGCCGCTCAATTGAAGAATGCAACGAGAATCTGTCTCAGACCATCGAACTGCTTGAGATTTTAGGATTTATTATTAACCGTGATAAGTCCAAATTGATACCTAAAAATAGATGTAAATATCTAGGTTTCATTTTAGATTCAACCACAATGAAAGTTGAACTTCCTCAGGAGAAAAGGATTGCGGTACCAAAGCAGATTGAAGATCTTAAAGCAAAAAAGAAATTAAAAATTCGTGATTTTGCAAAAATTATTGGATCGGTGGTGGCTTGTTGTCCTGCAGTCGAGTATAGTTTGTTACATTGTAGATTATTTGAAAGGGCAAAGACTCAGGCCTTACATAAAAATAAGGGTTGTTTTGATGCGTTCATGTCTGTACCAAAATTTACATTGGAAGACTGGGATTGGTGGCTGAAGGTCTTGCCAAAGGCTAGTAAGAAAGTGAGAAATAGTCAATATGTAAGGAAGATTTATTCAGATTCTCAATGTCAGGATGGGGAGCTTTTTGTAATGGTGAGACCGCCAATGGACTATGGAATAAAGAGGAGAGAGATCTTCATATAAATCATTTAGAGCTTAAAGCGGCTTTATTAGCTTTAAAATGCTTCGCAGCTGATTTAAGTAATGCAGATGTTTTACTTATGGTCGACAATACTACGACGTTGGCTTACATCAATAGGATGGGAGGTGTCCGTTTTTCTGCACTTCATAAATTAGCTTGTGAGTTGTGGAATTGGTGTGAAGTTCGTCAGTTATGGGTTTATGCTTCGTACATTCCTTCAAAGGAAAAAGGATCATAGTAGTGGAGCAAAGCGGGTTCTGGATAACTTACAGAAACTGCCACTAGATGGCGTTGGTGGCGCTGCTGTAGCGCTCACGGACCCGCCGTTATTATTGGTGCAATTGAATTGCGAAAAAGACCGGTATTATCTATGAGTGACGTAGATGTCAAATTTAAAGAATAGCATGCGCAGTGAACATTTCCGTAAGGGCATTAGCGTTTAACTTCATTATTATTGGTCCAATTGAATTTCGGAAAAGACAGGTATGATCTATAAGTGACGTAGATGTGAAATTTAAAGAAAAACATGCGCAATTAACGTTGCCGTAAGGGCATTAGCGCTTAACTTCGTTATTATTGGTCCAATCGAATTGCGGAAAAGGCAGGTATGATCTAGATGTGGCGTAGATGAAAAAGACATATTTTTTTATGTGCTGTAGCGCTCGCGGACCCGCCGGCGCTGTGATTTTTTCATATTTGAATTTGAATAAATTATAGATAATATTCATATGCAACATTGTAACTTTTAATTTAGCTATAAAAGTCGATGCACATCAACCAACAATCGAGTCGTAAAAGTCGCTTCACCAGTGCTAGTTAGTATTCAGCGAGCAGTTTCCAGTTGTTTTTTATTGTGCTACCAGTTAGTGTTCAGTGAACAGTTTCCAGTTGTTTTTATTGTAAGTACCTTTAATGATAATTTTTTTAAAAAATTTTTATAACCGACAACATAATTTTCATTTTACTGTTTTTTTTTAATTTTTCTTCAAAATTTTTATTTTTTCAAAAAAATTTTTTTTCAAAATTTTTTTCTTTTCAAAATTTTTTTTTTCAAAATTTTAATTTTTTTTTAATTTTTTTCAAAACTTTAGATGAGTTTTCTCGAAAAATTAAACCAATTTACCTCATCTACAGATACTGAAAACAAACCGATAATTAAGCTAAAGGACCTGCAACCCGACGTTCCAAATAAAATTCATAATGTTCAGCTTGTCAAATCCAAATTTGGAGGGGAATCCATTCTCGTAGAATTGGAGGAGAACGTCACCTTTCTGCCCAAAAGGTCTACTACAATCTACAAGAATCACATTGACGATCTGAACAAAGGAGGCTTCAGTTTGATTTTTATTGGCATGCACGAGATATCCAAGAGTTGCGCTCCAAGGACCCTTTTTAAAATAGTGAAAAATTAGGTTAGAACCATCATGAATTTCGCACTCGCTTTTAAAAAAATTGAAGAAATTCTTAAAGCTCAGCACAATATTTCTACATATTCAGATAAAAACAAATGGCTATCACTAATCAGTAATCACCTTAGGAAATGTTCTTTAGCGATAAAAAAATGTAATTTCACGGTAGGGCAAAAAAGAAAAATTTACACCAAAATGGGACAGTTAAAAAGGTTGCGGTGTATCATAAAATTAACACCTCCTCATGTAGTAGGGGGAGGTATTAGAGAGGGGCGTGGTACTAAAGGGGGCGTTAAATGGGAAGATGTAAACGCGATTTTTAACAATAGAATTAGAACTGGGGTAATTATAAATTTAAAGCATAAAGAAATAAAAGATTTTTTGAAGGCAGCTTTTAATTTATTTAAATCAAAAATTTGTAAAATTTTAAAGGATACACCGTCGCTAAAAGTAAATGTTACATTTTGTGGTGATTTTTTGAAAAATGATAGCGATGGTGGGGAAGTAATTGACATTAAATACTTTGGATCCCCAAATTTCGTTGTTGATTTGGGGACAGATTTAGCGCAAGAGTATAAAAGTGTTGTAGATTTTATTTTAAATAAACTTTCGGAATTTCAAGAAAAAGACAGTGTGCGGGCGTTGTCAAAAATAAATCTATTAGAAGTAGCTATTAATAAATTTGAAATTGGGAACGGTTTATCCTTCATTCCACTACCAAAAGAAATATTAACGAAAAAGGCTTGCATAAACGTCCAAAATGCGGACCTGGCGTGTTTTTACTGGGCCGTAACGAGTTTTTTGTTTCCTGCTAAAAGAAACTCTCAATATACATTTACTTACCCTCACTATAGTAAAGTTTTGAATACAGATGGTTTAGAATTGCCTAAGAAACTAACACAAATATCAAAATTTGAAAAGTTGAATGATATTTCTGTAAACGTTTACACTTTAGAACTAAATCAAACTAATAAAAGGTCATTTTACGTAGTGGTACCTGCACGTTTAACTAAAAATAAACTACCACGTCATGTAAATTTGCTTTTAATTCAAGATGAATGTTTTCTAAAATTAAACGACTACGAGGCTCCTCCCGTCAACAATGAGGACGTAGTGGTGGTAGTAGTTACCACCACCATTAAATACCATTATTGTTGGATTAAAAATTTATCTAGGTTAGTTTCAAGTCAACTTAACAAGAGTAAATATAAAAAGTTTATTTGCGATAGGTGTTTAAATTATTTTCGGAGCGAAAAAAAACTAACGGACCACGAAATTTTGTGCATAAATACCAATGATTGTAAAATTTCTTTTCCATCATATGATAACGTCGAATTTAAAAATCATGTATACAAACAGAAATGTGCTTTTGTCGTTTATGCCGATTTTGAGTCAATTTTAGAAAAGTGCGATAAAAAAATATCTCATACAACTACCAAGTATCAGCATCACAAAGCGTTTAGTGCAGTAGTGCAGGTTTCTACTTAAAATGCAGCTACGATAATCAGATTTCCTACTACAATAGTTATAGAGGGGAAGATTGCATGGACTGGTTTGCGAATCAAATGTTAGATGTCGCGAAATTTATTGAATAAAAAATATTGAATATTGTTCCTATTCATATGCCTCCACTTGCTAACGGTGTCTGCTGTCACATTTGTGAGAATAAGTTTAAAGAAAATGACATCATCGTTAAAGATCACGACCATTTTACTGGGCTATTTAGAGGGTTCGCACATCAACCATGCAATTTGAACTTTAAAAAACTATTTGTAGTACCAATAGTTTTCCATAATCTTAGTGGATACGACAGCCATTTTATAATAAGAGATCTTGCTAAACGTGGACCTTTGAGTGTACCTTGATCGGTTTGAAGATTTTTAGGATGCCGTCGGAGGTGTTTTAATATGTTGGAGAAAGCTTTGGTAATTTCAACTCCAGTCTTTGTCTTTAGAGGCATCGTCCACACGTACTTTGAGAAACAATCAATAACAACCATAATCATTTTGTAACCTTTATTTTGGTGTGCATAGGGTCGCATTGCAGCCAAGTCCATTTGCCATAAATTATCGAGGCCTTTAATGATTGTTCTACGTCGCGGATAATTCCTACGTGCTGGAGCATGGAGTTCATTAACAACTTGAATATTTTCTTTAGACATCTTGAAGAGCTCTAAAGCGAGTGCAAGTGTATTGAAGTATTTAAGGAGTATTTCGCTTCAATTTTTTTTCATCATCTTCCAGATTTTTATATCCAGTCCCAGTTCAAATATGTGATGATACTGTAGCAGTATTACGAAATTGGTTTAGTTCTCTTTCCAAATTCTTTGTTAACTCGGATGTTTCGTGGTGAGCTTTAATTAAATCTCTCAAAATATCTTCATTAGCAGTCATTTCTTTTTTCAAATTATTTGTTAACTCGGCCGTTTCTTGGTGAGCTTTAACCAAATCTTTCACAATACCTTCATCAACATTTATTTTTCGCTCGATTTCAGCAAACTGGGTGCCTATCACACTAGCAATTTCTTTTGGTATATCTATTTTTAAATTAGTGCCCATTAGTTTTTTTTCTAAAACTTTCACAGTAATAGCTCCAGTATTCCGATCAAAATCGATATTTTTCCCTCCGAGAAGCCATTTAGAGTGAGTCGAATCGTAAACTGGACCGTAAACTAGGTCTATATTTGGACTCGAATTCCAGTAATCAAGCATATACTTATGTGATATTTCAGGATATTGCTCCAGATACTCTCTGAAGACCTCATCCGAAATATGTTCTGGTGCTGACTCTGAAGCGTGGGAATATACATCATCACCCTCACCATCATCATCACCCCCAGTCTGAGCTACATCTTCCATCTGAATAAAATCAGTGGGATCAACATGGCTTGTATATTCTGTTTTTAATGGTTCTTCTTCTTCAGGTTCTTCTACTTCAGGTTCTTCTACTTCAGGTTCTTCTACTTCAGGTTCTTCCTCTTTGGATTCTTCTTTCTTTATATTTTTTAAAACTTGCGCAGATTCATGGGATGTTGTAACAATTTCTTTTAGAGGTTTTATCAAGGGTTTAAATA
This sequence comes from Hermaeophaga mercurialis, assembly GCA_951812935.1. Taxonomy (NCBI): domain Eukaryota; kingdom Metazoa; phylum Arthropoda; class Insecta; order Coleoptera; family Chrysomelidae; genus Hermaeophaga; species Hermaeophaga mercurialis. The sequence goes on from OX638362.1 coordinate 45,961,261, forward strand.
ATGTATTTAATGTTCGTTCTTGCTCAGACCTACCCAACTTGCGCAGATTCATGGGATTTTAATTTGTTTTATTTTTCCAGATTGTTCTGATATTTCCGTAAGTTTTTTTTTTAGTTTTTTATTTTACAATTTTTTTTCTTTTTAAAAATGCCTACATTTAGATCGCAGTATACCTCTCAAAGGCATTCCTATAGAACTAGGTCGCAAAGGAGAGGTATCTGCGATTTAAATTCACGTTGTTTGAGGGTTAGTTTAAGACGATTGTATACCGACGTAGTAGACGAATAGATCCCCAGCTGTTGGTATGTCACCTGTATTGGCCAACGACGGCGTACTAATGCCACCGCCGGCTGTTGTACCACCACGTCGAGCAACCCAGGAGGAGCGAGGCGCTCGTCGAAGACATGCTGTTATTCCGAGGCGAATCAGCCATAAAATGGCTCTCAATCGAACATCAGAACAATTAGAGTGCCTCGGTGAGAGCCCATAAGGCAAGGCCCTGTGTCGGGGAGAGTTGTAGCGAAATAAAGGGGTACTGATGCGAACATCTAGCCTCTCCTGCCCAAGGCAACCCCGCCTACCTGTGGTACCGCTGTGTAAACAAACGGGGCTCTGTCGTAAGATCTGTGGCACCCGGGACCTCCCGAAAGAGAGGTACCATAGGTCTGGATTATCGCATAACACTAGCGACCGGACGGGAGATGCTTCCCAGAATGTAATCGCTCCTAAAAGATCCACCTGGCCGTCGTTTGAGGTGTCGGAGCCGCTCCCAACAGTCACTAGTATCCGAGACGAGCGAAGTGCGCACACTCGAGCATGAGTAGCCGTCGCTTGAGGTGTCGGAGCTGAAGGGAGGGGCCACTAGTATCCGAGACGAGCAAACAAGAGTGGGCTGGCGTTTGAGGAGTCGAAGGCGCTCCTAACAGTCACTAGTATTCGAGGCGAGCGAAAGTACTTAAGCGGACTTTCCTACGAGTAGCCGCCGCTTGAGGTGTCGGAGCTGATGGGAGTGGTCGGTAGAATCCATGGCGTCCAGATAGAAGGGCAGGCGCTTGAGGTGTCGGACCACTCATTACAAGCCAGATAGATTCCGAGCGAGGGCCGGTCTTGCGCTAAAAAGGCTGATATTTGGCGATGAATGGAACTAGTATCCCAGCCTAGCCCGTTAACGAGAAGCGATTACTAGGATGATAGGGGCGGCCTCCACGAGGCACCCGCTGGGCAACGACTATTTACCGGATGGTTCGGAGGACCTAAACCAGATAGTCGGCAAACAGCCCCTATTCCTGTCATCGTTGATGACCTAGGTAATCTCCAACTTGGTGTTACCGACCGTACATCGTCGAGGTAAACGTCTCCCTGGTCGTAACACATGCCACGGAAGCGGCCACGACTTCTCCCATAACGGGACGGGAAGTGGTATCCTCTATCACACGAAGGGTCGGCAGACCAGGGTTTTTGGCATGTAGCATGTGGGCCCAACATCTACGGGGACTGTGGGATGACCCAGCATAGACTCGGGAAAGACGAGATCCAATCGGACGTTGGCTATTTACCAGTCCAAATGGAACTCAACCAAGTCAGCTAGTTAATCAAGCCGACCACGGCGACCGTAGGAAATTCGCGCGCTTTCGCGACGAGCGTTCATGGCGCGTCACTAATAGCCAAATGCCTCGTCATCTAATTAGTGACGCGCAGTGGCGGGCATAATGTCAAACCCTCCTGATGCCCGCCTCTGTCGAGCTAACTGTGCTAAGGCTGAGACGATAAGTCACGTCCTGCAGCAATGCCCAGCCACCCACTGGGAACGTATTCAGCGCCACAATGAAGTGGCCAGAAAAATCGCCCAGCGCTGCACGGCCCATTGGAGTGTCGAAGAAGAGCCGCACGTCAGGCACCAGAACGGCACGCTCTTCAAACCGGAGTTGGCTGTTCACCAAGACAACCGGGTTATAGTCTGCAATGTGGGTGTCAACTGGGAGGGAACCCAGTCACTGGGAGTCTCCTATTCGGCGAAGAGGGCGAAGTACACCTCAGACACCTTCCTTGAGGCCGCACAACATCGCTGGCCAAACAAGGAGATCGTCGTTGAGCCGATCATAGTCGGCGCCCGGGGCTTCTGGCCCCGAGCTAATCACCTTGCGAAGAACTTTCTCCGCATTACCCCCCGCGTAAAAGCTAGCTGTGTCCACTCGGTTCTCAAGTGGGGGGCCTCTATCCACGCAGCGTTCGGCCGGACAGTATGGCGTCTTCAGAACCGGCACGCTACCCGCCCACCCGGGGTACGAGGACGCCAGTAGTCACGTGAAGTGTAGTGCGCGTGTGCATGACTACTGGCCCCTGCGTTGGCCCAGTCGCTCCAGCCGACTATCTACTTTCATATTTATCATTGTAATTCCACCCTGTGTGGTGATGAACGACCCCATGACATACAGGGGATATGTATTTATGTTTAATAAATATTTTGAATAGCCAAATGCCTCGTCATCTAATTAGTGACGCGCATGAATGGATTAACGAGATTCCCACTGTCCCTACCCACTGCCCCTCTGGGTCTATGGTAGAAAATTAGTATACCATAGTAGCGTGCGGCCTGCGGGCATCAAGTGAATAAAAGTGTTTAAAAAAGCTATTTAAAGGTGTATATTACCTAAAGTTTCGAGGTAGTGGTTTCTGAATAAAACAGTAGTGAATGGTGAAACGCTAGAGAAAAGAGTGCCACCTCCACGTGGTTAGGGGCGGAAACCAAGGCGTCGCAATTAGCCGGGGTCCTCTCGCAATAAGCTCGGCGCCAGGGCTAAGAGCACTCTCTTAAAGACTCTGAAAAAGTAGGGACAGTGAGATAGACATTTTACTTTATCAATCCTATGGCTGTGACTGTGCTTTTTAAAAAATCGATAAAGATATTCATGAATACGCAACTCTCAAACACGCACTGTGTCTGTACGGAAATACTGAACAAGGGGCAAAAATTAATAACTGCAAACATTTACTGTCAATTTAACGAAGATATTGACGAATACGCGGAAAAAATAAAGGACATTTTTCAGAGATACAAAGATATGGCTATAATAGTAATGGTTGATGCAAATGCCAAATCAACGTTGTGGAACTCGACATACACAGACGAACGTGGCAGAAAAATCGAAAACATAATAGACGAACAGGAGCTTCTGGTTCTAAACAGACCAGGAAATCCACCAACCTTCCAGAGCAGAGCCAATGCAGCAAGTAACATAGATATAACAATATCGAATGTAAAAGCTGCAAGATTGGTAACGCACTGGAGGGTAATAGAACACGCCACAGTGAGTGACCACAACTTGATAGAAATCACAATAGATACAAAAGGCACAAATACAATAACCAGTGCAAAACCAAAATACAACTTGTACAAGGCAGATTGGTATCTCTTAAAAACATCTTTCCGGTCACCAAATCAGGTCGAAGAGGGAGATGATATAAATCAAAATGCAAAAGAACTCAGTCGCGAGATAAAGAAAGCTATGAATCTTGCGATACCAAGAGTTAGACACGATAACAGCAGAAAAAACACCGCCTGGAGTGAAAAACAAAGTTAAGGAAATCAACGTGAAATGCAAGAAGACTATACCAAAGATGTGGTATATTTGAACAGAGATAAAGGCTACTGAACGAATATCGAGATATAAGAGAGAAATATCTCAAAGAAATAAAGGAATCAAAAGAAAAAAGCTGGCAGAAATTTGTGGAAACTAACCTTGAAACGGACGCGAGGGGAATGCCATACAAAATAGTCACAGAAAGAATAAAATGTCCCACAATGCTCTCGTCCATAGAGAGGAGAGACGGGACATATACAAACAACTGGGCAGAAACGGCTGAGGAACTCTTAAAGGTACTCCTACCTCAGCATATACAAGAGGAAAAACTGAGTATAAATACAAACATAGCGGGATGCGTAGCATATGCGAACGATCTAATGATTGTCGTAGAAGGAAATAACAGGAGAGAAATCGAAAGGAAGTCGAATGAAACAATGAGCCTGGTATCAGGTTGGTGTCAAAACGTAAAACTAAGTATGTCTACTGAAAAGACGACATACAGTTTGGCAAAAGGAAAACTTAATAGAGACCCCCACATAAAAGTGTACGGAAGAGTAATTAAAAGAACGGCACAAACAAGGTACCTGGGCATAGTTATGGATGAGACTGGGCTGTTTACACATCACATCACAACAGTACATGAAAAGGCAAAAGGTGCCATGCATAGACTTATAAGCTTGGCACAAAAAAAATTCAGAATACCCTTTAGGCAGGTCCGCACCTACCTGAATGCGGTACTAGCCTCAATTGTGGGACACAGTGCGAGCGTATGGGCCCACAGATTAAAGAATATAAAAAATAAGCAGAAAATAGATCAGATGCAAAGAGGATTTCTTGTCAGAATGACAGGAACCTTCAGCACAACGTCGACGCAGGCACTAACAATCCTTGTTGGTGTACTGCCACTGAATCTAGAGGTTGTGAGGAGGGCAGCGCAGTACTGGTGTAGGAAAGGAGAACTTGAAAAAGTAGAAGAATTATTGGAAACAAGAGTAGAGAACAAAAAAGACATAAACAGAAGCATCCATCAGAATTGGCAAGAAACGTGGCATAATAGCCAAAAGTCACGTCGATTGTACAACTTCCTACCTGATATAAGGGTAAGGAATGAGATGCAACACCTCAATCCTACACCGGGGCTTGTGCACTTCCTCACAGGACACGGCCCATACCCCGCGTATCTGTATGAACACAATCAAACAAAGTGATGTATGTGAATGCGGAGAAGTTGGAACTCCTGAACATATGGTACTGGAATGTAAAATACATCAAGATCTGGAAGAAGAACGACAGAAACTAAGAGACAAAGATATGAGAGATCCCTTGCCAAAACAAGACCTTTGTGAAATTCTGAACAAGCTGGCGCAGAAAGTGTCGAAAAAGCAACAAGAGAAATTTAACAATAGCAGAAGAAGAAGACAATAATAACAGACATAGAAGATGCGAACAAAAACAAAAGCAAAATCTAAACAAATCCTTCCTAACAATCCTACTGGAAAAGTCTTGGATAAGGGCCATAGGTTCACCGGACTGCCAGAAGGAAAAGAAGGACTTATCCTCTAAAAACCAATTAATAACTACTATCCTACCCCCCTCCCCCCCATAAGTACTCATGTAGAATTAGGTAGTATTAGGAACTAACACTAACATAGACTTAAGAATTAATAGTGCATGACACGCATGATGCATGATAATATTAATTGCATGAATAACAACTGTGGAATGTGATGGTCTCGCACAACTGCGTGTCTGAACTGAGTAGGGCATGTACTGTGTGAGGCCAGAGCTGAACACATAAAACAAGTATAGGAAAAGCACTAGTTAGAGTAGGATTAACATACTAACAATAATAATTAAAAATAAAATAAAATTCTTATTAAAATTTATTCAAATTCATTTTTTCAAAATTTTTTTAAAATTTCTAAAAATCACGACCCGATTTATAACAATAGGCATCGGGTCTATAAGTTTATTGTATTAATGAAAGGGCCGGAGATTTGCGGATCCGAGTTCGGTCCCGTGCCTTGGCCTCCCGCGGAACCGTCTTGCTGCGAGGCTGTGGTATGCCTTCGCGGGCGACCGGATGTCCTTTTCGGCCGCCATTCAACGGTCAGCTCAGAACTGGCACGGACTAGGGGAATCTGACTGTCTAATTAAAACAAAGCATTGCGATGGCCCCAGCGGGTGTTGACACAATGTGATTTCTGCCCAGTGCTCTGAATGTCAAAGTGAAGAAATTCAAGCAAGCGCGGTAACGGCGGGAGTAACTATGACTCTCTTAACTATCAACAAGGGAGGACGTGTAACGCAGAGCTCCAACTAGAAATTTAATTTTTATCCAAGTTTTTTTTTAGGGGCCACATAGGCCTCTCTACCATCAGCGTGGTCACGTTGGACCTTCTCAAGAGCCCAATAGGCCCCCCTGCACTATCTGCGCAGACAGGTGGACCCGATTGCCCCAAATTTGGTGTTGTGCGCGTGATTCTAAAATTGAACAAGGTGAAGTGTGCTCCAAGTAAATACTAACTAAGTGTATGTGTGGTTTTAGTGTCCGGAGTTCCTGCTAGCTGCTTGACTTGACTTGCTATCCATTGTGGGACCGTGCTTTGTTGATATAAAATCGAAAAAAGATTGGGTTGGAAGTGGGGTTGAACCGAACGAACGGCCAACTTTCGCTCGAAATCCCGGCGGTTCGAACGCTGGACTGCCTTATTGCCCGCTCGGCTATTCTAATAATTACAACATAAGATTATAATACACGATGTTTCAATAATTTATATTAATTATATTATTTTTGAAAATAAGAAGCCAGATTAACAAGAAGCCAGATTAACAAGAATATAAATATAAATATAATATTTTATTATATGAATTACTACTACCTACCTTAACTACTAATCTATTTGGACTTGGATTTCTATTAATCTATTTGAACTTGGATTTATATTAATTTATAAAAAAAAAAAAAGAAGATACGTTCGGCGGCGGATTCGAGCCGGGTTGATCGGTGGATGTCGCTGTGTGGACTGGCGCTTTTGCACATCAGGCTGTCCGTCTGTCCCCAAATTATATGAACCGTATATGACAAGTAAATGACTTTTCATTACAAATATAAATATAGAAAAATTTTATCTATTTAAATACATATATTGAAATTATATAAGAAAACAATATATTGGAATAGAAATAACCAGCTTTCTACACACTTTACAACGAAAATAATATAAATTAGATTTATACATTATAAATTATATCTTATTATTTTAAAAGCCACAAACCTTCCTCCCAATTGATAGTGAGACCAAATACCATTCGTGGTACTTCAACATCTAATCTGTTACAGCCTTGCTGGTTATTTTTCCTAATTAAAACTGACATCTGAAAATTCCAGATGCCATCCAGCCGGACAAAACAGAATACATCCTCGGATTCATCTAATGACGAAATTACAACCTACCACCCCTGTCCTTGTTGTCAAAAAAAATTTCTTATAAAAAATGGAATGCTTATACATAAAAAAAGATATTGTAAAGGTACAGATACTACCGATCAAAACCTTGTATGCGATGGATGCTCCAGAACTTATCCTAATCAAAATAGCCCAAATCAACATAAAAAAAGATATTGTAAAGGAAAAATGGATAAATTTAATTGCAATATTTGCTTCAGAGATTTCAAAACATTTCCTGGACTACAACAACATCGGAGAAAAGCACATCCTTCTTCTTATCAAGTTGAACTTGAATCACAAGACCTACGTCGTAATATTCCATTTTCAGAATTAGAAAAATTTGAAATAGCAAAAACTGAAGTAAATTATCATGGAAATAGCCCGATTAATAAACATCTTGCAGAAGTATTTAAATGTAAAATAGACAAAATTCGGAATCTAAGGAAATTGCGAAATTATCTAAAATTAAAAGAAACAATCAATACCAATCCATTGTCACCACAACAAGGACCTTCATTAACATCAAATATAAAAAAACGATTACGAAACAATGATCCTTCTCCTACAAGACCATCTTCTTCTTCAACATCTAATTATTCAAATTCCTCATCATCAAGTGAATTAAATTATGTAGAACCACCTTCAAGAAAAAATTCCACCTCTTCTTCATATTATGAAATTAACAACAATGATCCTGTCAGAAATTATATTATAGAATTATTAAACTTTCCAGATATTCCTACTCACTTTAAAGAGATGATTATAAAATTATTAGATTTACCTAAAGAAGATGATGCTACCCTATTGCTTGAGGAAATTTACCTGAGCCTTTGGTCACATAAGACAAACAAAGTAGTCAATATTCATAATAAAAAGACTATCATAAACAAAATAACCACTGCTGGAGCGCGTAAAGCCCATATATATAAGCGCTACCAAGAGCTTTTTAATAAAGATAAGGCTTCTTTAGCACATTTAATCGTGAAAAAAATTGAACCAGGATCCTGTTCTAAACATCCAACAGCAGACATTATACAACAACATTATCAGGAAATATTTGCAAAAAATCCACCATTAGATGATGCTATTATTTCTAATTATAAAGAAATTACTCATGGACTATACTGTCCTTTTACTATAGACCAAATAATGAAAGCCATTAATGACCCAAAAGCTTCTAATGCTGCTGGACCTGATGGAATGAAAACTGTAGATATAAAGAAAATACCAATCAGAATTTTAACTATTTTTCTTAATTTTATGTTTTTGACTGGTTCAATTCCATCTACACTAAAGAACTGCCGTACCACCTTAATTCCTAAAGATGGTAACGACCCAATTAATATTTCTTCTTGGAGGCCTATTACTGTAGCAAATATCATACTTAGAACAATGCATAGAATTCTTTCCTCTAGATTATCTACTGTGTCTCTCCATCCAGCACAAAGAGGATTTATATCTTTGGATGGTACATTGGCTAACACCTTACTTTTGCAAACTGCTGTTAAAACATGTAGAGACAACATCACCCCTTACTCCATTGCTTCATTAGACCTTAGGAAAGCATTTGACTCAGTGCCCCATTCTTCCATTAAAAGAGCACTGCGAAGACTTCAAATTGACGAACGGATCCAAAGATTTATCATGAATGGTCTTTCTGGATGCTATACCACCGTATCAATAGGAAAAATAACAACTGAAAAAATTCCCATTAGATGTGGAGTAAAACAAGGTGCAGATGCAGACTCGACCTTTAAATACCTTGGTCATAAATATGGTTTTATGGGTACAGATGCACCATCAACATCTTGTTTTAAGTCCACTTTAGAAAACCTTAGAAAAGCACCTTTAAAACCAAACCAAAAATTATTATTACTTCAAAATTATATAATTCCTAAATTCATATATTCTTTTCAAAATCCAAAAATAAATAAAAAAATACTAGAACAAGCAGACAAGATAATAAGAGCTACTGTTAAATCATTTTTACATATTCCATCTCAAACATCAAATGCACTACTTTACGCTAAAAGAAAATATGGTGGCCTATAATTATTCCACCTTTTAGGTAAAATCCCTAATATAATCCTAGATAGAATTCGTCGATTGCAAGATTCCAATGACTCTCAAATTATTTCAATACTTCAAACAACTTATATTATCCATCTTCAAGAACGTCTTACAAAAATGATCAGAACTTTTGGTATTGGAAATGAACAAACCTCTTATTGGAGAACCAAAATAGAAACAGCTATTAGCGGAAACGGCCTTTCAATTCATTGTGCTGATCCCGGAACTTCCTTTTGGATAAACGACCCACCACGATCGTGGAAAGGAAAAGATTATGTTCTCGCAATGCAACTAAGAACTAACAATTTACCAACAGTAGGAGGACTCCATAATACCAAGCTTCCAATGGATTTAAAGAAGTGTCGTGGTGGTTGTGACCGTGTAGAAACTATTTCCCACATTCTACAACGATGTCCAGTCACCCACTACGAAAGAATTAGAAGACACGATCATCTGTTAAAATTTTCGCTAAATCTTGCACTGATAAGGGTCTATCTGTTCAGATTGAACCATCGGTGCGGGATTTTAGCGGAAAACTTCATAAACCAGATCTTATCATTCGCGGAAATGGTTCAACATCCATTGTGGACCTTTGTGTTTGCTGGGAAACACCTAGACCGCTACAAGACCATGCGGACAGCAAAGTCGCCACTTATTCAGAAGAAACCTTCCTCAAAACAATAAGGAAATTATATCCAGAAGAACCAATCTATGTCTCGGGAATTGCGATTGGAGCACGTTGAACCTGGTGTCCCTCTAATTCTATTACTCTTAAACGACTTGGACTTCCTAAAGGTCTAATAGTAGCCCTTATATCTAGTACCTTACGTGGTGGTACCCAAATCCACCGAGCATTTAGTCACAATGTTTGGGACAGACATCAACCTTAATTAAATCCGAAGATATATTTTTATTAATGAAATGTTAAAGTTTTTATATTATTTAGTTACGGAACTTATATCCGAAAAGTTTTATTGTTTAAAATAATAAAATGATTTTCATCCGCCAACAAGCTAACACCGTCGCTCCAGACGTCGCGACGCGCGAAAACAATTATTAACATCTGGTTTTCGAGGGGCCACATAGGCCCGCGTACCTTTCCTCGTGGCCAAGTTGGGCCCCACGCGCGACTTTTTGGTGTTCGTGCGCCAGTGTATAGAGTCGATCGGGGTGCGTGCGCGTATAGTTGAGTGGGGCAGCTGTCTGAGTGCCGGGAGTGCCAACAAACGAAATATTACAGGCCTGCCAACTTATATCGGGTCCAAGTTAAAAATCGAAAAAAGATCAGGCCGGCAGTGGGCTCGAACCATCGATCCGCTGTCCAGTGGACAGTGTCCACTCGCACCAAGTCCCGTCGCTTGACCAGCTGGGCCGGCTAGTTGCCCGCTCAGCTATATTCGAATTTCGCACAAGAGAGCAACATCCGTGACGCGTCTCATACGGAAAATTCCCTACCGCTGGGAACTATAAACGATCGCCTGGGCCGAACATCCAACCCAGGCAAGTAACCGACCACCCTCTGGGAGTCCACAACAACCCCAGATCCCGAAAACACCACCCCCAACCCCCAAACTACCCCAAAAATCCACCCCTCCAATTTAACCCAAATTCGTCGAGGAAACGACCCCCAAGCCCCTTGTCCCAAAAACAACCCCCGTTCCTCGATATATTCACAACTCCTAGGCAGTTGATCCTACCGGGCCCAAACTCGGTGGGGCAACTCTAATCCCCACTCGGAAATTTTTCAACCCCCAACCACCACCCCAAAACCACCCCCTCCCAAAATCGGCCAAAGGCATACTCACTGTCTTACATTCGATCAAGGACCAATTTTGGCAAAACCACCCCTTTAGGTCCGATCCTCCCCCCGACCTCCTGGGCGCCCCGTTGGCTTGATAAACGCCAAACTCGACACCCAGGACCCCTCCCAGACTCCGCCCAACTTGGAAAATTTTTATCCCCCCCCCGACCACCCCCTCACCATCAGCCCATAAAAACCACCCTTTTTGCAAATTCCTCAGCCTTGCCCCCCCAGAAGGTGGTCCCGCAAAAAACAAAGGACAAGACACGGACGCCCAAAAGCACCCCCAGCCCTAAGGACGAACGTAAGGTACAAGCACCAAAGAGAACCAGCCCACTATTGACGAAGGCTCCGCAGCTGGAACGGAAAGAGGCCAACATCAGCCTCCGTAGGAGCCTGGATGATAGGGATTCCCAAACATCACCCACCCTTCCATCCACGGCTCCCACACCAACCACACGCGCTCCTACCAAGACAACAAGGAGTGCGCTGAGCCAGCCCTCCACCACAGCTGGCATCAAGAGGCGAGCCTCGAGCTCGCCAGAACAAGCTCTTGCGAGCTTGTCCCACAGGAGGGGGACAAATTCCCTAAAAAACACGGGAGGGTCCAGCTCTACGGATCCCTCCCCCCCTCCTCATCTACGACAAAGACAATCGACTGCCCCAGCTGCCATAAGCGCTACCAGACCCGGAGCGGATTGGCTAAACACCAGAAGACGTGTGGGTCGAGGGACAGGACCAGGTGCAGCTACTGCCCCATGTCCTTCGACACCTTCACCGGGGTGCGACTGCACGAAGTACGTACCCACGAGCAATCTGAGGCCAAGAACAGGGAACAGACCGGTATGTCCGAGGCTGAACTCCTGCAGGTGATGGTCGCCTTGGAGGCTAAAATGCCCCCAGGCGCCCGAGTACTCACGGAGCTCGCTGAGGCTACCGGCCTGTCTAAACACCAAATTAGACACAGGCGTGAGAAGACCACTTATAAGGAGCTATTGAAGCTGGCCAGGGAGAACCTTACACACCGCCCGGCTACGCCCACCAACATCCCCCAGGAGCTCCCCACGCCTGTGCCCACATACGCCTCAGTTGCAGCGACACTAGCAGCGCCCCCAGCCACTATCACCACCGCCAATCCGCCCCTGGACGACGCGTCCCTGACGAAAGAAATCGAGAAGCCCTACAGAGACCTTCCACCGGTCAACAGGATAGCGAGTTCCCCCGGAAGCCACTCATCTCAGACACCGGGACCTTCCAGGGGACTCGCTCACAACACATCTCCCGCGAAGAGCAAAAAGCGAACTAGGGCCGACGCCTCATCCTCCGGGGGGGACTGCGAGCCCGTCAGCCGCCCGAAGAGGCCGCCACTACCACCCATAACCTCCAAAGGGATAGTCCCCAAAATCAACGTCATATCAGTACATACCATCAGTGCTACGGAAGCCATGCCTTCCGCCCATATAGCGCCTGTCCCTCCCCAGCTCAGAACCTTTCTAGAGAATATATCTCTTGAGCTGGATGAGAAAGACAGGCGGGACTACCTCCTGCACAAACTAATAGCGTGCGGCCTGGAACAGGACGGAGAGGAACTAGTCATCCAATTAGAAAACTGGATCCTCGAAGTCCTGCACCGTAAAGACCCACGCAATGGAGTGAGGACTGTTCCCCAGAGCGGGGGCGACTCCGACGACCAACCACCGCGCCTATCCAAGAAGAGGAAGAACAAGCCTAACAAAAGCTATAGGCAGCGCGCTACGGGAAGTAACTCGAGGTCATCCCATTATAAGAAAACTCAAGACCTTTACTTCCTGAACCGCGCTTCCCTGGCTGATAAAATTCTATCAGGCCGAGGCGTGGACTCGTCGGAATCGCTCCCGCCACTGAACAAAGTGGTCGACCTCTTCGGGGGACTGTTGGGCTCCAGGTCCCCACCGGACGAGGAACCTATCGCCGACCCTAGGGCAGCTTCATGCTCAACCTGCAAAATATTCACCGACAACGAAATTGAAAGGGCCAAGAACAACGGGGCCAACGCGGCACCAGGTGCCGACGGACTTCGGGTGGATCAGGTGAAGCGATGCCCAAACAAAGCTCTTTCGATTCTCTTCTCGATCATTATGATGCGCAACGTCCAACCGGAGCGCTTTTACAGGTCCCGCACTACTCTTATTTATAAGAGTGGGTGCCGAGTGGACCCAGCTAATTACCGACCCATCACCATCGGGTCAGCTCTCTAACGCCTGATGCACCGGGTGCTCGCTGCCCGGCTCAAAGCGGCGATCTCTTTGAACGCCAATCAGCGCGGAATTGTCGAGGTGGACGGAACCCTCGCGAATGCCGTCCTGGTTGACACATACATTAAACGCAGACGTGCCCAACAACAATCATTCGCCATTGCCGCGCTAGACGTGCGGAAGGCCTTCGATACCGTTTCACATTTTTCCATCCTGAGGGCACTGGCCCGAATGGGCATCGAGCAGGAAACGATCAACTATATTGAATCCACCTTATCAGCGTCCTCCACCACCCTTAAGGTAGGCAGGGAGGTCAGTGGTGAGATCCAGACGTCGAGGGGAGTGCGACAGGGCGACCCCCTGAGCCCGCTTCTGTTCAACCTGGTAATCGACGAGTTCCTCTCCCGAGCCAATTCCGGCCCCCTAGGCGCTACTATCGCAGAGGGGGTCCGGGTGGCGGTGGTGGGATTCGCCGACGACCTGATGCTGATGGCCGACAAGCCCCACCAAATGCCGCTGCTGCTCGCCCAGGCCGAGGCGTTCTTCAAGGATCGAGGCATGGCCTTGAACCCTGAGAAGTGCGCCTCGGCCTGCGTAGAGTGGCAAGCAGGAACAAAAACTACAAGGAACAAACCAATGTTTGAGGTTGGCGGGAGGAAAATCCCCATTCGAAGAGAATGGAACTCCTTCCGCTACTTAGGGCATAACGTCAATGCCACCGGCGTCATGAAGCCCTATCACGCCAACCTCCCAACATGGCTGTCGCGAGTGGGTAAGTCGGCTCTGAAGCCGGATCAGAAGTTGGGCCTAGTAAGGGACTTTGTCGTCCCCAAGATGATGTATGGGCTCCAGAATCCCAGGATCACCGGGCAGGTGCTCAAGTCCGCTGACCTCCTCATTAAGAGAGCGGTCAAGACCTTCCTCCACCTCAACGAGCATACACCTGACCCGTCCCTCCACGCCCGTCTGAGGGATGGTGGTCTTGGGGTTCTGGAGCTCAGGCACGAGATCCCATAGATCTTCCTGCGCCGCCTGACGCGCCTGCTAGACGTCCAAGAGGACCAGGGCCTCAGTGCAACCCTGCAATCCCCTCGGGGGAACAAAATTTTCGTGAAACTGCAAGCCCTGGCTGGCGACATCCCTGGCCACCAATTGTGGCGTGAACGACTCATTTCGGCCCCAACAATATCGGGGCTGGAGCAGTCAGCAGAGGATTCTGCCTCTCGCTCCTGGCTGCTCCAAAAACCCAATGGGTGTTCCGGACGTGACTTCGTCAAGGCCGTACAGTTGCGGAACAACAACCTTCCAGTGGCGGGCATAATGTCCAACCCTCCTGATGCCCGCCACTGTCGAGCCAACTGTGCCAAGGCTGAGACGATAAGTCACGTCCTCCAGCAATGCCCAGCCACCCACTGGGAACGTATTCAGCGTCACAATGAAGTGGCCCGGAAAATCGCCCAGCACTGCAGGGCTCATTGGAGTATCGAAGAAGAGCCGCACGTCAGGCACCAGAACGGCACACTTTACAAGCCCGACCTGGCTATCCACCAGGATAGTCGGGTTATAGTCTGCGATGTAGGTGTCAACTGGGAGGGAACCCAGTCACTGGAAGTCTCCCATTCGGCCAAGAGGGCGAAGTACACCTCAGACACCTTCCTGGAGGCCGCACGTCATCGCTGGCCCAACAAGGAGATCGTCGTTGAGCCGATCATAGTCGGCGCCCTGGGCGTCTGGCCCCGAGCTAATCATCTTGCGGAGAATTATCTCCGCATAACCCCTCGAGTAAAAGCTAGCTGTGTCCACTCGGTTCTCAAGTGGGGGGCCTCTATCCAAGCAGCGTTCGGCCGGACAGTGTGGCGTCTTCAGAGCCGGCCCGCTACCCGTCCACCCGGGGTATGCGAACGCCAGTAGTCAAGTGTAGTGCAGTGCGCGTGTGCTAGACTACTGGCCCCTGCGTTGGTACAGTTGGGTCAACCGACTGTTATTTTTAAATTGTAATATTGTTAATTCCACCCTGCACTCTCACGGTATTCTCGAGCCAAGGGCCGGAGTGGCGTTTCGTTGCGTAGTGCCGTGCGTTGGTTTAGCTCGGGCTGTCTCGTGCCGTTCGGGCGACCGGTGTGCTTTGTGCTACGTTTCGTGCTCCGGCCTGATTCGATTCGAGGACACTGCCAGGCGGGGAGTTTGACTGGAGCGGTACATCTGTCAAAGAATAAGGCAGGGGTCCTAAGGCCAGCTCATTAGCAAAAGGGCAAAAGCTGGCTTGATCCCGATGTTCAGTATGCATAGGGACTGCGAAAGCACGGCCTATAGATCCTTTTGGCTTTGAAGAGTTTTCAGCAAGAGGTGTCAGAAAAGTTACCACATGGATAACTGGCTTGTGGCGGCCAAGCGTTCATAGCGACGTCGTTTTTTGATCCTTCGATGTCGGATTGTCTCTCCCGTTAACGGGGAACACGAACTTGCCTTTCTATATATATTGGAACCAAACAAACTACACCATCATACGGACAAACTATAAACTAAAAAAAAAATTCGAATCACCCACCCCCCACCGCTAAAAATTCATGACGCGTATCTCAAAATTTAGTAATAAAAAAAATTAGCGAGACCCTCCATTGGCACGTCCTTGGGCAAAACGACTACCGAAAAATTATAACATTTGCGGAAAAACAAAAGCCAAATTCAAGTCCCGGTGGTCAAAATACCAAAATATGTTGTTCCCTTTTTTTTTGGAACGATTAACTATCAATTTATTCAATATAAGTCTTCTTTGGTTATCAGAACTATAAAGTAAAATCGTAATATTAATATTTAGTACAATTAAAAATATTTATTTATATTATACATCTCAGATATGTCATTTTAATAACGTGTTAATACGTGTAGCCTACATTCTTCTTACAAATGTCACATAGAGTTTCTCAGCTTCGGTCAATCTTGCGTCTGCGTGTCTCGGTAAGTTAAAAATTCAAATGTAAAAATTGTAATATATCTCTTACAATAGTTTTATAATATATTATTAACTTATTACATTTAAAATGTAATAGTTTGTTATGGAATATTTTAAAATAATAAGTTTTATTGTATTAAAATGATATTGTTATGTGATTATCAATAGGAGAAAAAGTTATGTAGATAAACACTTCTTTAAGAGTATTTTCGTTGAAATTATTTTGTAAATGTAATTTTTTGGCAGTTTGGCGTATATTTTGCATTACGGAGGAATTATATACTTTAATCTTCATGTTTAAATTTCAATTGCAATTTTTACTGAGGTCCTCCTCCATTTTGTAATGATTCCAATGGTGCCTCCAATTACTTTTCCTAATCTAACAAAAAATTTCATTATAAAACACTAATGTCACTTGGATAATATTATTATAATTGTAAATATAATTGATTAATGACGATAGTTTTTAAATTTTTATTCTTTTTTGAAAATTAATCATAGTATTTTTTATTTTTTAGTTAAAATTGGATAGAAAATTGGCTCAGACAGATTTTTTGGCAATTTCAACGAGGAGAATATCTTTATATCTTTTGGTAAGTATATTTTTTATTATTATATGTTATACCGATTAACGTATATTAGTGGGGCAAAGTTAAATTAGTCCTTTATTATGGAAGTCATTAAAGAAAATTATTTACAAAAAGTGTTGGCAATTTTGAGATTCATATTTTAAAATTAATCTCAATTATAGAAAGTGTTTAGGAATGCAGTGTTAAAATCAACATTAGTTTTATTTGATGAAATACTCCTTATGTTTTTACGTTTTTATAAATGTTTTGCCAATGTGATTTTAGTCATGTACCTTACTTGTATACATTTAATAAAGAATCTATAGCCTCATGAGAATGATAATTTTTTGAATTTAGATCTGTAGCAGAGTAGTGATACAAAGTCGGTTCTGGAAAAGTTCCCGTTTCGGTCACCAGGGGCGTTTGTGGCGCTAGTGTCGCCCACGTGGTGCGCATGCGCGCGTCATCGGTCACCTGGAAAAGTTCCAGAAACTGCCGCTAGGTGGCGATGGTGGCGCCAAAGTTGCCGAAACTGTCGATAGAGGGCGCCAGTGGTACCAAAGTTCCAGAAACTACCATTAGAGGGCGGCAGTGGTGCCAAAGTTACAGAAACTGTCACTAGATGGCGTTGGTGGTGCCAAAGTTCCACAAACTGTCACTAGATGGTGTTGGAGAGCGGCGGCCATTTTTAGTCCAAGAATACTGGTCTTGAACGTGCTGGTAGTTCGGCCAACCTGTCATCTGTCACTAGAAATACTGGTCTTGAACGTGTTGGCAGTTCAACCAAAAAAGGAAGAAGTCACCTGTCATCTGCCACCTCTCATCTGGCACCAGTCACTAGAAATACTGGTCTTGAACGTGCTGAAAGTTCAGCCAAAAAAGAAGAAGAAGTCATCTGTCATCTGTCACTTGTCAGCTGTCATCTGTCACATGTCATCTTTAACTTCGTTGTAATTGGTCCAATTGAATCGCGGAAAAACAGGCATTATCTAGAAGTGACGTAGATGTCAAATTTAAAGAAAAACATGCGCAGTGAACGTTGCCATAAGGGCACAAAGCGCTTAACTTCCTTGTTATTGGTCCAATTGAATAGCGAAAAAGACCAGTATGATCTATAAGTGACGTAGATGTCAAATTTAAAGAAAAAACATGCGCAATGAACGTGGCCATAAGGGCACAAAGCGTTTAACTTTGCTGTTATTGGTCCAATTGAATCGCGGAAAAAACAGGCATTATCTATAAGTGACGTAGATGTCAAATTTAAAGAAAAATATGCGCAATTAACGTTGCCATAAGGACACAAAGCGCTTAACTTCCTTGTTATTGGTCCAATTGAATCGCGGAAAAAACAGGCAATATCTATAAGTGACGTAGATGCTAATTTTACGAAAAAAATTGCTTGATCATGATTGGATAATTATCACGTCACCTATATCTAGAGGGGGTTATTATATAATATTTATTAATAAGGTTGTGGGGGATTAGTGCTTTAAGACATGCGTCAAGACAAACATATTTGGGAAAAAGTCCTTAAATTTGAAGAAAGACTCAAGCAACTTCGTAAAGATATTAAACTGTACGAAGACAAAGAAAACGTTATAAAGCAGTTGGGGAATTTAAATTTGAACAATACAAGAATACCGAAAAAAGTACTATGTTGTTGTTACCCCTTAAGACGAATTCAACCAACACCAGTTCTTCCGGTGTCGGTGACGCCATGGATGGACAATTAAATGGCGAAATTAACAAGACATTTACAATATCGTGCCTCACGTTATCTGCTATATGTATTTTGTTACTAAAATTTCTTTATAAATGTATTCAAAGAAGGTTTCGATCCTCATGTAATGTTGCAATAAACAACTAAGAAAATATACAGGGTGTTTCATTAAAACTAAAAAAATTTCATATCATTTTATTAAAACTCAAAAAAATGTCATTTCATTTATTAACAATAAAGAAATTATATTTTTTAATTTAAACTTTTAACCACCTCACTTAGTGGACGGTGCTCCATTAGACAGTCGTGAATTATGATGCAGTAGGCTTTGCTGCCTGCTGGAAATCCAATATCCGTTTCGAGTTCGAGTCTCACGTCCACAGTGGAGGACTTCATGGTTTCTTCCTGTTTCGAGCAATCTATGATAAATAGGGCTCTGTTCTTGAACTCCTTGTAGGTCAGTATAGGATGTTTTTCGGCGGCTGAGCCGTGCATATAGCTAGGGTAAAATTCCGCATAGTTATGGTAAGCCATGGCGTAGTCGTTTTTGACAAAGTCCAACATGTTTCTTTCGTTGGGCCAATACTCTCCGTTCATTGACAGTCTAATGCTGGTTACATTGACATTGTCGAAAGCCATTGGATCTTGTACAGTATTATTTCGTTAATTGGTTTGGAAGCATACAATAACAAATCTTGGGCGTTCAACGGCCTTAGTAGTTTTAACAGCCCAAATTTCTCTTCGTGAACCACTCGTAACTGCAGGCAACTCATTAAGTTCCCATTTTCTGAACGGTGTCAGTATAGGTGTATCGCTTCTAATGGCCTCCATCAATTTTATTTTAATTTCATCATTGGGATATATATGTTTGATTTTCAAATCAAGGGTTTCGATCTTAATTGTTGCAGAAGTAGTTGTTGTTGTTGCTGTACCACTAGAAGTAGTTTTTTCTTTGTAAACAAAAGACAATCACTATCATCGCGAGCGCGAACCAATCGAATTGTTTGCCTTCCACAAGTGATCATGGGGTAATCGTTGAATATGTTGAAAATAAGCTTGAGCGGCACCAAAAAACTAAACGATTTTGTGGAAGCGTCCATAGGAGGGTTGGAAGTGCCATTCCAACCAGCGATAGCCATGTGATTTGCATCTAATGCGCTGTAGTTGAGAAGAGCTCGTACAGCGCTCACTACTCCAGGATCACGAACCGTTTCAATCTCTCTTGCGCTCTCGCTGTACGTGCACGAGTCGAAGAGAAAGGCACAAAAGTTGGGTACTAGGGAAACGTCTCCTCCTCCTGTTACCTCCAATTTACCCTTGATTTCGATCAATGACTCGTTCATGGCAAAAAATGAATCCACTTGATTGACAACAAATTCCACCACATCATTGTTGTTGAAGGATTTGATGAACGGTGAGCACGTTTGATATTCCATCCTTCTAATAGACTCATCATAACGTGGTTGTTGGTAGAGGTTAAAGCTAGGATCAATGCTTTCAGTACGTGGGCGTTTACCATAGTCTCCCGCTTGTGCGTATTGATGATGATTTGCCATATTTTGTTTTTAGGGTTAATCCAAGCTATTGAAGAAACAATTTATTTGCAGGCGTTAGCTCTCGTTGACCCGGAGGAGGTCTAGCGGTGAATGGTGTTATTGAACTGACCGCGTTGTTCTTATAATCTATCACCAAACCCATTTATGATCGTCCTACTAACTCTAGATGAAGGACACTTTGTTCTCCTCGAAAATTTATGGGCTTAAAGTTTTGGTCTACAGCCAGCACTGTGATGTTGCTAATTTCCCCGGTATTCGTAACAGGTAGATATATTGGGTTATTAGGTCTTTCCACAATTGCGTAGCCCGCGTCAACTGTAATCGGAAATTCAAAGATGGTGTGGACAGGCCTGTTTCCGTAGAAGGCACCTTCGGTAATGTTGGACTCAAAGCGAATGTTTGATACTTTTATAATGTTGACGGGGAGATCTGAAGAGTGTACAACACCGGGGGCCAGTACCCTGTTGTTGGAAAATCCCAAAATCTGTCCAAGACTGCTGTGGTAGTGACGGCTTTCAAAAGTAATTGCGTGACGTTTGCTGTATATTTCACACTTGAGAGTGTTGTTTGGCTTCAACGAAAATAGTGTATCACCCGTATTTGGAGCAATAGAATTTTGAATTAGCTTCTCAATGTCAGTTATTTCGTAGCAACCGGTAGGAATAGCGACTTCTCTCAACTTCCCACTATCGTTGTTTTCATAGTAGAAAAATTTCCCACCGTCAATATTGGGTATCGAGTTGTATGAGTGGAAGCCAAGTACTGCTAGGAAATATCTCTTTTCGGAATCGAGCACAATTGGGGGCTGAGGTGTGAACGAAAACACGTGAGTTTGACTCGTTAGCGTCAAAAGCAAAGACATGACTAATGTATATCAACGGGGAGGTAGTACTTAAATAAAAAAACTGCTTCAAAAAAAAAAATTATTTATAAGTAATTCCACAAAACAAACATGTTGGTATCTCATTTCATTAAACTCCTGATGATGTTGCTGCTGCTCCATTATATAGGAATTGTAGACAGAGGTGTCCGCAGTTGATTTGTTGATAGTTTTGATATTGGTCGTTGTTGTAATAGATTAGAACATTTTTCCCCACATAGTTCACGAGTTCTTTCGGCGGCTTCAAGTCACCAAATGAATCGAAATATTCAACAACATTGTTTATCTTTCTATAAGCTACCCAATGTGTGCCCGGATTATTAGAGTCATCCAAATTTATGATGGCGCATTCGCGTTGCCGGGGCTGCTGATGTGGTAGAGAGTCGCGCATGAAAACCCCTCTAAAATGAGGAATTTTTAAACGTTTGACATATCGCAAAAGGTCCACAACATATAGCGATCTATTGGGTAGCTTTATTGGTAGTTTTTTTGTTTCTTCATGTACAATCCAAAGTCATCAATGAGCTGAGAGAAGCCAACGTTATATACTAGTGTAACACATAGTTTTAATGTTATTTGCATGATGAGTCTCGACAAATTCGGACGTCGGTCAGCGTCAAATAGACCGCCTCCTCTTCCTCAATCTCTGCTCCGTAATATGTTATTAAAGTTTCCGCAAACGGCTGAAGGTAACGTTGATATTGGTAATGTGAGGATAAGCAATGTGTTACCACCTTCAGTTAGTTCTGATGCTGCCAGTAAAGAATACGTTGACTCACAGTTAAATCAATTGGTGAATACTGTGAAAGTTTTAGATAAAAAACTAATGGGGGCTAATTTAAATTTTGTTCAGTTAACTCAACTTTATACTAATTTAAAAATAGATATACCCAAACAAATTGCTAGTGTGACAGACACACGGTGTGCTGAAATCGAGCGAAAAATAACTGCTGATGAAAACATTGTGAAAGATTTGATTAAAACTCACCAAGAAACCGGCGTCGTCATCGTCGAGTTAACAAATAATTTGAAAAAAGAAATGACTGCTAATGAAGTTATTTTGAGAGATTTACTTAAAGCTCACCACGAAACCGCCGAGTTAGCAAAGAAATTGGAAAGAGAACTAAACCGATTTCATTATACTACAACACCATCAAATATTCCTTAAATACTTACACTTACACTTACACTCGCTTTAGAGCTCTTCAAGATGTCGATAGAAAAAATTCAAGTTGTTAATGAACTCCATGCTCCCGCACGTAAGAATTATCCGCGACGTAGAACAATCATTAAGGGTCTCGATAATTTATGGCAAATGGACTTGGCTGAAATGCGGCCCTATGCACACCAAAATAAAGGTTACAAAATGATTATGGTTGTTATTGATTGTTTCTCAAAGTACGTGTGGACGATGCCTCTAAAGACAAAGACTGGAGTTGAAATTACCAAAGCTTTCTCCAACATATTAAAACACAACAGCCAACGACGACATCCTAAAAATCTTCAAACCGATCAAGGTACAGAGTTTTTCAATGCAGATTTCCAAAAATTAATGGCACAATGCAACATTAATCATTACAATACGTTTAGCGTTAAAAAGGCTGCGATAGCCGAGAGATGTATTAGAACTTTAAAGACAAAACTATACAAGTACTTTAGTTTGCAAGGCACCTACCGATGGATCGACATTTTACCGAAAATTGTGGAAGAGTACAATAACACGAAACATTCGAAAATACGATGTAAGCCTTCGGAGGTCAACAAGTCAAACGAGACCGAAATTTCTCGAAAATTTTACTCGCATTTGAAGATTGCTGGACCACGCAAACTTAACATTGGCGACATTGTGCGCTTAAGCAAAGCCAAGCATATTTTTCAAAAGAGATACACCCCTAATTGGAGTACCGAGCTCTTTCAAATTACTAAAGTCAAAATAACCAATCCCGTGACTTATCTGCTTGAAGACATGTTGGGTACACCAATCAACGGAGCCTTCTACGAGGAGGAATTGCAAAAGACGAAAGCACCCGATGTCTACCTCGTAGAAAAGGTGCTTAGAAGAAAGGGGAAGAAGGTGTACGTGAAATGGTTGGGTTTTGATAACAAGCATAACAGTTGGATTGAAAACACCGATTTTGTATAGAATCTTATGGAAAATACGAACAAATTTAGCAATTCAAGGGATCTTTTTTGAATAACCTTCAAACTTATCGTTTTCCCTCATAGTGGGGGTATATAAATACAAGTGTGTGCGAACCTACATTTTATTCAGTCGTGTGCACCTGCAATTTAAATCAACCAACCACATGAGTAGTCAAGATAGTGGTTATAGTTCTTGTGAAATTGTTTTTGAAAGCGACTCGACATCGTCATCGTCGTCTTCGTCGCCGTCGCCGTCGCCAACACCTTCTTCTTCACCTTCTCCAATGGTGACGCTTAATGATTGTGTTGAGGAAATCGACCAAGCTTTAATTTCATACGAGTATGCTGCTAAATTGGAGCGATACCATCTACTGGAAACGAACTTTTCCCTGAGAAGTTATGCACTTTTGTGTGGAATAAGTCCAACCGGAACCTTTAATCCTGCAATAACGCTAACACCTTTACTTCGACCTGGAAGAATTTCGTTTGGTACATTTGAGTGGACTACTTTTATTGAATTGCTGCGTCAGAGATACGATGACTTTTTTCACGAGAATCTATCATCACCTCCTGACGAATACGATCCTGTAGTTTTCCCTTGTGGAGACTTTTGCAAAGTCACTCAATTAGTGTATGACGATACCAAGTTTCTACTTGCAAACAAACACGGAGTCGAATTCTATCTGGACGAGAATGATGTTTCCGACATCCTTGAAGCAAATTGCAATTTGGTGAAGAACTACATTTCGTTGCTAGAAGACTTGGACTTTAATGCATTCTACTGTAATTTAATAGATTCTACACGAGCTTATTTGGCTATTAATTTCAATAGTATATGTGACACTAGTAGATTTAACACTTTAATTTTAATTTGTGCTGTTATGCCAAATTGTTTAGAAAAAAATGCTCTACAAGAGTACATGTATTACTATAAAGATGCTGTTATTAATGATATATATAATCACTGATCAAATTAAAAAAATGTATCAAGTTTTTTAAATAAAACACTTCTTTTTTTTATATTTTATTTTTTTTATTACCCAAGCAAACATACATAAAAAACTACAAATAATACAGTAACTAAACATACATAAAAACTATAACTAATACATTAGGTACATAGTTCAGTCTGAAAATCGCACTCGTTTATTTTTTTCATGTAAATCGTTATAACAAAACCAAGCACAATATTGCATATTCAATAAATATTTCTAATAGCACATCATCGTTATCACTAATCAGTAATCAAATCTTAATTTTTTCCACTTGTATTTATTAAAAATTTAACATATCTGAAGAAAAAACAAAAAACAAAAATTAACTTTTATATCCCCACGTAAAGGAATCGTGTGACTGGGGGAGTAATTGACGCTTATCATCATAGGGGCTAAGTCCAATTTTAGTCTGCCGGATGCTGTAAACATCGTGTAAATCGGACCGAATGGTATGCTGAGTAATATATTTTTTGGTAATATTTTTCAAACAGCTGACATAATCATCAAATGTGATTTTATTTTTGACTACATTGAATTTAACCCCCTTTGATTTCTTTACAACTTTACCGCCTTGGACTTTATAGCTGTACATTTTAGAGCGCAAGCCTACAAAATGCGTCATGATTTTACCGTTGCATTCATCCTTCATTAGGCCGGGTATTTTTTTGTTAACTAAAGGAATCGTATACGCGTTATTTGAGGGGTAATCGGAAGTGTCAAATTTTTCTAAATGATCTCCAACAAGACTTTTGTAAACGTCATCACAATTTAATTCATAAATAAAACTATCGGTGTCCGTATACATTAATTTTAAATTTTCCACCCCCATAGTTGGTAACATGAAATTATAGTGAAAGTCATACATACAGGTTTTAGAAATGTCCAGGATAGCCATGCCGATATACAGGGGTTTGTTTAAGAGTAGTTCAGCCTTTTTTAATTCGATAGCCATAAGTTTGTCGTCAAAAACTCTTCGATTATGAAATCGGGGGCTGGCTATCAAATTTTTTGCGCCATAACGACCCTCGTAAGAAGTAAGTAATTTCACTACCCTATGAAGCCTGATGTTTTCCATAGTCTTACCGAAGACAGCATTATTGGCAAGTTTGAATTGATTTTTTTTAAAATTACTAGTGGCCACAGTCCTTAAACGAGTATTCAGCTCGATGTAGGACTTTAGCCAAGCTGATTGTTTAAATTTTAATATTTTGTGGATTTTGCATAATTTTAAGCCCTGTTCGAGGGCTTGTTTTAAATTGTGATAATGCAGAGTGTATTCTTTTTTTGGATAAAGGGTGGTCATTAATTTGGGCAATTTGGATCCGGGAGGTTTGCGGTGTTCTGGACAAAATGGGAAATCCTTGTGCTCGTCATGTAAACTTTCGGGATACTCTAAATCTACTTGTAAAATATATCCGACGGGTGAATCTTCGGGAATCTGAGTAATGTCGATGTTTGTATTGGGCTCCCATTCAAACCCCCCATAGGGGAGTAACTGTGACATTGCCCAACCATATAAATTGTTTACGTCAAAGTACATAAGGTACTTGGACGGTTTAGAAGAATCATATTCGGGCATGTATTTATTGTTAGCTTCAGAATATCGATTTGAACAAACAGATATTCCTCCACGTATTGATGACTCAACAAACAACAACATGTCGACATCTTTTAAAATTTGTAATTTACATTTAGTGTACTTGAGCATACAGTCCCAAGTATATCCGGGCATAGTATAGTACCATGCCGGATCTAGTTGGTAAGTTTCCAGAGCAGTTGATCGAAAGTTTTCCATAACGTCGGAAATATGACAATCATTTAATTTGTTGTAAAAACTCTCAATTGCTGGAAGACTAGTGGTATCATTTAGCTTATCAATACTATCAATGTAATCGTATGGAAAAACACCTTTCCTCGTCAACAGTTTGAACATTTCATTAGTCAAGTTACCAAATTCCCCTTTTAATGTAACCAACTCCTCTATTTTTAGTGTAGACACCAACTCATCGAGACTGGTACCCAAAAATCTAAAGGAGTCTATATATCGAAATTTAATTTTAGTTTTTGGTTCATACTGCGTAAAAGAAATGTATTTTTCCATGTTCACAGGTAGTACACTCAAAGGTCCACATTTAGCAAGATCTCTTATTATAAAGTGGCTGTCGTATCCGCTAAGATTATGGAACACAATAGGCACTACAAATAGTTTTTTGAAGTTCAGATTGCACGATTGATGTGCGAACCCTCTAAATAATCCGTTAAAATGGTCGTGATCTTTAACGATAACGTCTTTTTCTCTAAATTTATTGTGGCAAATGTGACAGCAGACACCGTTTGCGAGAGTAGGCATACAAATAGGAACAATATTTAATAATTTTGATTCAATAAATTTCGCGACTTCTAACATTTGATTCGCAAACCAGTCCATGCAATCTCCCCCTCTATAACTATTGTAGTATGAAATCCGATTATCGTAGCTGCATTTTAAGTAAAAGCCTGCACTAAATGTTTTATGATGTTGATACTTGGTAGTTGTATGAGATATCTTTTTAGTGCAGGCTTCTAAAATTGACTCGAAATCGGCATAAACGACAAAAGGACATTTCGGCTTGTATACATGATTTTTAAATTCGACGTTATCATATGGGGGGAAAGAAATTTTGCGATCGTTACTATTTATACATAAAATTTCGTGGTCCGTTAGTTTTTTTTCGCTTTGAAAATAATTCAAGCACCTATCACAAATAAATTTTTTATTTTCACTCTTGCTGAGTTGACTTGAAACTAGTCTAGACATATTTTTAATCCAACAATAATGATATTTAATGGTGGTAGTAGTGTCCTCGTTGTTGACGGGAGGAGCCTCATAGTCGTTTAATTTTGGAAAATATTCATCTTGTATTAAAAGTAAATTTACATGACGCGGCAGTTTATTTTTAGTTAAACGTGCAGGTACCACTACGTAAAATGATCTTTTATTAGTTTGATTTAGTTCTAAAGCGTAAACGTTTACCGATATATCATTTAACTTTTCAAATTTTGATATTTGTGCTAATTTCATAGGCAATTCTAAACCAGCTGTATTCAAAACGGTACTATAATGAGGGTAATTATATGTATATTGAGTTTTTTTTAGTGGGAAACAAAAAACTTGTTACAGCCCAGTAAAAACACGCCAGGTCTGCATTTTGGACGTTTATGCATGCCTTTTTCGTTAATATTTCTTTTGGTAGTGGAATGAAGGATGAACCGTTCCCAATTTCAAATTTGTTGATAGCTACTTCTAATAAATTTATTTTTGACAACGCCCGCACACTGTCTTTTTCTTGAAATTCCGAAAGTTTATTTAAAATAAAATCTACGATACTTTTATATTCTTGCGCTAAATCCGTCCCCAAATCAACAACGAAATTTGGGGATCCAAAGTATTTAATGTCAATTACTTCCCCGCCATCACTATTATTTTTTAAAAAATGACCACAAAATGTAACATTTACTTTGAGCGACGGTGTATCATTTTTTTAAATTTTTAAAATTTTTGACTTGAATAATTTAAAAGCGGCCTGCAAAAAATCTTTAATTTCTTTATGTTTTAAATTGATAATGACCCCAGTTCTAATTCTATTATCAAAAATCGCGTTTACGTCTTCCCATTTAACGCCCCCTTTAGTACCACGCCCCTGTCTAATGCCCTCCCCTACTACATGGGAAGACGCTAATTTAATAATACACCGTAACCTTTTTAACTGTCCCATTTTGCTGTAAATTTTTCTTTTTTGTCCTACCGTGAAATTAAATTTTTTTATAGCTAAATTACATTTTCTGAGGTGAGTACTAATTAGTGCTAGCCATTTATTTTTATCTGAATATGTAAAAATATTGTGCTGACTTTTAAGAAGGTCTTCAATTTTTTTAAAAACGAGTGCGAAATTCATGACTAACCTAATTTTTTTCTATTCTGAATAAGGTCCTCGGAGCACAGCTCTTGGATATCTCGTGCAGGCCAATAAAAATTAAACTGAAGTCCCCTTTGTTTAGATCGTCGATGTGGTTCTTGTAAATTGTGGTAGACCTTTTGGGTAGAAAGGTAACGTTCTCCTCCAATTCCACTAGGATGGATTCCCCTCCAAATTTGGATTTGGTGAGCTGAACGCGATAAATTTTATTTGGGATGTTGGGTTGCAGGTCCTTTAGCTTAATTATGGGTTTGTTTTCGGTATCTGTAGATGAAGTAAATTCGTTTAATTTTTCGAGAAAACTCATCTAAAATAATAATAAAAAAATGGAATACTAGCATGAAAAAACCCCGAAAAAAAACACTTACTTTAAATGCTTAAAGATGTCGATAGCAAAAAAGTCTTAGACGGATTGAAGCTTAACAGCAAAAAATGTGGATCACTGGTACAAATTACTGAAAAAATCAAAAAATTTGTACTGTCGGTTATAAAAATTACAAAAAAAGTTTTTAAAAAAATTAACTTATTTAACACATTGAAGTTTAGATTATTGAAATTTACTACAAAAAATGTAGAGCACTGGTATAAAAAAAGTTATCAGTCTTATCTAATTTTTATCAGGGAGGCTTCATCCGGTATGACAGTTAAAAGTATCTCTATTTTAAATTATTAAAAGTATATGTTTTTAAATTTTTTCAGAAAATGCAGGGCCGTATTTAAAAAATTTTTAGTTTGAAAAAAAGAATTTTAAATTATTAAAAGTACATGTTTTTAAATTTTTTCAGAAAATGTGGATTGCAGGGCCGTATTTAAAAATTTTTAGTTTGAAAAAAGAATTTTAAAAAATCCTGAATTTGGAGTAATAGAATTTTGTGTTATTAAAATATTTATTTAACACTTTGAAGTTTAGATTTTGAAATTTACTTAACTTAAGCAAGCTCAATTTTCGGAGGAATATTATAACAATTAAAAAACACTATTGACACAAATTATATCTTTTTTATTAATAAAATACAATATATTATATAATAACCCCCTCTAGATATAGATCACGTGACATAATTATCCAATCATGATCAAGCAATTTTTTTCGTAAAATTAGCATCTACGTCACTTATAGATATTGCCTGTTTTTTCCGCGATTCAATTGGACCAATAACAAGGAAGTTAAGCGCTTTGTGTCCTTATGGCAACGTTCATTGCGCATATTTTTCTTTAAATTTGACATCTACGTCACTTATAGATAATGCCTGTTTTTCCGCGATTCAATTGGACCAATAACAGCAAAGTTAAGCGCTTTGTGCCCTTATGGCCACGTTCATTGCGCATGTTTTTTCTTTAAATTTGACATCTACGTCACTTATAGATCATACTGGTCTTTTTCGCTATTCAATTGGACCAATAACAAGGAAGTTAAGCGCTTTGTGCACTTATGGCAACGTTCACTGCGCATGCGCAGAAACAAATATTCGGGGTTGTAAAAAACTACCACTATGTCATAGAATTTCAGAAACGAGGTCTACCCCATGCGCATAAGGTTTTAACTATGATTGACGATGACAAAGTGTTGGACGTCGAAACCGTCGATTTAATAGTACATGCATACATTCCGGACGAACAAACCCAACCGGTATTGTATCGTTTAGTGAAAGAATTTTACGTGCACACTCCTTGCGGAGTTGCAAATCCAACAGCGATATGCATGAAAGATGGCCGATATAAAAAATTTTATCCAAAACAATATGCGGAAAATACATCGTTGTATCAAGGTGATAATAAGAGACCGGCGTATAAACGACCTGCGGACGGCAGGTATATTTATTTACATCAATATGGCTGTAGGGTAACTAATCGCAGGATTGTACCTTACAATGCGTATTTGTTAAGCAAATACCATTGCCATATAAATATCGAAGTGGTAAGTTCCCTCTATACGATGAAGTATTTACATAAATACATACAGAAGGGCTCTGACTTTGTAACTTTAAGAATAGACGATAATGACGGGAAGGCTCCCGTTAATAATCGGAGAGGTTCTCAGCCGGCAGCACCATTGCAGCAGGGGGCGATGGTTAATCCTATCGAAGAATTAGTCATCGATGAAATTCAACATTACCAAGATTACAGATATGTAAGTGCGATGGAAGCGGCATGGAGACTTTTGGAGTTTAAAATGCATGAGCGCTCACATTCGATATTAGCGTTACCTGTACATTTACCGGGTGAAAGAACGATTTTGTTCGAAGAATTGGAAAATGCAGAAAATATTGAAGTGCGCCTGCAATCGCGCCCAAAATTAGAGGCATTTTTCAATTTAAATTCGCACGACGATGTCGCCAGAACGACTTACTTGTATAGCTAAATCCCTGAACATTACATCTGGGATAATAAAAATTGTAGATGACAACCCAGGCGACAAGTAAGTAAACAAATAGGGTGTATGATCGACATCACGCCAACACCTGGGAAAATAGAGTTGTTCTTCCTCCGTTTGCTATTGTCTCGAATTAAAGGAGCGACATCGTTCGAAGACCTGAAAAAATTAGAAGACGGTTCGACGGTCAACACTTTTGAAGACGCATGCAGATCGAGAAATTATATTCGTCATACGGACGGATTCGAACGAGCTATGAGCGAGGCCGTTCTAAAGCAACACCCGCGTAAATTGCGTAAGTTTTTTGCACTCTATTGTTGTGTTACCAGCGACGAGGGTTTTACGGAATACGCTACTATATGAAGGCAATTCTGTAGAGAAATGATAGACGATTTTATTGTATTAAGACGTCTATCATTACAAAGAGCGGAGGCAGAAGCAATTGAAGAAATCGACGTAATTTTAAAAAGAAATAGACCCAACTTAAATTTATTAGCGTTAGGAGTAAGTCCTATTTACGATGATGACAACAATAGAGGTGGTGTTGCTGGGGAGGGGGGTAATGCCGACGTTCATAACGATATTGATCACGATCTTAATTATGATCACGGTGTTCCGTACTATAAAGATTTGCCTATTCCCTTACGGCATCGACCGTCACAAGTTGATGCCAACAATATTGAGTTTGACCCCATTGATCTGAATCAAGATCAAAAACGGGCCTTTCTCAAAATTGTCAAGGTAATTGCGCAAACCGTTAACGTACCCATTCCACCGGACCTTCTACTTAAAATAAACGATATCGTCTCTATTGACGACATCCAGGAACCCTTCGATCCGGATCATCGTTTATTTTACGTAGATGGTCCCGGTGGAACAGGCAAGACTTTTTTGTACAACTCTTTATTGAGAGTTGTACAAAAAGAGTTTAATAAAAGAACGATAGCGGTCGCGTGGACGGGTATTGCCGCTAATCTTTTGATCGGCGGTAGTACCGTCCACAAAGCCTTTAAACTGCCGATTAATTTGAACGAGAACACCGTGCCCGGATGGGCCGCCAATTCGAAACAGACTCAGGCTATTGTTAATGACGTGGCTTTGATAGTATGGGCTGAATCTCCTATGACCCCGAAATTAGCGATAGAGGCTGTCGATAGATATCTGAGGGATATCACTAAAAGTCCCCTTCCGATGGGCGACAAATGCTGTTTATTCGGGGGGGACTTTTTTAGACAGACTCTACCGATAATTATTGGCGGCCATAGGGGAGACATCGTGAACGCGTGTCTCCAACGGAGCATGCTTTGGGACTCCTTTATACAAATCCGTCTCAATTACAATATGCGTGCACGACAATATGCCCAACTTTACGCAAATCTGGGTGACCGGGATTATTCCAGATGGTTGTTGGATTTGGGCAATGGCAACATGGAGAACGTTACTCTCCATTCGAATTAAACAATCTCTGGAATTTTGCCGAAAGATCTAGTCGAAATCCCTTCGATGCTCCGAGTATCTACTATCGATCAATTGCTTCAATTCGTTTATGGAGACGATTTTAGTAGTATGGAGAATGGTACACGTGCCATTCTTTGTCCTACTAATGCATCGGTCAATGAAATAAACCAATTTATCCTTGATAAGATGGTATAAATTCTATTTTTTTATTTAAATATAAGTTTAAATATTTTTAAAAATTCATCTTTATTATTGAATTTTACTATAAAAAATTTTTGGAAAATATTTTTATTTCTTTACTCTTTATTATTATTATTAAAGAATTTGTTTACTAAATAATATGTTTCCTTTAAAATATATCATTTTACTTTTTACAAAATAAAATAATATTTTCTATCTTCATTTTAAAATCTACTATATTATATATTATTTGTTTTGATATTTAACTATCGAATTGTTTTTAATAAAATTTAACTCCTTGACGTGTACACTTCAATTAATTTGAACGATATCGTATTTTATGGTTAACGGCGAGAGTAACTATGACTCAATGGAGGCGCAGCCCGTCTCAAGACCAATCCTCACACACAGTGCAGTCAGGATCAAAAATGAGGAAGGTCGATTACTTTTGCCTAGGGTTGCCATCCCTTAGCAATAAATCTTAACAGGCACGAGTGAAATAAATGAAATGAGTACAAATCTCAATCGGCGTATGCCTCGGAGCGCCGATCCTGTTAATCATGACGACGGAATGGAGGAACAAGGATTCCCATGTCTAATATGTCGGACAAAGGTCGTTTTTAAGTCTAAAATTGGTTTGTCCAACCATAACCGAGCGAAACATCCGGCTCGTCTAGAACAGATTCAGAGAACACATCCTAGACCACCTCCGGAAGGAGAATTCATATGTATGGACTGCAATCCATACAAATCATTCCAATCAAAAACATAAAGAAATTGTCAACGAGGAAGTAGATATATCAAAGAAAAAGAAGTCTTATTCATTGGACGCATAAAGCATTTCACACAAAAAAAAAGTAAAGTAACAACCTTCCAGTGGCGAGCATAATGTCCAACCCTCCCGATGCCCGCCGCCACTGTCGAGCTAACTGCGCAAAAACGGCATGTCAGGCATACAAACGGCACACTATTGAAGCCTGACTTGGTAAGGCGAAACGCGTGAGTCGTTCGCTCACAGGCGGCGACTCTCACGGTATTCTCGAGCCAAGGGCCGGAGTGGCGTTTCGTTGCGTGCGTTCGTCGGGGTACACGGTTCCCTTGAAGGGCGAATAGGTTCGTCAAAAACCTCGACCATTTCTGAAAACGGGGATTGGTTGGAAATCATTTATGTATTCAAACCCTGAAAACCGCAAAATCCTAGCTGATCGGCTTTTGAAGTTACAAGCACAATCATGTAGCTTCGTTTTAACCTTATATGGCCGTATAAACAATTTGTGTCTTCCGCTTTTTTACGGTCTCACGCAATTCGAAATTCGATTTTTTTCTTTCACACTCGGGTAAAAATACTTCCAAATATAACAGTCAAACAATACTGCAGCGCCCCCATCGGAAAATCCTCAAAATATTCGCATAAACAAACATCGTGATAACAACAATACCCCCAGGCCCCCTGCGCGAAAAAGGGCAAGTACACAGAAGTACACTTGACCACTCGTCTCTCACAAAATTGACGGAATTTTCAGTCTTTCTTGGAATATCAACATCAAGCTGTAATTTAGTGCGACGCGCAACTTTGTGAAACTTGAACAAGACCATTCTTGTGGTAATTTTTCAACTGATTTCTACATTTTCTTCCTATAAACTAACGTTGACTAAAATTTGTGCTTCTTTATAGTGCAATAATGAGACCAAAAAGTACCCATCAAAGCAATAGAGCCAAAATTTGCGCGCCTTGTGGTAGAAAAATAGTGCTTGGTGTGAAAACGGAGGCACACTTTCGGATAAATGAAAATGTGGAGAAATTAATCAAAAAACACCTTACCACCACTTTCAACTTGGCTGATGAGAGATTCCCAACTAGTATTTGTGGGACTTGTAGAAAACCAGATTATCACGGCCCTTTTGAGACGCAAGCTGGATAGCCAAACCCATGAAAACCCCGGATCGGCACAAAGTAAAGATGGTCACGTGGTCTTGAGCACACGTGGATCAAAGGCGAGAGTTCAGCTTAACCCGCGCATTGTCGAAGACAGTTTTCCAAGAATAATCTTTGGATAATTTTCAACTGCATATGGGCTCATCGCTCAACCAGATGGAAAAATTCACTAATTTTCTGAGAACACACGTTGGACGAAAATCCGTTCCCAGCAATTATCGTGAACATCTTGGTAACAAATCACGAATCTTGGAAGATGTATATCAAACAGACAAATTATATTTTGATTGCGAAAGTGGAGATAAAAAGTCTGAACGGCCCGTCGTCTATGGAAATGCTGAACAATTGTTAGAAATAGTTTTAGAAGAAAGGCAGCAAGTGGGCAATGTTAACGTTAAAGTGATGGCTGATGGCGGGCAGGGTTTTTTTTAAAATTTGTATGAGCATACTGGGAGAAGAGGACCAAGAGGACGAAGAGGAACGCGTGATAAAAAAAAAGAAAGCTCTATTCTGAAGGCGGTAGTACTTCAACGCAAGCGAAGCTTTCTTCAGTGCATAGGGTGATCCTTTTATGCATTGTGCCTCAAATAAAAGAAACGTATGAGAATATCAAATTATTGTTCGAGATAACTGAGTTGAACAGCATTCCGTTCAAATTTGTGTCCGATTTCAAGATCCTTCTCCTCGTTAACGGCCAACAAACAGCCACCTCAACTTACCCTTGCCCCTATTGCTTTATTTCTCTCCAAGACTTGAGGAGTGGAAAAGATTTGTTTCAACCCCAAAATCCCGATAATACCATTGAAGCTGATAATTCTAGTCCAATTTCAAGTCTAAAGACCAATGGACATTTGAAACACGATTACATGGATTTCGCTCAGATTGGTGGAGGCAAAAAGCAAAATGCAAAAAATCATAACAGTACAATCAACCCTCCACTTTTCAGCGAAGATGACGATATATTTGTACTCCAAAAATGCGTGTTACCAGAGTTACATATATTGCAGGGTTTTGTAAACCATTTGTTTTGGGATGGGCTTGTTCCTTTGGTGGGTCGTGAAACCGCACTCATCTGGCCAAAAAAATTGAACATGGTTTCAAAGACCTACCATGGTGAAATTTTTGAGGGCAATGCATGCAGGAAACTTCTTGAAGAAGCAGATAAATTGTTTGATTTGGAAATATATGGTAAGGTAGGGATTTTCGCCGTTACTCCATATGTCCATACATTCAAAGCTATGGATAATCTCGTAAAATGTTGTTTTGGTACAACAAAAAGTGGCTCAAACACTTGCCTCCAAAAGTGCATAGAAGAGGTTAGAAAAAACTACAAAGCATTAGAAAATGTAACAGTTACATTAAAAATCCATGTACTTTTGGAACACCTCGAGGACTGTATCTGTTTTTTTGAGAATAATGAAACTTTAGGATATTGGTCAGAGCAGGCCGGAGAATCGATCCATCGCGAGTTTCGTTCATTTTGGAATAGGTACAAGATAAACACTATGGAAAATGAGGCATATATGAAGAATTTGCAAAAAGCGGTGGCTCAATTCTCCTCAACCCATTTATAGTGAATAATAAGAATCAATAATTCATTTGCAATGTGCTCTTCTATATTCTGTAATTGAAATCTAGAAATAAATTTTCAACCTTCTAAATGCAAGATCTTCAACATTCAAATACTTCAATTCCAGGGAAACTCAGCAACAAAAATCAAAAAAAAAAGTTCGCATCGGGATTTGAACCCGGTTTCCGGACTTCGAATAAGTAAGTAGTATGAAAACTTTGTCCAGCGAGCATTCTCCTGCATGTCCAGAGGGAACTAATCGCTTGAACATGCTTAAAGTGTCGAAACATTGCCGGGGAAGAGCATTCGAACCGTGACGGATGCCTCAAATATAGCCATGTGTCCAATCGTCAAAACATGGGACCTTAGTTTGATGGTAACTTGAGAAGCCGATCTGCTAGGATTTTGCGGTTTTCAGGGTTTGAATACATAAATGATTTCCAACCAATCCCCGTTTTCAGAAATGGTCGAGGTTTTTGACGAACCTATTCGCCCTTCAGGGGAACAGTGGGTAATCCAAAAAGGACCTGGAGACGCCGTCGGGAGATCCGGGAAGAGTTTTCTTTTCTGCATAAGCGTTCGAGTTCCATGGAATCCTCTAGCAGGGAGATATGGTTTGGAACGCGAAGAGCACCGCAGTTGCAGCGGTGACCGGATCTTCCCCTCGGACCTTGAAAATCCAGGAGAGGGCCACGTGGAGGCGTCGCGCCGGTTCGTACCCATATCCGCAGTAGGTCTCCAAGGTGAAGAGCCTCTAGTCGATAGAATAATGTAGGTAAGGGAAGTCGGCAAATTGGATCCGTAACTTCGGGATAAGGATTGGCTCTGAGGATCGGGGCGTGTCGGGCTTGATGAGGAAGCGGGTCGCGGCAGACGTGCCCGGCTTGGGCGAGGTAAAGCTTTTCGAAGGCTCGCTAGGGCCGGAGATTTGCGGATCCGAGTTCGGTCCCGTGCCTTGGCCTCGCGCGGAACCGTCTTGCTGCTGCGAGGCTCCGGTTTGCCTTCGCGAGCGACCGGATGTCCTTTTCGGCCGCCATTCAACGGTCAGCTCAGAACTGGCACGGACTAGGGGAATCCGACTGTCTAATTAAAACAAAGCATTGCGATGGCCCCAGCGGGTGTTGACACAATGTGATTTCTGCCCAGTGCTCTGAATGTCAAAGTGAAGAAATTCAAGCAAGCGCGGGTTAACGGCGGGAGTAACTATGACTCTCTTACGTTCCACCTTCCAACGAGGTAAGACCGCACGATGCCGAACTCCAGCCGTCGCGACGCCTGAAAGCTATTACCATCCAAGTTTTCTAGGGGCCACATAGGCCCGCGAGCTATCTCCGTGGCCAAGTAGGGCCCCGCGCGCGATTTTGGTGTCAGTGCGCGTCTGTTCAGAGTAGATCGGGGTGCGTGCGCTATCAGTGCCGTGTAGTCGAGTGGGGCAGCAGTTACAGTATCAGGAGTAGTATAACTTAGCCGTTTTCAGATCAGGAAGTGAGATAAGGCCATAAGATAAGAAAGTGGCCTTGAGTTGACAACATTGTTGACCTTTACCGCCGTCCACGTGGCCTCGATGGCCTTGAAAGTGGCCTTGATGGTCTTGGAAAAGCAGCCTTTAAAAGTGGCCTTGGAAAATGGCCTTTACCGCCGTCCACAGCCTTGATGGTCTTGGAAAAGCAGCCTTTAAAAGTGGCCTTGGAAAATGACCTTTACCGCCGTCCACGTGGCCTTGAAAGTGGCCTTGATGGTCTTGGAGGCCTTGGAAAATGGCCTCGGAAAAGTGGTCTTGGAAGTCCTCGGAAAATGACCTCGTCGATGGTCTTGATGACCATGAGCCTTGAATACGTGAAGCCTTAGCCTTGAAACATAACCTTAACCAATTTAAAAAAAAATTATTGCCATTTTATCCTCCAGCGACCGCCGCCGCCGCCGGCTCTGGATCATCACTTTTAATTGTATAGACTTTTCAGGATGAAACCCGTTTTACATTTTAGCGTAATGTTGGTTGCGTGCGCTGCGAGAATGATTCAGTCAAAATTTCCTAATAGTTTTTTTTTACTTTTAAATAGCCTTGAAACATAACCGCACCCATTTTATAATTAAACAATCCAATAATAAATAAAATTGATTAAAAAAATTCAATATAATACAAATAGAAAATTATTGCCATTTTTAATCATAAATCCATCTTCTAGTTCAATCAATTTGGCTTGAGGAAAATTTAGTATGGGAAAAAAAACCAAAACAAAAACTTACTGATTCAATGACAGCGTTGGAGGCGGCATCGTCGACGGCGGTGACATCAGCGGCGACAGCGTCGGCAGTAGTGGCAGCGGCAACTATTGCTTCCAACGACATAGCTGGAGTAGAACTAGACATTTTTTTTTGGGCGTAGATGGTACTATTGATATATCTGTTAATATTTTAATTTTATCACTCATGACTGTCGAAAGCAAACTAATCCTATAATGGACTAAATTCGGATTAAATGAAGGCGAGGACGACGACGATGATGAAAACGGAAACCGCGAGGCGATATAATTTTATCATAAACACAGCGACAGATTGTACTAATTAGTATGAGAATTCGGATTAAAAAACATACAAATCAGAGTTTTATTATAAACTAAAAATTCAGTCAAGTCTTTGCTCTCAACACACACACACACGATCCCATTGAAATGGCTGCCGCTATCGAGGAACCAATTTCAGATGGTGAAATCGAAACTGATTGCAGAGCATTGGATCCAAAAGATTACATAATAAAAGAGGTAAATCGTCAAGAGTTTTTGTCAAATATACAAACAGAATCGTTGTGCATGATTCAAACTTTTTATATGTGTCATGGTAAAAAGCTCTGTTTAGGATGCTACTATCATGAAGCACAGACGGCCAACCCCTTTCATTATGACGAGCATGCATTTCAGCAGTTTAGTGGGCTAATGAGTAATTTAGAGCCTGAAATGTGCGTTTGTGACAGGTGCAAACAGATCTTATTTACACATTATCTCACTAGAAACTGTATAATATGCGTGAAGAATGTGAATGAGGAGGATAATATCTTGTCGGGAATTTAAAATTCCCAAAAACGGTCCTTTTCAGGACCACAAAATACCTTGTAGAGGGAAAATTCCCCAAACGGTCCTTTTCAGGACCACAAAATACTTGAAAAAATTTCCGATTAGGAAGTATGTACTAAAACGTTATCGAACTATAGTTAGAGTAACGTCAGTGGAGTACAAATTATAACCTTGAAGGGTACAAAAACGTTATCGAACTATAGTTAGAGTAACATCAGTGGAGTACAAATTGCAACCTTGAAGTAAAGGCCAAGGCTAAGATCAAGGATATGAGGTTAGGTTTTATTATTATAAAAGACGGCACACGTGTCGCTAAGAAATCAGTTTGATTAATAATTTCATTGTAAAAGCAGCAGCAGCACATCACTAGTAAATCAGTTTGATAGTAAAAAAAAATCAGTTTCTTTGAGAAAGTGTTAAAAAAAATGTAAGTAAATATTTTTAATTTTTTTGCGTAAAAATAAAAGTACATATTATTTTAGAGGAAAATGAATTTAAATGAAATAAATTCGTCTCTCCTAGAAGGTGAAAATAAACCGGTGGTTGCATTGAAAAGCCTGCCAATTAATGAGTCTCAGAAAATCTACATTGCTAAATTGGTTAATTCAAAATATGGTGAAACGATTTTGCTTGAACTGGAGAATCGAGTTATATTCTTACCACGTCGATCATTATCTATTTTGAAGAATCACGTTGACGAATTGGGAAACGGAAAATATTCTGTGGTGTATCAAGGTGACGACGTCGTCGATGATAAGAACGCTGAAAAGGGAAACCCTAAAGCACTCTTTACATTTGTGAATAGTAAGTTTTAATTTAAAAAATGTCCGACCAATTAATAAAGGATATTGATAAACTTATTTTAAAATTTTATGAAAAATTTCCGCATATAGACTGTGAAGCATGGTTAAAACATGTAAAAATTGCGATTGTTAAGTTTTTCTTCTTTCACTTTAGGTTTTTAAAAAGTTTTATTTCAATTAAAATGAACAATTATCAATTACAATATGTAGTATACACCACGACTTCAGCAAAGACAATGTTACTGGTATAGGTCGGGGTGTCCTTTTGTATAAGAGTTTATCTATCAATTAGCAGTTTAGATATCTTAATGGCTTTTACTTAAAAATAACATTAGTAAAGAATTTTGGGGTTCCTTTTATATAAGAGTTTATCTATCAAATAACAATTTAGATATCTTAATGCTTTTACTTAAAAATAACATTAGTCAAGAATTTTGGTGACATAACTCCTCCATTCTCAGAGTAGAAAATAGGGGTTCTTCTATTTTCTGGGTGGCGTCATTCTTTTCTTCTTTCTTTTGTTGTTGGCATTTCTGGTGTCGGTATTTTTTCAGGTAGAGGTAAACTATGAGTACTGAAATAATAGCAAGAATCATTAGTGAACATGTTGCGTTGATCCATGTGTAGCTTGAAGGGGTAGTTTCTAGTTCGTTCGTCTTTAGAAGTTTGGTCAAGGTTTTGATTTCGTTAATTTCTTTGATGTCGATTCGTCTCAGGTGGAATGTTTCTTGTTTTCTGTCTTCTTCTGGTTGGTCTATTTCTATTGGTGGTAATTCGAACACAAATTGTTCGTGAGTGGTCTGCTCGGCTTGGAAGGTTTCTCCGTGTATGTAAATTTTGCATTTTTCTACGGATATAATGCAAGGCTTGGTTACTTCATATATTCCTTCGGTTTCGCAAGAAGTTCTGATGCTCGTCTTATTGGCTGGTATTATAAGGACACTGTTAGAGTTTATTTGTGACGTCGTTGTTTCTGAATAATAGATCTTCGTCTGTGGGCATAGGTTTCTTCCCGTAGTTATTAGTTTTGCAAGGCACGGTTGGTGTTTGTGCAGATTAATTTTGAGGCAGAAATACCAGTTCTCGATTTCTGGGCATGTCTCTGATGTGGTCCAGAAGTCTTCGGTGTTGAGTAACATATAGGGTTGTTCGGGAATGATTGTGTGGTTTAAGATAGGTATTGGGAATAAGTGAAATAATTTATATTGGGATATGATCAAAGGAACGTGAATCTTAAATAAGATTATTTTATTTTTGATTGTTACTTGTGTGGAGAATAGTGAATAGTAATTCAGTAGTTGTTTGAATTTCGGTATTCGGGTATTTTCGTATATTTGTTCTAATTTTTCGATCATTGTTTTAATATGACCGGGTTCTATTATTGAACTATGTAAAACGTTAATCCTTGCGAAGGATATCGCGGTTT
This sequence comes from Hermaeophaga mercurialis, assembly GCA_951812935.1. NCBI lineage: Eukaryota > Metazoa > Arthropoda > Insecta > Coleoptera > Chrysomelidae > Hermaeophaga > Hermaeophaga mercurialis. Next base: position 46,001,990 of record OX638362.1, read on the forward strand.
CTAGATTGTTAAGTATGTGGTTAATTGATTGTAGCTGCATTAATAAATTATCTATAATATTCGAAAATGAAAAGGCTTGTTCTAAACTAATAAATGCTTTGATTTCTTTTGATAGGTTTGTAACTTGGATTTCTAGCGTGAATTGATTTTCGTTTAGTTTTTCGAAGTTATTACTATATGTGTTCGAAAGTTGTTTTATGAGACTTTGCTGGGTTTTTAAGTCATTATGAAGGGTCTGTTCGTTTGAATGTAATTTTGTCAGGTATGATTCGATATATTTTCCATCGTCTGAGTCTAGTGTGCCAAATAGCCATTTTTGGATTTTGCCAGCGATATTAATTAGTCCTCTTTTAGTTCTCTGGTTTTCAGAAAATGAATTGATTTTATTAGAAATTATATCGGTAGTTGTTTTGGCATTATAAAGTTTATGTTTTAAAAAGGTTGAAAAGTGATTTGTCGTCGGTAGGTTGTTAAGGGCATTTTCTAATTTTGTTAATGAGTTTTTGATTTGGGAGAGTGAATTCTCTGGAAGGGTCAGGTTAATGTGAAACAGAAAGGTGTGTCTGGAGTCAATTACATGCGATTGTCCTATGTGTACAGGTAAAATCGGGTTTTCAAGTTCCTTTACGTCCAGTGTTTGTATTACTCTTATTACGAAGAGAATAACGAGGTATCGGTTCATTTCTTCTACCTGGAACATGACGTTGGGGTTTTAATAATTTCTTGTGGTAAGTTTTATTTTTATATCGTTAACAATTGTGGGGTTTTCTAGTTTTTCATAGCGGTTTGTCGTTTTCTTTTGTGAAGCGTTTCGGTTTTTTGTTTTATACAGATTTTGTTTAATGTCTATATCTATTTTCGGTTGTCTATTTTCGTTAATTTTGTCGAGAGTTTTTTGTTGTTTTATTTCTAGTTGTTGTTTTATTATATCGTTTAAAGTTCGTAGGTTTCGAGTGTGGTCTTGTATGTATTGCGTAAGCTTTGTTTTATTGTCGATTTCAAAGGGGTTTCTGTAGTCAAGTCTTCCACGGATTATTTGAAAAGGTGTGTAACCAGTGGCGGAGTGTATGGAATTGTTATAGGATAATAACGCTAGATTCATAAGGGATTCAATGGGTTCTTGCGTCTTAGAGTTTTTTAGTGTAAGGATCGTTTCACACAGGGTCGAATGAAGACGTTCTATAGGGCTGTTACTATTAGAATTATACGGGGTTGTGTAATGTATCTCGATATGATGGGTTTTGCATAAACCTTGGATTACCTCATTTTTCCATTCGGTACCGTTGTCTGTTGTTATGCGCCTCGGAAGTCCGAAGTGACTGAAGAATTGTATAAGTTTGTTTGCTACTTCGACAGAATTTGGGGTTCTTAAAGGGTAAGCTTGGCCAAATTTGGAAAAGCTGTCTATAATTGTAACGAAGTATTGTCCGTGTGTTTTGTATGTGTCTGTGTAGATATGGTCGAAGGATTCGCACCCTATAGGTGTCGGTTTAAATATTAGCTTCGTGGGGTGTCTCTCATATTTAGTCGTTTGGCATATCTCGCATGAATTTACGTAGTCTCTAACGTCTTGGTCTAGTTTAGGCCAATAAAATATTCTTTTAATTGCGTTTATGTTTTCTTGTATACCTCGATGACTTGTTTTTGTTTCGTGGTATAGTTGTAGTTTTTGTTTTCGTTCGTCTTCGTCGGTAACGTCAGTAAGAATTGTGTCTGATTTAATTAGTGTAAACGCGTTATTTTTAAAGTAATTTTGAAATACTCTAATGAATATCGGTTCTAACGATTCGTCTTTGAAGAGGAAACAGTACGTTTGTTTCGGGATCATATATTCTTTTATAAAGTCCATGATTATAAGTTCGTTATCGGTGTTTGTATTCTGTTTTTCTCGAAGATTTTTTCTCTTATTACTTTGCGGTGGTCATTGTCGGGGGTTTCATGGCTAGATATAATGATTTGATTTTTAAATGTATTAATAGATTTTTCCGTATAGTGAATGCCTATTATCGGATTTTCGTGATTAGAGTGTATGGTTTCATTATCCGTGTTTAAGGAGTTATTATTCGTTTGAGTTTCGTCAGGGTTAGTTTTTTCTTCGATGTGTGATGTGGGGTTTGGTTTTGCGAGTTTGCTGCTATGCCTTATTATTTTGGGGGGTATTTGTTTGTTTGCTGTCTCTTGTTTTGTTGGGGAGTTGTCAGAGGTTATTGGTATCGGATTTAGCAGAGATTCGATTTCGTCGTAATCAAGGTCAGGTATTTCGTCTAGTTCTGCAGGGTTTGCGATCATTGATAAATTGTCGATGTCGTTATCTTCGAATTCGATCGGGTTGATTTCTACTCGTGAAAGTGCGTCAGCGTTCGTGTTTGCCTTACCTTTTTTGTATATAATTTCGTAATCAAATTCCTCTAATTTTAATCTCCAGCGCACTAGTTTGGAGTTGGGCTCTTTTAGTGAGAATAGCCATTGTAATGGTTTGTGGTCACTTACTATTTTAAATTTCACTCCGAAGAGATAAGGTCTAAAATATTTAGTCGCCCAGACTATTGCCAATAGTTCCTTTTCGATCGTACTGTAATTAATTTCGGCTGGGTTTAAGGTTCTCGACGCGTACGCGATTGGAAGGTCAGATCCGATAGGTCCTTGTGACAAAATGGCACCTATTGCATAATTTGATGCATCTGTGGTTAGATTAAAAGGTTTAGAAAAATCGGGGTATTGCAGAATAGGGTCATTCATCAGAATTTTCCTACATGTGCTAAAAGCATTTACGAATTCTGGGGTATGTTCAACCTTGCGATTTTTCTTTAAACAGTTCGTTAATGGTTTGGTTAGGTTCGCGAAGTTTTTAATGAATTTTCGGTAGTAACCTACTAATCCGAGGAAGGATTTTATTTCTTTGGGGTTATTAGGAATAGGGAAATTTTCTATTGCTGTTAATTTATTGGGATTTGGCTTAATGCCTTCTGGCGTTATGACATGTCCCAAAAATTCGACAGTGTCTTTCAAAAATTCGGATTTATCTAATTGGATTTTGAGTCTTGATTCTTTTAATCTTTGAAATACTAATTTTAGATTGTTAATGTGTTCTTGAAGGGAGGTTGAAAAAATAATTATATCATCCATGTATACTAAACATATTTTACCGTTTAGATCTCGGAGGACGTTGTCCATGACTCTGGAAAAGGTAGCGGGGGCATTTTTTAAACCAAACGGCATCCTTACATATTCAAAATGTCCGTTTTCAACATTAAACGCGGTTTTTGGGATTGAGTCTGGGTGCATTTCGATTTGATGAAATCCGGAAGCTAGATCGAGTGTCGTAAAGTATTGACACCTTCCTAGTTTGTCTAATATGTCCGTAATATTAGGTAACGGGTACCTGTCATCTATGGTTTTTTCGTTAATTTTCCTATAGTCTACAACAATTCGCCATTTCTTTTTTCCGCTAGCGTCTAGTTTTTTTGGCACTATCCATATAGGGGAACTCCAGGGGGATTGCGAAGGTCGGATGATTCCGTCTTCTAGCATTTTTGTAATTTGTTTTTGTACTTCTGCTTTATGTACAAAGGGGTATCTGTATGACTTCGTATGTACGGGTATTTCGTCAGTAGTCTCGATGTTATGTTTTACTTGGTTCGTAAATGTTAATTTTTGGTTTGGCTGGTGTAAGATTTCTTTGTACTTAACAAGGAGATTTTTTATGGATGTTTTTTCTTCGGAATTCATATGGTCGGTTCTAATGAGGGAAAAGTCAAAATCGTCGGTGTCGTTTGAATGGTTTGACAATACGTCTTCAACGTGAAAACATTCGAATTTGTCGTTGTCGTATTTATCGAAAAAGGGGGTCAAAAGGTTTCTGTCAATTTGTAAAAGTACTGTTTGAGAGGTTGGGTTAGATAATTCGATTACTGTAGATTCGTCTTTAATTTGTAGAATGGAGCTAGGTATTTTTATAACGTCATTAGTGATTTCGGGAATGATAATTTCGCCGTCGGGTAGATTTGTTTTAATTCTTTTTAATATTGATGTATGCGGAGGGATTTCGATTTTTTGTAAATTGAATTGTTTTCGATAATATAAGGGTATTTTTAATTGATTATTGTAAAGGGTTTTATTCTGTAAGTCTATATTTAGTTTTAATTTTCGTAAATCACGTATGCCAATTATACCATCAAAATAATCGTGAAAATTATATAGAACAAATTCTAAATTATCTGTCAAGGGTTTAAATTCTTCAAAAATAGGAATATCGGCTTTTGAATTTGCATTACTATTGCCGTTGCAAGTAACAATAGGTGTATTACTATGGAAAATTTTGTCCGGGAAGTATTTTTCGGCTATATATGGGCGAAGCAATGAAGGGTGGCAACCCGTGTCGATTAACAGTTTAAGGGGTGGATTAGCGATTTTTATAAAGGGTAAAGAATTGGGTATTAAATTGTTGAGATCTATTTTTTGTTTGGTGGGGGCTCTGTTAAATGAAAATTTGGTGTCTGATCGGTTTCTTTTTCTAAGTCGTTGGGATTTTCCTCGTAGTCATTAATATTATAATGATCGTTGGTATGCTGGTCGTCGTTAATGTAATAATTATTGTCGTCATCTTCTGAGAGAAAGTCATTATTTTGATAGTCGGGAAGGTTTTGGAATGTAGTGTCATTATAGTCGATTTCTAAATTAGTTAGTTCTTCGTACGTGAAAGGTAGTTTTCCGTTGTTTGGGTAGCGGTTTTGAAAATGATTTTGGGGTCTGTAATTTTGCGTGAAATTTCTCGTTGATGGTAGTCTACTTGACGTAGACATTGGTTCCGGGTTACCTGTTGGTTTGTGCGAATTTTTTGGGGCAAATACATTTGTGGTTTTGCCAAATACTTGCTCGTTTGTGAAGAACTTTTGTTGAATTGGTCGGGGTTGAATATTTATAGGTTGACTTGGAAATGGGGTTCTTTGCAGATTTTGTGATTTATAATAAGTATTGGGGGTATTATTTGATATTTGGTTGTTATAATTATTTGGGGAATATATAGGTTGGCGTTGCATCGTTTGGTAATGCGGGGTTCTAGGGAAATAATTATTTTGTTGGGGCTTTGGGAAATGGTTAGATTGAAACGATTTGTTATTCTGGTGATTATGTTTTTGTGGAATTTTGTGGTAATTAGGATGTCTTATGTTTACTTGTTGTTCTAGCAGGGAGTGATTTATTACTAAGGATGTTGCTTCTTCTATGGTTTTGGGGTTTTTTAATAAAAGTAGGGTTCGTAATTCCGCGTTAGAATTGGATATTAATACCGTAACGGCAGTAACTTCGTTTTGATTAATTAGGACTAATTTTGTAGCCGGATTAATTCCTGTGTCTGAATTTATTTTTAAATTTAATCTCATTTTAGTTAGTTTGAGTCTTTCTAAAAAGTCTATAACTGTTTCGTTTCTATCTCTGCTTAAAAATATAAATTGCTGTTGCAATACGTGTCTGTCTACCTTGTCACCGAATTTTTCGCGAAGGGCGTTTCTGACTTGTGGCCACGTATCTAGATCTGGGCGACATAGTAAAAAGTCGCCAGCCTCATCAACAATTTTTGAACAGATAGCCGCGTATACAAATTCGCTTAAGCTATTATCTGTAGTAGTTCCGTATCTATCAAAAAATTTATCTACAGCATTTATGAAAGATTCTAAGTGATCACTACGTCCGGAAAAGTTACGGAGAGTGTGTGAGATTTCTTTAGCAGCTTGAATAGTTGCCATTTTAGATGCGATATTCAAGTTATTTAAAGAATCTGTAATTTCGTCTACGCTCATGTAAGGAGTTCACTTTTGAATATTTAATTCAAAAGAATCTGCTTACGTTGCTTGAAATTATTTTCTTTGTGCAGTAAAAATATAAATGTAAAGATTAAAAAATATAAAAGTTTAATGACAATATATCAGTAATGATTTTTAGGGAAATTCACTTTCGAAAGAAAGATTTTACCTTTATACCAAAATAAAATATGGAATATAACTTTTATCAGCAAGGAAAATAATTTATTTTCAAATTTAAAATTCACTTGTAAAAGGGAAATTGAGGGATAGTTACGAAGGAAATATGAGCTCAACACTTACTTGTTCAGAGTTTTATTTTCTTCGTTCTGCTCGGTCCAGGTCAATGGTTGAAACCAACGGTGAAAACAGGTGAAACTGGGTTTTCTTCTAAGTTTTCACTTCCTGGATCCTACTGACTGCGCCAATTAAGTTTTTCTTCTTTCACTTTAGGTTTTTAAAAAGTTTTATTTCAATTAAAATGAACAATTATCAATTACAATATGTAGTATACACCACGACTTCAGCAAAGACAATGTTACTGGTATAGGTCGGGGTGTCCTTTTGTATAAGAGTTTATCTATCAATTAGCAGTTTAGATATCTTAATGGCTTTTACTTAAAAATAACATTAGTAAAGAATTTTGGGGTTCCTTTTATATAAGAGTTTATCTATCAAATAACAATTTAGATATCTTAATGCTTTTACTTAAAAATAACATTAGTCAAGAATTTTGGTGACATAACTCAGGTCAAGTTCGATCATGGCAAACAAAAATTAGTCATATAAAAGTTATATATAATACATTGCATAATATACCGACTTCAGTAGAATGGAATGATTTAATTTCAATTTTCAAAATTAACGTTATTACAGAGATTATTATAAATTTAAAACATAAAGATGTTCTACCATTTTTAATGGAGCTTTTAAAATTTTTTGCGAATAAGTAGAAAAAGTTTTATCAAAAATGTCATTAATAAAAGTAAACACTTTTTTTTGTGGGTAGTTTATTAGAAAATTAGTAGATGATAATGACATAGTATATTTTAAATATTTTCACAGTAAATACGCACCGATTGATTCATCAACAATATTATTTGAATGGTTTACTAATCATATAATCAACTATATTTTATTCAAACTATCAGAATTTCAGGAACGTTCGTCAAATTGGGCATTAAAATCCGTGATATCGCTTGAAGTTAATATTAATAAGTTTGCAGTAGGAAACGGCTGCGGCGGTTGTTCATCCATTATTAAATTATCAAAACAAATTGCTAATAAACTAGGTTGTGTAAATATTTTTAATTTTGGCTTGGCCTGTTTTTATTTGAGCATTGTAAGTGCTCTGTATCCATCAGAAAATAATTCTAATCGAGTTACATCGTATCCTTATTATGGCGATGTGTTGAATTTAAATAATGTGGAGATTCCAATGGAATTAAATAAAATACATGTTTTTGAAAAGAATAATAATTTATCCATAAATGTATATGGATTGGAGTTAATCAATAATAAGTATATAGTAGTTCCAATACGTTTAACTAAAAATAAATTGGAAAAACATAAATTTATTATTAATTCAAAATCAATATTTTCCTAAGTTAAATGATTATGACGCGCCTGATCCTAACGATACTCAGCAAAGCGATATCAAATATTATTGTTGGATAAAAAACTTATCACGATTATTAAGTAATCAAATCAATAGAAGAAAACAAAAAAAATGTCTGTGATAGATGTTTAAATTATTTTTCAAGTGAAGAACGTTTGAATTTACATATAGAATTATGTGAAAAAAATAATGAATGTAAAATTACAATTCCGAAGGAAAATTTTATAAAGTTTAAGAATTTTATTTATAAACAAAAAACACCATTTGTGATATACGCTGATTTCGAATCATTATTGGAACCGATAGTCATTTTATCATAAGAGATTTGGCTAAATTAGGTAAAATTTCTTTACTACCAAAAAATAACGAAAAGTACATATCATTCACTCAACACATGGATAACGGTATTAAATTTCGTTTTATAGATTCACTGCGATTTTTAGGAACCTCTTTAGATGAATTAGTATCCCTTTTGGATATGCAAGACTTTAACAATTTAAAGTATGCATTTGAATGTTGTACTCGAGAGCAATTTTACTTACTTACACGTAAAGGTCTATTTCCATACGACTACATTGACAATATTGATAAGCTTAAGGAAACTCAATTACCTCCACAATCTGATTTTTTTAATAAACTTAACAATAAAGATATTACTAATAAACAGTATGAGCATGCTCAAAAGATATGGAGGTATTTTAATATAAAAAATTTAGGCGAATATTCGGATTTGTATTTGAAAACTGACATTATTTTGTTGGCCGACGTCTTTGAGAGATTTCGAACAATAGGATATAGTACAAGTGGACTAGACCCTACCTGGTATGTACTATACCCGGATATAGCTGGGATTGTATGTTACGGTATACCGGATGTAAATTACAGCTTCTTCATGACATTGATATGATATTATTTATTGAGAACGCGATACGCGGCGGGATTAGTCAATGTTGTTGTCGTTATTCCGAGGCGAATAATAAATATATGCATAATTATGACAGATCTAAACCTGACAAGTACTTATTATACGTAGACGTCAATAATTTGTACGGTTGGGCAATGTCGCAACCACTTCCATATGGTGGATTTGAATGGGTTGATAGAAATATAGATGTATTGAGTATTCCCGATGATACAGACATCGGGTATATACTGGAGGTTGACTTAGATTATCCCCATCACCTTCATAGTATGCATAAGGATTTTCTATTTTGCTGCGAACACAGAAAACCTGAAGGATCAAAATTTTGCAAACTTTTAACAACGCTTTATAATAAAACTAAATACATTATTCATTATCGAGCTTTAAAACAAGCAATAAATCATGGGTTAGTCATTCGTAAAATACATAGTTTTAAAATTTAAACAATCGGCATGGTTAAAGCCATACGTAACTTTAAATACACAGTTTCGAACACAAACAACAAACAAATTTCAAAAAGATTATTATAAATTAAAAGTAAATTCAGTATACGGTAAAACGATGGAAAATATTCGAAAACATCGTGTAGTTAAATTAGTTTCGCAGTGGGAGGGAAGATATGGAGCAAAAAATTTAATAGCAAGTCCAAGATTCCGAATTTGTTAAAAGTTAATGTAGGTAAAACAAAGTGGATGGTGTTGGGAGTAGTAGAGCTAAGTGCGTTCTAAATCAATTCAAGAAACTGCCACCAGAGGCGCTGGTGGCGCTGGTGTCGCTGGTGCGCGGTAAATTCAAATTTCGAGAGCGGCCATGTTTAGTCCAATAATGTCAAAGTTCCACAAAGTGTTAGTAGATGGCGTTGGTGGCGCCAAAGTTCCACAAAGTGTTAGTAGATAGCGTTGGAGAGCGGCGGCGGCCATGTTTAGTCCAATTATGTTAGAGTTCCACAAAGTGTTAGTAGATGGCGTTGGAGAGCGGCGGCGGCGGCCATTTTTAGTCCAATAATGCTAAAGTTCCAGAAACTGCCACCACTACTAGATGGCGCAATGAACGTTGCCGAAAGGGCATTAGTGCCTAACTTCGTTATTATTGGTCCAATTGAATCGCGGAAAAAACGGCCATTATCTATAAGTGACGTATATGTCAAATTTAAAGAAAAAACATGCGCAATGATGGTTGCCATAAGGGCACAAAGCGCTTAACTTCGCTGTTATTGGTCCAATTGAATCGCGGAAAAAACAGGCATTATCTATAAGTGGCGTAGATGCCAAATTTAAAGAAAAAACATGCGCAATGGGCGTGGCCATAAGGGCACAAAGCGCTTAACTTCGTTGTTATTGGTCCAATTGAATCGCGGAAAAAACAGACATTATCTATAAGTAACGTAGATGTCAAATTTAAAGAAAAACATGCGCAATGATGGTTGCCATAAGGGCACAAAGCGCTTAACTTCGTTGTTATTAGTCCAATTGAATGGTGAAAAAGACAGGTATTATCTATATGTGACGTAGATGTCCAATGTAAAGAAAAGCATGCGCAATGATGGTTGCCATAAGGACACAAAGCGCTTAACTTCGTTGTTATTGGTCCAATTGAATGGTGAAAAAGACAGGTATTATCTATAAGTGACGTAGATGTCCAATGTAAAGAAAAGCATGCGCAGAAAAAACATGCGCAATGGGCGTGGCCATAAGGGCACAAAGCGCTTAACTTCCTCGTTATTGGTCCAATTGAATCGCGGAAAAAACAGGCATTATCTATGAGTGACGTAGATGTCAAATTTAAAGAAAAAACATGCGCAATGAGCGTGGCCATAAGGGCACAAAGCGCTTAACTTCGTTGTTATTGGTCCAATTGAATTGAGGAAAAAACAGGCATTATCTATAAGTGGCATAGATGTCAAATTTAAAGAAAAGCATGCGCAATGAACGTTGCCGAAAGGGCACAAAGCGCTTAACTTCTTCGTTATTGGTCCAATTGAATCGCGGAAAAAACAGGCAATATCTATAAGTGGCGTAGATGTCAAATTTAAAGAAAAACATGCGCAATGAGCGTGGCCAAAAGGGCACAAAGCGCTTAACTTCGCTGCTATTGGTCCAATTGAATCGCGGAAAAAACAGGCATTATCTATAAGCGATGTAGATGTCAAATTTAAAGAAAAAACATGCGCAATGAGCGTGGCCATAAGGGCACAAAGCGCTTAACTTCGTTGTTATTGGTCCAATTGAATTGAGGAAAAAACAGGCATTATCTATGAGTGACGTAGATGTCAAATTTACGGAAAAAATTGCATGATCATGATTGGATAATTATGTCACGTGATCTATATCTAGAGCGGGTTATTATATAATATTTTACATTTTATATAATTTTTGCCAATAGTGTTATAATATTCCTCCGAAAATTGAGCTTACTTAAGTTAAGTAAATTTCAAAAGCTAAACTTCAATGTGTTAAATAAATATTTTAATAACACACAAAATTCTATTACTCCAAATTCAAGATTTTTTAAAATTTCTTTTTTTTCAAACTAAAAATTTTTTAAATACGACCCTGCAATCTACATTTTCTGAAAAAATTTAAAAACAAACTTTTAATAATTTAAAATTTTTTTCAAACTAAAATTTTTTAAATACGGCCCTGCAATCTACATTTTCTAAAAAATTTAAAAACATACTTTAACAGTTATACCGGATGAAGCCTCCTGATAAAAATTAGATAAGCCTGATAACAAGAAAAAATAAAACCACATTTACAGAAAACAAATTCTAGCACAAACATCTACATCCGTTCACACAGGATGTAGCTTCCTGGATAAAAATTAGATAAGGCTGATAACGGTGAAAAATACAACCACATTTCCACGAAACGAATTTAGTTATCTTCCCACAGATAATGTTGTTGTTTTTCTCGAGTGCTATAAAAGCCGAAGCCGAATCAATCGACAATTCAGTCGTAAAAGTCTCTTCAACAGTGCTGCTGCTGCCCGTTAGAATTCAGTGAGCTGTTTCCAGTTGTTTTTTACATTGTGCTGCCAGTTAGTGTTCAGTGAACAGTTTCCAGTTGGAGTTATTGTAAGTACATTTAATGTTAATTTTTTAAAACTTGTTTTTGTACCAGTGCTCTACATTTTTTGTAGTAAATTTCAAAATCTAAACTTCAAAGTGTTAAATAAGTTCATTTTTTAAAAAAACTTTTTTTTGTAATTTTAACAGTACAAATTTTTGATTTTTTTAGTAATTTGTACCAGTGATCTACATTTTTTTGCTGTAAAGCTTCAATCCATCTAAGACTTTTTAAAACTTTTTTGTACCAGTGCTGTAGTAAATTTCAAAAATCTAAACTTGAAAGTGTTAAATAAGTTAATTTTTTTTAAAACTATTTTTGCAATTTTAACAGTACAAATTTTTGATTTTTTCAGTAATTTGTACCAGTGCTACACATTTTTTGCTGTTAGCTTCAATCCGGCTAAGACTTTTTTTTGGCATCCACATCTTTAAGCTTTTAAAGTAAGTGTTTTTTTCGGTGGTTTTTTCATGCTAGTATTCCATTTTTTTATTATTATTTTCTTGAAAAATTAAACGAATTTACCTCATCTACAGATACTGAAAACAAGCCCATAATTAAGCTAAAGGACCTGCAACCCAACATCCCAAAGAAAATTTATCGTGTTCAGCTCACCAAATCCAAATTTGGAGGGGAATCCATCCTAGTGGAATTGGAGGAGAACGTTGTCACCTTTCTGCCCAAAAGGTCTACCGAAATTTACAAGAACCACATCGACGATCTAAACAAAGGGGGCTTCAGTTTAGTTTTTATTGGCCTGCACGAGATATCCAAGAGCTGTGCTCCGAGGACCTTATTCAGAATAGAAAAAAATTAGGTGAGTTCAGTCATGAATTTCGCACTTACGTTTAAAAAAATCGAAGACCTTCTTAAAACAACCAAGCACAATATTTCGACATATTCTGATCAAAATAAATGGTTATCACTAATCAGCACCCACCTAAGGAAATGTAATTTAGCAATAAAAAAGTGTAATTTCACGGTAGGGGAAAAAAAAAATTTACACCAAAATGGGGCAGTTGAAAAGGTTACGGTGTATCATTAAATTAGCGTCTTCCCATGTAGTAGGGGAGGGCATTAGACAGGGGCGCGGTACTAAAGGGGGCGTTAAATGGGAAGACGTCAACGCGATTTTTAACAATCGAATTAGAACTGGGGTCATTGTAAATTTACAACACAAAGAAATAAAAGATTTTTTGAAGGCAGCTTTTAATTTATTCAAGTCAAAAATTTCACAAATTTTAAAAAATGATACACCGTCGCTCAAAGTAAATGTCACAGGAAATACTTCACATAACAATGAGATTGTTGCCATAATGAATGAATTGAGAGAGGCTAATATAATAAAATAAGTTTACATTTCCACACGGGTGTCATTTCAATGATGAGTGTCGATAAATTCGGACGTCATTCACGTTCACGTGCATTTGTATCCAAACCACCTATTGTACGATTACCGCACACCTCTGATGGTAATGTAGATATTGAACATTTAAAGTTATGCAACGTTAAGGGGCCAACAATTGATGAAGATGCTGCAAACAAAAAGTATGTCGATTCTATGATATCAAACCTTTCAAAATCAATAGATCGAGTATCGACCAACGTTAAAACTATGTCCGATACTATGTTAGATATGCAGAATAATATTGATGAAAATACACAGTTTATTTCGAAACAACAACAACAACAAACTACAGATTGGGTGACAAAAAAGTACGTTGACGACTCTGCAAAAAAGTATTGAAAACGCAAATAATGAATTAACAACAAAGCTTAAGTTATTATTTAGAAATACCCTTTTTGACAATTATTCAGAGATTAGAAAGAATGTTAAAAATCTTGAACAAAATGTAAAGAATCAAGAGCAAATTATCAAGTTAATGGCTGCAAGGACTACCGCCGCCGCCGTTACGTCTACACCATAAATAGTTAAATTATAAATCAGTCTGTTTATTATCATGTCGGCTGCGTCGGCTACGTCACCGGAAAAGATTCAACTTGTTAATGAACTACATAAATATGCACGAAAAAATTTTCCGAGACGACGTACCGTCATCAAAGGACTAGATGATTTATGGCAAATGGATTTAGCTGAAATGAGTCGCTATGCACATCAAAACAAAGGTTTTAAAATGATTATGGTTGTCATTGATTGTTTTTCAAAATTTTTATGCACAAGACCGCTAAAAACGAAAACCGGTGAAGAAATTACCACAGCATTCGAAGACATTTTATCGCATACGAAACATAGTCAGCGTCGTCGTCGTCCGAAAAATTTACAAACCGATCAAGGTACGGAATTTTTTAACGCAAAATTTAAAAATTTAATAAAAAATTATTCCATTAATCATTATAATACGTTTAGTGTTAAAAAGGCCACTATAGCAGAATGGGTAATACGTACTTTGAAAGAAAAATTATACAAGTATTTCAGTTTAAACGGAACCTATAAATGGATTGATTATTTACCCAAGCTGACTCAAGAATATACTAATACGAAACATAGTAAAACGAAACTTAAGCCAAAGGATGTAAACAAGACCAATTAAAAGATCCTTTTAACAAAAAGATATTCATATCTGAAAATTGCCGGACCGCGAAAATTACAAGTCGGTGATGTTGTACGCATAAGCAAAGCAAAGCATGTGTTTGAGAAAGGTTACACACCAAATTGGTCTACTGAACATTTTAAAATCATTAAAGTTAAAATAACCAATCCCGTTACATATTTGTTGGAAGATATACGCGGTCAACCAATCAGCGGAGCTTTTTACGAAGAAGAATTACAAAAGGTTAAAAATCCCGACATTTATCTCGTTGAAAAAGTGTTGAAACGAAAAGGCAGAAAACTTTATGTCAAGTGGTTGGGGTTCGATATTACGCATAACAGTTGGATAGATAAGGATTCGCTTAAATAACACGATTAACAATACACCTCAGTCAGTTGTATAAAATGTGTTCGAAGTATAGTTCATTATCATCATTATCATCCTCCTCCTCCGGATGTACTTCAGAAAGTTCTTATAGCGATAAACAAATGGATAGTGATTATTATAAACAAATTGATCAAGTCTCCAAAAAAATGTGTGAAAACGCAATCGATTTTGAGCATACTTTACTGTTGTATAAAGATTATTCGACCGGAACAGCGACAGTGGGAAGTGGTCTTAGTCCTGCGAGAAAATTTGAACCTGCAATTGTTTTAAGTCAACCCTTTCGACCTCATCAGCAAATGTCTTTTGATACATTCGAATGGTTAGATCTTATGTCAATGTTGAAAGTTTTGCTTAAAAATTTTTTCGATGACTCACTTCCTCAATTTCCTGATGAATATGATTCTGTTGAAAATCTATGTGGAAGAAATTGTAAAGTAACTCAATATATAATGGATGATACAAAATTTCTAAGTATAAATAAAAAAAAATGTTTGTATCGAATTGACAAAAGACCAAGTTTATTATTTGATTGATATAAATGAAAATTTGTTGTGCTACTACATTGAAGAATTGAATAATGTGAATTTTAACAATTACTACTTCCAAGTATTGAACGTAATCAAACCGTAATTTGTGGACTATGGAGAAGAAGTTTGGAAGAATATATTAAAAAATATATTAAACTTGACTGATCCATTATTGGCTATTGCTCTCAGAGAATTTATTTATTTTTATAAACATAAATTTATAAATGTCTTACAAGGAATTACTGTAGAATAAATTTTATATAAATAAATCGTCTTTTCTTTTATACCTCATTCTCATTCGATATGTCGATAAAGATAGTTGTGTCGTTGCTCTCAATATTATTGGTAATTCATTGTGAACATATAAATCAAGAAGATGCTATTTCTTTTCTAAAACAATATGGTTACATAACCTCTGTTAGTAATAATAATAGTTTAGAAAATTTCGAATCATATTTAATTGAGTTTCAAGAAAAATTTAATTTACCTGTTGATGGCATCTTAAATGATGAGACTGTTCGATTAATGAAGCGACCAAGATGTTCTAATTATGATGAAAATATTGGATATGTTGATGCATATACGGTACATGGAAAATGGAATAAAACTCATTTAAAATGGCATTTTCCATCAGTATCAAGAAAGTACATTACAGTAGCCACAAAAGCTTTTGAAATTTGGGCTAAAGATTCAAAGTTTACATTTACCAATGTTAAAATAGCTATGCTAAAACCTGATATTACCATAACCCTCGGAAGTAAACGTCATAGTTTTCGAACAAGTTGTTGGGGTAAAGCTGAGTGTCCGCAGAATTTTGATGGACGTGGAAAAGTTATGGGTCATGCCTATTATCCAAGGGATGATAATAATTGCATTGAGGTTCATCTTGATTCTGATGAAAATTGGAATTTTAGCTTGAATATCACGAATGTTCCGTATAACGAAAACAGTTTATTGATAGTTTTAGTTCATGAGATAGGTCATACATTAGGTTTGGGTCATAGTAGCGATGAAAATGCTATAATGTATCCATGGTATCAAAGCGATATATCATCATTACATGAAGAGGATAAAATGGCTCTTGAAGCACTTTATGGTCCTATACCAACACGTCGCTATCTATCAATTAACCCTACTACTACTACTACTACTACTACTACTACTACTACTACTACTACACCTCCATCCCCACCACCTCTACCTACTTCAGTTAATTTATGTAGCCTTAAATCACCTGATTTTATCTTTCTCGCTAGCACATCATCGTTTCCCAATTATCGTTTATATATCGGAAGCTATCGTAAATTATGGAAAATTGATCTTAATGATATGCGAATACCACAACATTTTGACTTAATTGAATCATATCTTCCTAAAGAAATAAAAACATCTACTATAACTCACATTTTTCAAAATGCTGTAGGAGATCTGATTACCTATGCTAATAGAAGATGTTATGCAGCCTCATTCCCAGAATTACATATTCAACATGATTTTATTTTACCACTATCTAAAGACGTTCCAATAAATGCTATATTTCAAACAAATAGTTGAAGCATTTTTATATTTTACGATAACACTTGATACATTGAGTTTCTGGAAACACCTCAAGAAATACGTAATCGTGGACGAATAACAGATCAATTTCCAGGGCTTCCACCCGGTATTACGTCAGCGTTTAGATTTACAGATGGTTACATTTACTTTTTTCAACAAGATACTTACTATAAATTTAGTGAATATACACGAAAAGTTGTTGCAGCAGGTCCCTTTAATTGGAATCTCTTTGGTATTCCATGTCCTGAAGACACCTTAAAAGAACAATTGAAAACTTTACTGTCAAAAGTAATATATTTTTATGAATAAAAAAAAACTACGTTTTTTATTAAAACAATATTTATAAAGTATTATATTTCATATTTTCTTCTTCTTCTTCTTCTTCTTCTTCTTCTACTTGAATGTCATCATCATCATCATCATCATCGATAAGATATGAGGGTAAATATTTCTTTATTCCATCTACGTAATCGTTCATGGCTTGAGATCCTTTACGATGTCGAGCAGATAATATTTGACATTCCTCTTCTGTATACATTCGACCCATACCATATACACTTTCACGTTCGTAAATTCTTTCTTGCTTAAACAAATGCCATGCTAAGTCTCGCAAGAGATTTTATTCACACTTTTGTTATTGTTTCACTACTAGTTGCCATTTTTTTTTATTTTTTCAACTGACTACATATCTATAAAACTTCTATATACAGGGTGTTATTGAAATACACGTACATATTAAAACTGGGTATTGCGCAGATCCCCACTGAATGTAGAAAAATATTATTTTTTAAAAATACCCCTTATTAAGGGAGTTATTAATTTTTGAAAATTAATTCTAAAACAAACGTACTTCACTGATATGTTGAGGATGACCTATATAAATTAGGTTTATTTACCTATTTTAAACATCAACAGTAATTAATATGCAAGTTTTTGTCAGATGATAAGAAAACTAGTCTTGTAAGAAATAACCATGTTGCCAAGATTTTCGAATTAATTTCTATTTCCGAAGACTGGTTTTTACTACCCTCGTTATCAAAAAACTAGAATATTTGATAAATGATTGTTTTTAAACTATACATTTTTGAAACTATAGATTATTAAAATTTTAGTTGATTTACGAATCTGGCTAACACGAGCGCGTCATTTCCAAGTTGGTAAAAAGTATTGTTACGATTACTTTTAAATATTTTTTTACGATGCCACTATTTACGAATATTGAACTAACCGATATAGTGCTGGTTTATGGGGCAGCTGGAGAAAATTCTCGGCAAGCACAAATCCTGTATCGCGAACGGTTTCCAAATCGGAGAATTCCGGACTGTCGTACGTTTATTTCAACTGTTCAGCATCTAAGAGACCATGGAAAATTTGAGAGTGTCAATGCAGATCGAGGGAGAACAAGAACACAAAGAACATTGGCGGCCGAAGAAGAAATATTGGAAGCTGTTGAAAACCGGCCTCAATTAAGTTGTAGAAGACTAGGTCTTGAAATTGGAGTGTCCTCATTTGTTGTGTGGCGGACACTTAAAGAACAAGGTTTACATCCTTATCACATCCAAAAAGTCCAGGCCTTATATCCAGGTGATGAAGAAAAGAGAGTGGAGTTTTGTGAATGGATGATTCAAAAATGTGTTGATATTCCTGATTTTCTAAAAATATTATTGTATACTGACGAGGCTTCATTCACTCGTGATGGCGTGTTCAATATGCACAATACGCATATTTGGAGTGATGAAAATCCTCACGCCATTAGGGAAACTGGGCATCAAAGAAAATTTTCAATAAATGTTTGGGCTGGCATAATAGATCAGTATTTAATCGGGCCTTATGTTCTCCCGAACAGATTAAATGGGCCAGGATATCTCCACTTTTTAGAAGATATTTTGCCAGTACTCCTAGAAGAGATACCGTTACAATTAAGGCAACGGATGTGGTACCTACTAGATGGCGCTCCTCCTCACTTTGATTTAAACGTACGGCAGTTTTTGAACATTAGATTTCCTCAAAAGTGGATAGGCAGAAATGGACCTACTAAGTGGCCTCCGAGATCTCCGGATTTAAATCCATGCGATTTCTTTTTGTGGGGTCACATGAAACAACTGGTTTATAATGAACCTATTAATAGTGTTGAACAATTAACCAATAAAGTTAATGCGGTAGCCGAGGAACTACGACAAAATCCAAGACTAATTTCTAATGTTCAAAGTTCTTTGGAAAGACGATTGCAAGTGTGTGTAAATAATAATGGACGGCATTTTGAACAGTTGCTGTAATAAACTTTATTTTGAATTAATTGGTTTTGCTACGGCAACAGTGCAATTTCTATGGGTAAGTTCAATTTCGATTTATTTTACTTCTTTAAATATGGAAACTAGTAGGTCGGAAAAGGGGACTCTTCCCCAATATTTAAATTTTAGAATTTGAAGTTAAAATTGGTGCCAATCGTTTTTGGTCATTACATACTATTCCCCATTTTAATATGTACGTGTATTTCAATAACACCCTGTATATATATATATATGAAGAAAAAGGAGAGGGGATTTAAAATAACCTGGATTTAAAATGTCCTTAAACAATAGTTTGAGATTTAGTAGCTCAATATCTCGCTATTTTTTTTAATAATCTAATATTGAGTTATAACAACCTTGTTGTTGAGTCCCATCTCTAACATTACAAATATGAACGGATTAAATCGTTTGACACACACGGGACAGGTTATCTCTTATCGCACCACGCTTAAAAAATCTCACATCGCAGACGCTGCCAACGCAGCCTTTCTCGAGGTAACGCGATAGCGAGGCCGCCGGTGTGTCTCAGATCTCTGGCCGGCGGCGCGCGCGCTCGAGATTCACGGTCGCGATCGGACCACACCCAGGTTAGTTTTTTATTTTCAACAGCTGGCTGATAAAAGTGATATCACCGGTCGCGAACGTCGCAGCACACCACACCCATGCTAGTTTTTTTTCAAAACAGCTCTGCGCGCGACATGAATAAAAGTGATCCAGTGCCCCCGACGACGACGTCGTTGGAAACCGTCCCCGGCGGCGACGCCAAATCAGTAAGTTTTTTTATTTATTTTTTATTTTAATTTTAATTTTTAATTTAATTATTGCAGGCATTTAAAAGCAGTGTGAAGAAAATTGTAGGCGGCGGCGGCGATTTTCCTCAAGCCAAATTGATTGAACTAGAAGATGGATTTATGATTAAAAATGGCAATAATTTTCTATGTGTATTATATTGAATTTTTTTAATAAATTTTATTTATTATTGGTTTGTTTAATTATAAAATGGGTGCGGTTATGTTTCAAGGCTATTTAAAAGTAAAAAAACCATTAGGAAATTTTGACTGAATCATTCTCGCAGCGCACGCAACCAACATTACGCTAAAATGTAAAACGGGTTGCCCCCTGAAAAGTCTATGCAATTAAAAGTGATGATCCAGAGCCGGCGGCGGCGGCGGTCGCTGGAGGATAAAATGGCAATATTTTTTTTTTAAATTGGTTAAGGTTATGTTTCAAGGCTAAGGCTTCACGTAGTCAAGGCTCATGGTCATCAAGACCATCGACGAGGTCATTTGCCGAGGACTTCCAAGACCACTTTTCCAATGCCATTTTCCAAGGCCTCCAAGACCATCAAGGCCACTTTCAAGGCCACGTGGACGGCGGTAAAGGTCATTTTCCAAGGCCACTTTTAAAGGCTGCTTTTCCAAGACCATCAAGGTCATTTTCAAGGCCGTGGACGGCGGTAAAGGCCATTTTCCAAGGCTGCTTTTTCAAGACCATCAAGGCCATTTTCAAGGCCATCGTGGCCACGTGGACGGCGGTAAAGGTCAACAATGTTGTCAACTCAAGGCCACTTTCTTATCTTATGGCCTTATCTCACTTCCTGGTCTGAAAACGGCTTAGTTATACTACTATCGGGAGTGCCAACCAGCGAATACACCAGGCCTGCCAACCCAAACCTAGCCCATATTCCATTCTTAAAACTTAATTCAACGAGGAAACGACACCCCGTCCACTAGCCCCAGAAACAACCCCCGTTCCTCGAATAATTTATAAGTCCGAACCGGTTGATCCTACCGGACAACTCCACTCCACACCAGAAAAATTTTCAACCCCCTAAAACCACCCCCTCCCAAATTCGACCAAAGGCACAGCCACCGCCTTGTAATTGGTCCAAGACCAATTTTGGTAAAACCACCCCTAGAGGTCCGATCCTCCCCCAAACTCTAAAACCCCCTCCTGGGCGCCCCGTTGGTCCGATAAGCGCCAAACTTGGCACCCAGGACCCCCTCCAGACCCCGCAGCAGTCAGCAGAGGATTCTTCCTCTCGTTCCTGGCTGCTCCAAAAACCCAACGGGTGGCCCGGACGTGACTTCGTCAAAGCCGTCCAGCTACGCAGTAACAACCTTCCAGTGGCGGGCATAATGTCCAACCCTCCCGATGCCCGCCACTGTCGAGCTAGCTGTGCGAAGACGGAGACGATAAGTCACGTCCTGCAACAGTGCCCAGCCACCCACTGGGAACGTATCCAGCGCCACAATGAAGTAGCCACAAAAATCGCCCAGCATTGCAGCATATGCTGATGACTTGAATGTTATCACAACCTCGAAATTAGAAATGGAAATCGCGCTTAGAGCAGTCGAGGACACCGCTGGAAAGCAAGGTCTACTATTAAATGGCAACAAATGTTGGGTTCTTTCAATGATCCCAAGTGGGAGAGATAAGAAGGTGAAGTACGTAACTGAACCGTTATATAAGTTAAAAGATGGCTCACAACTCCACCAGCTAAGGCCTACGGAGGAGTGGCGTTATCTGGGCATTGACTTCTCGCCACTCGGGATGAGACCAGTTAATTTATATTTAGAGAAGGAACTTGAACGCATTGGGAAAGCACCACTCAAGCCGCAACAACGATTGAAAATATTAAGGTGCTTTTTGGTCGCAAGGTTTTACCATCGATTGTTTCTAGGCAAATGCACTCTGAGAGTTCTAAGAAGAGTGGGTCTTCAAGTTAGAGCAGCAATTACAAGGTGATTACGGCTGCCAAAGGATACACCAACAGGTTATTTTCATACAATGTGCTCAGCAGGAGGTCTGGGTATACCATCATTTGTTACATCGATACCAGGATACATGTTCCAGCGAATATAGAATATGCAACAATCAACATCGTCAACGGCAAAGGAAGTGTATCAGAACAAATGGGTTCAAAACAAGTTGCGATGGGCAGAAAGTCCTAAAATACGAGGGTCAACCCCTCTTAAAAAGGAGCAGAGAAAGAAATAAGTATTGGATCACAAGATTATACACCAATGTCGACGGAACTGAACTGCGAGAATCACAATTCACGAACCTATCTACCAAGTGGATCGATGAAAACAGCTACGGCATTCCAGGGAAAGATTATGCACAATACCATCATGTACATATTAACGCTCTGCCTACGCGGGTCCGCACTTGTCGAGGTCGCAGACTGACGGAGGAAGCGGTTTTGTGTAGAGCTGGGCGTCGATGCACTGAGTCTTTGGCTCACGTCATTCAAGGATGCCATCGAACGCATGGTGGAAGGATGAAGAGACACGACGCCATCGTCAAAGTATTAGCTAGCGCGTACAAAAGTAAAGGATGGAAAGTTGAGGAGGAACCTCACTTTAACACGCGCGAAGGTCTCAGGAAGCCTGATCTCCTAGTTCAAAAAAATGGACACGTCAAAATTTTGGCCACACAAATTGTTAGCGGTAGCGGAAGCTTGGAAGATACCCATAAAAACAAGGTCAAAAAGTATAAAGGTATCGGAATAGAGGCTATCATTACCCGGGATCGAGGAATTAGGAAGGATAATATCAAATTTGGAAGCTGTACGATTTCATGGCGTGGAGTTTGGGCGAAATCTTCAGCAGCGGGCCTACTGGAGGACCTCTCAGCATCGACCATAACACCGTTAACAACCATGGTATTACAAGGATCATCAACGAACTGGAACCGGTGGAACAGGATGACATATATGCAACAGGGAATTGGATAGAAGAAGTAAGTAGTCGTCAATAAATATTTTGGAAATCCGCAGCGGAAAATAAAGCGGCTCAAGAAGAACATCATCTTGAGTGTGTTTTAGTGGGTAACCTCAGATGAGTCCCACACTATCCATAATTTATAGGTCTGCATAAAGCATTTCACAAAAAAAAACATATCAGCCCCAACAATATCGGGGCTGGAGCAGTCAACAGAGGATTCCTCCTCTCGTTCCTGGCTGCTCCAATATGTCCAACCCTCCCGATGCCCGCCACTGTCGAGCTAACTGCGCAAAAACGGAGACGATAAGTCACGTCCTGCAGCAATGCCCGGCCACCCACTTGGAACGCATACAGCGCCACAATGAAGTGGCCAGGAAGATAGCCCAGCCTTGCAGGGCCCACTGGACTGTCGAGGAAGAGCCGTACGTCCGACACGATAACGGCCAACTTTTTAAACCCGACCTGGCGGTACACCAGGATTCGCGACTAGTCGTCTGCGATGTGGGCGTCAACTGGGAGGGAACCCATACCCTAGGGGTCTCCCATACGGCTAAGAGGGGGAATTATACCTCTGACACCTTTCTGGAGGCCGCCAAAAAACGGTAGCCCAACAAGGAGATTGTCGTCGAGCCGATAATTATCGGCGCCCGGGCATTTCTCGAAAAAGCATAGTAAAATTTACTTGGCTTGAAAGGTGAGTGATTTTAACACGAAAAACGAATTTCTCGAATTAAATCGGCTTCGTAAAACACAACACGCACTGTTTTAGGAAGCGAAAACAACAACGATTCGGATTCAAAGTACTGATATCAAATTGTCAAAGACTTGATATGTATCTTTTTTCGGCTTGACTGACTGAGTTACTGAGTGAGTAAGTCCCAGTTTCAAAAATCGCCTTTCTTTTATAGACTTTCTAGGGCCCAGTCCTCCACGAGGGTTCCAACCAATACGTAGGCGTACTTTCAGTACCCGCGGACTATAAAAGAAATTTGACCTAGAAACGAGTCAATTGGTTCAGAGAGATGCTGGAAAAACAATCTCTCAAAACGATAGGAAATTTTTCTATAAAAATATGAATTTACTTAAATTAATTAACATTCAACGTTTCGATGAATGGCTTGTCTCTAGACAGCGAAGAAACGCTAATATTATTTAATTAAGCACGAAAAAGAGATACATCATCAGTAGTGTAGCAAAGTTCGTTCCAAATCAATTCAAGAAACTGCCACCAGAGGCGCTGGTGGCGCTGGTGTCGCTGGTGCGCGGTAAATTCAAATTTCGAGAGCGGCCATGTTTAGTCCAATTATGTTAAAGTTCCAGAAACTGCCACCACTACTAGATGGCGCAATGAACGTTACCGAAAGGGCATTAGTGCCTAACTTCGTTGTTATTGGTCCAATTGAATCGCGGAAAAAACAGGCATTATCTATGAGTGGCGTAGATGTCAAATTTAAAGAAAAAACATGCGCAATGAACAGTGCCATAAGGGCATTAGCGCTTAACTTCCTTGTTATTGGTCCAATTGAATAGCGGAAAAAACAGGCATTATCTATAAGTGACGTAGATGTCAAATTTAAAGAAAAGCATGCGCAATGAACGTTGCCGTAAGGGCATTAGCGCTTAACTTCGTTATTATTGGTCCAATCGAATTGCGGAAAAGACAGGTATGATCTATAAGTGACGTAGATGTCAAATTTAAAGAAAAGCATGCGCAATGAACGTTGCCGTAAGGGCATTAGCGCTTAACTTCGTTATTATTGATTCAATCGAATTGCGAAAAAGACAGGTATGATCTAGAAGTGACGTAGATGTCAAATTTAAACAAAAACATGCGCAATGAACGTTGCCGTAAGGGCATTAGCGCTTAACTTCGTTATTATTGATTCAATCGAATTGCGAAAAAGACAGGTATGATCTAGAAGTGACGTAGATGTCAAATTTAAACAAAAACATGTGCAAAGAACGTTGCCGTAAGGGCATTAGCGCTTAACTTCGTTATTATTGGTCCAATCGAATTGCGGAAAAGACAGGTATGATCTATAAGTGACGTAGATGTCAAATTTAAAGAAAAGCATGCGCAATGAACGTTGCCGAAAGGGCATTAGAGCTTAACTTCGTTATTTCCAAAATTATTTTTCCAAAATTATTTTTCCAAAATTATTTTTCCAAAATTTTTTTTCCAAAATTTTTTTTCCAAAATTTTTTTTCCAAAATTATTTTTCCAAAATTTTTTCCAAAATTTTTTTCAATATTTTTTTTCCAAAATTATTTTTCCAAAATTTTTTTTCTTAAAATTTTTTTCAATATTTATCTAGAAGTGACGTAGATGTCAAATTTAAAGAAAAGCATGCGCAAAGAAAGTTGCCGTAAGGGCATTAGCGTCCAACTTCGTTATTATTGATCCAATTGAATAGCGGAAAAGACAGGTATCATCTATAAGTGACGTAGATGTCAAATTTAAAGAAAAGCATGCGCAATGAACGTTGCCGTAAGGGCATTAGCGTTTAACTTCGTTATTATTGATTCAATCGAATTGCGAAAAAGACAGGTATGATCTAGAAGTGACGTAGATGTCAAATTTAAACAAAAACATGCGCAAAGAACGTTGCCGTAAGGGCATTAGCGCTTAACTTCGTTATTATTGGTCCAATCGAATTGCGGAAAAGACAGGTATGATCTATAAGTGACGTAGATGTCAAATTTAAAGAAAAGCATGCGCAATGAACGTTGCCGAAAGGGCATTAGAGCTTAACTTCGTTATTTCCAAAATTATTTTTCCAAAATTATTTCCCCAAAATTATTTTTCCAAAATTTTTTTTCCAAAATTTTTTTTCCAAAATTATTTTTCCAAAATTTTTTCCAAAATTTTTTTCAATATTTTTTTTCCAAAATTATTTTTCCAAAATTTTTTTTCCAAAATTATTTTTCCAAAATTTTTTCCAAAATTTTTTTCAATATTTTTTTTCCAAAATTATTTTTCCAAAATTTTTTTTCTTAAAATTTTTTTCAATATTTATCTAGAAGTGACGTAGATGTCAAATTTAAAGAAAAGCATGCGCAAAGAACGTTGCCGTAAGGGCATTAGCGTCCAACTTCGTTATTATTGATCCAATTGAATAGCGGAAAAGACAGGTATCATCTATAAGTGACGTAGATGTCAAATTTAAAGAAAAGCATGCGCAATGAACGTTGCCGTAAGGGCATTAGCGTTCAACTTCGTGATTAAAGGTCCAATTGAATTGCGAAAAAGACCGGTATCATCTATAAGTGACGTAGATGTTAAATTTAAAGAAAAGCATGCGCAAAGAAAGTTGCCGTAAGGGCATTAGCGTCCAACTTCGTTATTATTGATCCAATTGAATAGCGGAAAAGACAGGTATCATCTATAAGTGACGTAGATGTCAAATTTAAAGAAAAGCATGCGCAATGAACGTTGCCGTAAGGGCATTAGCGTTCAGCTTCGTGATTAAAGGTCCAATTGAATAGCGGAAAAGACAAGTATCATCTATAAGTGACGTAGATGTCAAATTTAAAGAAAAGCATGCGCAATGAACGTTGCCGTAAGGGCATTAGCGTTCAACTTCGTTATTATTGGTCCAATTGAATAGCGGGAAAGACAAGTAATATCTAGAAGTGACGTAGATGTCAAATTTAAAGAAAAGCATGCGCAAAGAACGTTGCCGTAAGGGCATTAGCGTCCAACTTCGTTATTATTTATTCAATTTAATTGCCAAAAAGACAGGTATCATCTATAAGTGACGTAGATGTCAAATTTAAAGAAAAGCATGCGCAATGAACGTTTCCGTAAGGGCATTAGCGTTCAACTTCGTTATTATTGGTCCAATAGAATTGCGGAAAAGACAGGTATTATCTGTAAGTGACGTAGATGTCAAATTTAAAGAAAAGCATGCGCAATGAACCTTACCGTAAGGGCATTAGCGTTTAACTTTGTTATTATTGGTTCAATTGAATAGTTAACTTACAAATTACATATATTGAATTTTAATTAGTCGTTTAAATATATTATCTATATTTTATGCATTTTTTATAATAATAATTAACTTGCAAATTACATATATTGAATTTTAATGGCTCGTTTAAATGCAACTCAAGTTACAATGTCGCATATGAATATATTATCTATAATTTATGCATTTTTTATTATAGTTAACTTTCAAATTACATATATTTAATTTTAATTGGTCGTTTAAATGAAACGCAAAATAACAAACTCGCATTCTTCATAAAACTAAGTTGCATATGATAAATATATTATCTGTAATTTATACATTTTCTATTATAATTAACTTTCAAATTACATATATTGAATTTTAATTGGTTGTTTAAATGGAACGCAAAATAATAAATACCATTAAGTCTTCCGTCGGGTCTAACACAAATTAGAATAAATTAATCACCACACTGAATGTGCTATGGAATTAAGAAATATAGAATCCCCACCCTTTCTTTGTTGCTAATAAATATTAAGATTTTCTCTAGTGTAGTCAGTCATCATGCTGTTTACAGAAGAATCAAAAGTGAAAAATATCTATTTGGGTGAACAAAGGTTCTACCTGAATAAATCAAATACGAAATATGTCGCAGTGAGTCTGTCGTATGATTTAAATTTTGCTCCGTGTGTGAAAATATCCGGTAATAAAGGAAACTGTATCGTGTTTAGTGAAAAAGAGTGGAAGGAGTTTTTATCCTTCAAAGAAACTATTGAAGATTTTATAACAGCGGGAAAGGAGGAATCAATAGATGTTAGCCGGTTTTTGTTACACTTTGAAAATTTTGAAAGCATTACTGTTTTGAAAGTATTAACTGGACATGCTACTGTCTGGTTAGGATCAATTTCCCTTTCCGAGCTCTGGAGATGCTTACCCTTAATTACGCACAACATTGAAGTATTAAAAAGCCAGCAGTTTGTAGGTTCCTTAAAAATTTTACAAATGGCGGTTAAAAACAAGAAAGATGTCATCAACACAGCTCTTACTACAATGGAGCCTATAAAACAAGTGAATCCTATTACATATAGTTTATTACTAGAACTTATATTCAAATACCCCGATGTTCTTAAAGAAAAGATATGAAGAAAGTAACTTTTAATGAAGATTACAATCAAGTTCACATATGGGAATCAGATGTTGAAACAAGTGATTAGGAATCAAGATATCTTAATCCACTACGTTTTAAACGTCGAATAGAAGAAGCGGCTAAAATTATTAATCCTGTTTTAAATATAACTCATAGAAATAAAATGTATAATACTTTACAAAATAAAACACATTATTAAGATATATACTTTTATTTAAAAACATTTTAAATATAATTATTGTTTATCCAAGACTGAGAGTTCATTCCCAACCATTTAACTAGAATTTTGTTTCCCTTAGTTTTCAGGATTTTTTCAATCAAGTAAACATCTGGATATTTGCTATTTTGTAATTCTTCTGTGTAGAAGCAACCTCTAATTTCTTCTTTATTCTTCCAGTATGTATGTAGTGGGATTAGTTAGTTTAACTTTTTTAATTTTAAAAATTTCATTAGTCCCATTTGGTGTATTTTACTCTCACTGAAGAGCAAATTTACAAAGGTGACATCTATCTTGGGAACTTGGAGGTCCATCAATATGTGTTCTCCATTCTGGTCGATTATAGTGAATAAAACATGGTAGTTTAGTAGAGAGATGGAAATCTTGCCTATATTCTTTTGGTATTTTATACCATGAGTATAAGAGCTCATGAGGACTTGCTTTCTCCAGTAAGTAATTCAACGGAAAATATTTGAGTTCCTGTTCCGTAAATTCAAAGAGTTGTTTTTTATGATTTCTATGTTTACTTATTAAACATTCAGTACAGTACTTTTTTTTCAAAAGATTCATAATAATACTAATGATTACCCCCATTATGTACACTTTTAAGGTTAAAAGCCAAATGATAAAATATTGCTTTGTTATTTATATATATTTATTTTATCAAAATTTTTCTCTATTAGTAAATACATTTTTATCAAGTCCATTAATAAGCTTCTGGTGATTCTCTTGAAGATTATTCTCTTCTGGCTTACTTTTACCCTATTTAAAAGAATATACGACGGTAACATATCATAAAAAAAGTGAAAGGAATAAAAAGTGTATTTTATAATCATAAAATTTAATCAATTATATATCTTAAATAAAACACATATACATATTTTGAATAATTTTATTTTTTCCTTAAACTAACAATAAAAATAAATATTATTTATTCATACTAAGTATTTCAGAATCTTCTTCACTGAAGTAACCCTTCTCATTATCATCTAAATCCTCGTTTACATCACTACTATTATCTTCTATTGTCAAATATGGTTTTAAATCCATACAATACTTTTCTAGTTTAAGTTCTTTTATTCTATCATATAAAGTATTCAGATCTATTTTATGATCAAGATATTTTAAACATACTATTTTGGCACGATTAAAATCATTTCCAAGCTCCTTCCAAATTCCATATGATTTTGAGTCATCGAAATAATAATTATGCCAAACTTGTATTGAAAGTTCATTAAAAATTTTATGAATTTCAAGAACTCGAGTATAAAGGCTTTTATCGGCCATTGTGTCACTTTTAATATTAAAACTTTTTATTTTCATCTTATATAGATTTCCCCCTCCATTCACTGTTACAAAAAATACAATAAGATAACATATGTGCACCACATACGTCAGACCAAACATGTTG